>JAPMLY010000090.1:20000-354368 GCA_026401115.1 Tetraselmis chui
GCGACACGATCTGGCGGCGACGACCCTTTGGGTCGGCGCCGCCGGAAAACCCGGCACGGAGGGTTTTGTTTAATTCCGGGCGCCCGCGGCCCGCCGGATCCGGCTACGGTGACCTGCCCCCCCCCCCTCTTCGACACCCACTACCCCGACAGACCTTCATACTCCTAGGGGTCCTTGAGCGTGGGCCCGGGTGAGCGCGGAGGCCCCCGCTCAAGAAAAGGCTGCTCGGTGGACGCGCGATCAGAGGGGGGAGGGTACGGCCACATGCCGGAAAACCGACAGGTACCCGGGTACCAGACAGAGAAAAATCCGGGGAAATGAGCGGGGAAAGCTCAGGCGCGGAGGCAGGAGCGCTAGTTTTTTCTATGTCTGTGTGTCTCGGGTCCCCCCCACCTGTCCTCGAGGTGATGGGGGACCTCGACACGGAGGACCGCCGCGTTGGTGGACGCGGCAAGACCTTGGGGCGGGGTTTACGGGATGGAGCGGCGGGATCGACGAGCGACCGCGCGAGGAGGGGTTTTTTGCCAGCCTTTCCCCTCCTACCTTCGGCAAGACCGAAGTCACGCGGGAGCTAGATTAGGCTGGCCCGTCGTCCCTCCCGAACGCCGACCGGCCTAGGCCGGTCGACACCCCGGTTCGGTGGGAGCGGGCCGTGCATCGTGAAGGTCGAGCAGCAGTTTAGTTTTGCATTTCTAGACAAGTGGATTTATTCTTAGATCTGTTTTTCTTGATTACAAAATTATTACGCTGTTACTGCTTAGGTGGGGGGACTGTGGCAATTACTGCGGTTGCTTACACTTATATAACTCCCGAGGAACGTCGACACACATTGCAGATAGGTGTGTCGATAAGAAATGTACCTGGTCGGAGAGACCCGGGCCCAACTTGCTAATAAGTCATGTATGGCGAAGTAGAGTGGCCCGTGAGACAGCACTCGGTCCAGTTTGCCAAGACATGTTGTAAACAATTTCAATTTCAATATTGGTGTTAGCAAGTATGGCATGACACCTTTGTTTGTGACAGTGGGGAGCACCGGCGTTAAGGCAAAGAGCAAGGGCGTAAACGGTGAGGTGTATCTCACCTTGTTGCAGGAGCACCGGATACCCGCGTGTGAGGCTTTGATGGCAAAAAGGCCCCGGCCGAGGCGCAACATCAAAGGATTTTTCAGCAAGATAGCGCTAAAGCTCATGCTTGCAAGAAGGTTAGGAATTGGCTTTCGTCTCAATCCGGCTGTGACGAGTACAGTCATGCAACACTACATTGCATGACATTGTACATGTACTCGTTACGGATTCCAATTCGTGCTTTTCCACAGGACGGACGTATACTCGTGGGTACGTCGCTACTGCAATATTGTAAGGGTGCTGATGCTACAGTACGACCAGTACCTCCCGGTACGTACATATATGCATAATTAATCTAACCAGCCAGATGACGCGCCAGAGCGAGCTCTTCGATGCAGAAGGAGCCGCGTCGTGAAACCCAATGCTAGGCAGGCCGCGTCTCGAGGCAGATGACAACGGTTAGACAGCCCTGACGCCTGACACGTAAGCGTAGCTTGCAGGCGTAAGCAATCTGGGCTGAAACCTATTTAAGCCCAGGGCAGTAGAGGGAGGTGACAGAACCATTTAACAATTCCTTTGTTCACTTACAACATCTACTGCTTAAGTATAGCAGTGAAACATCTTTGACCATTGCCTCTCGACAACATCATCTTGCCATCTTGCAACGACAGAACTAGACAGATAAGAACAGATTTGTGCTAGCGTTTAGCTTTCAGAGGCTAACCGCCACACTGGTTTCGGAGCTCCAAAATTTCTTGAATGACGTCGTAAGAGATTCGCCGGAACTCGGCGACACGAAGTCTACTGCTGGCCCATCTGCCCAACCTACTAAGAAGCGCAACCTTGAGGACTCTCTCGACGAAACCTCTAACATCTGGAAGCGTAACAAGGGTGGCCGTGGTCGTGGCCGCGGACGTGGACGTGGTGGAGGCAATAATGGTGGACGTGGCCAAACATCTGGTCGTGATGATTTCAACACACTCGCAAAAGCGATGACAGCTGAAGAACGTAAGCGTCATATGGAGGAGGGACTCTCCTTCAAGTGCCACAAGAAGGGACACCGACTGTTCCAATGCCCGGAGTGGAAGGGCAAGGCACTAGCAGAATCTAAGAAACAATGATGGTGGCAAGGCTGTTCTACCGACGATTTGGAGCAGCCGGCTACATCTACTGTTCGTTTTGAGACATTGTTAGCGATAGAGGTCGTCGAAACACCTTCGGCATCTCCATCGACTACAGTCGCGACTCCTGCAACGTTAGTGGCAGGTCGTCGTCGTAAGACTAAGCAGAGACAGAGTCGTAAAACTGTAACTAGACGTTCAATTGATTGGAAACTGGTTGACTCAGTCTTTGACCCTCTGCATGCACGGTTCAACTTCACTTTGGAGGGATGTGCTGATGATGAAGGTCTAAACTCGCACGGTTACTTACCTCATTGTTCGCCGAGTGACTCAATTCTTGAGAGGGACTTGTCAGGAGAACGGGTGTTCATCAACCCACCTTGGGAGTTAGCTGAGCAAATTGCGCAGCATTTTGAGGATTGTCGTCGAACATCTCCGACATCTACGATGGCTGTTTTTGTACTACCGAAATGGGCGAAATTTACTCAGGTGACTAAAAACTGGAAACTCTACCAAGAATTCCCAGCGAGGACACAGCTTTTCACTCGACAGTCACTGGAGAACCCAGCGCAACAAGAGGTAGTTGCTCCAGCTCCTTGGCATGTACAACTGTGGTTAGTCGACGCAGATTGTGCGTTTTACGACTCGACAACATCTACAACATCCAAACAACCCAACTCGGTACTTGTGCCTACAGACGACGCGGAACCGTCCATCGCTACGCTGCAAAAAATTTCTTCGCCAGCTACATCTCTACTGACTGACCTCACAGAAGCTCGCCCGTTAATTCGAACTGAGCTGATTGTGAAAACTCATGATGGCGGACACCAAATTTCTGGATTAGTGGACTGCGCTGCGACGCTTGATTTTGTGTCAGAGGACTTTGTACGACGCTTTGCTTTACAGACTCGGAAGTCTGTGACAAAGACGCCAGTTCGACTCGCCAACGGACAACGAGTAATTTCTTCGACAGTCTGTGACGTTACATTTGAGCTGGCTCGACACTAATTTCACCGGACTTTTTACGTCTTACGTGATTTACGTACATATGATTTAATCATGGGTTTACCATGGCTTGATGACGAACATGCCTCTTTACAGTTTGGTACAACCAGAATTTTTACACTGATGGATGGCACAGCTGTGGAGACTACACTCGAGGAGCGACGCCCGAGTGTCTACTGTTGTCGTCTACTAAAGTTCAGAAACTCATGCGCAAGACGCGCCGAAGCAGAGGACGTCATGCTGAATTTTACGTAATTGAACTTACGTCAGCCGCAGAACAACCGACAGACTTTCACATTGGAGAGGAGCTAACAACAGAACAACGTGACAACTTTCGGTCGTTACTCTTCGATGACTTCCCGGAGTTACTGCAATCTGTCAACTCTCCACCTGTAAGCCGACAGTGGGATCATCCCATTGAAACAACTGGCCCGATGCGACGCCAACGGCTGAACAGATTGTCACCTGCAGAGCGCGCTGAGCTTAATCGACAGCTTAAAGACGCAATGGAGGCTGGCTTGATCCGTCCCAGATACATTGAGTTCGGCTCGCCAATTCTTTTTGTGCGAAAAGCTAATGGCTCGCTACGTCTGTGCATTGACTACCGTGGCCTTAATGAGGTTACGCGTAAATATGCTTACCCACTTCCGAGAGTGGATGATACACTGGACGAACTTAAGGACGCGAATTTTTACACACACCTCGACCTCGCCTTTGGGTTCTGGCAAGTTCGAGTGCGTGACCAGGACGTTCACAAGACGGCTTTTCAGACCCCTGATGGCTTAATGGAATGGGTCGCCATGCCGTTTGGCATGTGCAACGCACCGGCTACATTTCAACGGATGATGAACGACATTCTTCGCGACTTTTTACATAAGTTCGTGACAGTCTACCTGGATGACGTCTGCATTTACAGTCGAACACAGGAGGAGCACCTGGAGCACCTACGTCTAGTGCTACAGCGATTCAAGGAGGAAGGGCTGAAATTACGCCTTAAGAAATGCTTCTTTGGACTGCAAGAAATGGAGTACTTGGGCTACACTGTGTCAGCCGGTAAAATTTCGGTTTCCACAAAGAAAGTCGAGACCGTTGCAGACGGGCCAGTGCCCAAGACGCAGAAGGAGGTTCGCAGTTTCGTACAGTTTTGCAACTTCTACGCCAGATTCAAACACCATTTTAGCGACCTTACGGCTCCATTGACGGACTTACTGCGGAAGTCCCAGCCACAGAAGGTTACGCTGACGCCTGTCTGTTTGGAAGCCTTTGAGACTCTCAAGTTACGGCTCATTTCCGCGCCATGCATGATCCTTCCGGAGGTCAGCTCGGACGCGACGTTCACCGTGGCTACATATGCTTCAACAGTGGGGATTGCAGCAGTATGTTGCAAGACCAAGGAGGAGGTCTTCAACCATTCTCTTACTGGGCGCGTAAGCTGAATCCAGCTGAGCGTGGTAACACTTACTCTGCGTACGACTTAGAAGCTTTGGCCGTATGCGAAGCTGTCAAGCATTGGAGGTGCTATCTTGAAGGATGCTCTAAGTTCCTTGTCGTAACAGACCACGACACATTGCGACATTTGCTCAGGCAACCCAACAACAGGTTGAACAAGCGGCAAGCAAGATACCTGCGGGATTTGCAACCGTTTGTGGGCTCGATGACACTTGCATGTCGCAAGGGAGCTCTGAACGAAGCTGACCCGTTAAGCCGGCGTCCGGACTTCGTACCTCAGGCCACAGTACCCTTATTTTGGGATGGCGAGGTTCCGTCAGATCGAGAATTACGACGGAAGTCCCAGCTGCTGTTTGAAGACGCACAGTTAAATTTACTGAATGTTGACGCGCTGCAGCTGAGCCCTGAGTTCGCTGATCTCATTCGCGAGGGGTTCTCACAAGATTCGTTTTATGGGGACGATGGTGAGTGGACGAAAGACAGCCGGATAGAAGCCAGAGATGGATACTTTTGGCGCCTCAATCACCTCTATATTCCACATAACTCTGAGCTCCGACTGAGAGTGATCACAGAGCTGCACGAAAGTTCGTCAGCTAGTCACATAGGAGTTGCTAGCACTCTTGCTAAAGCACTCGACAGATTCTGGTGGAAACGAATTCGCCAAGACGTGAAAGATTTCTGTGAACGCTGCGTCGTATGTCGACGAGCAAAGATTCGACCGCAGATGGCTGCGACTCTTTACCCATTGCATGTTCCACCCAGACCGTGGCACACAGTTGGTCTTGACTACCTGACACACTTGCCTAAAAGCAATGGCTTTAACAGTGTGCTGATTGTAGTAGACCATCTAACACGAATGGCCCATTTTCTGCCATGCACAAAGTCGATTACTGCCGAAGAAACTGCAACTTTGCTTTTACAGGGAGTCTACCGTTTACATGGACTGCCCCGTGTGCTGATTAGCGACCGCGACCCGAAATTCGTCAGTGCCTTTTGGCAGACACTTTGGAGACGTCTCGGAACGCGTCTGAACATGTCTTCCAGCCGACATCCAGAAACGGACGGGTTGACAGAACGCGTGAACAACACGTTTCAGCAGCTTCTTCGTTGCTTCTGTTGCTATGAGGGCTCTGATTGGACGACACTACTACCGCAAGTGGAATTCGCGTACAACGCTTCGCGTGCACTCGGAATTGAGCACACTCCGTTCGAGGCTAACTTTGGGTTCTCTCATGAGGAGCCTCCTGACCTGCTGTTCAGCATGCGACCTTCAATTCCAATTTCGCAAGACGCAACAAAACGGTTGAAATTGTTACAGTACGTGCACACCGTGGTAAGCTCAGTGTTACAACTACACAAGGATGAGATGCAAGCACGCACAGAACCGTCTACAACGCCCCAATTCGCTAAGGAATGTAAGGTGTCAGTCGTCACGACAAACCTTTTTCTGAGAGGACAACCGAACTAGAAACTCAGAGAAAGACAGCTTGGACCTTTTTCAGTGGAGGAGCAAATTGGAAAACACAGTTACAGATTGAAACTTCCAGCGACAGTACGCTTACATCCTGTGTTCCGCGTTAACAACTTGAGACCCTGCTCTACCGCTCCGCTACGACCAGTTGTCCCGGTGACTATACCTGAAGGAGACGACGAGGCGTTTGATGTCTCGCACATCTCTGCTGTGTGTATCAAGTCGCTACCTGGGCGACGAGGCAAATATCTGCTCTTCATGACGCACTTCAGTGATGACGACGTTCCACCTATCTGGCACCGGTTAAACGAGGTACACCGGACGATTGCGTTACAAGAATTCTTGGAGACGCCTCAATGGCGCAAATTCGCCAAGACTCAAGCGTACATCGACTTCATGCACGCTCACCCAGCGCGCATTCCTGAGTCCCAGTAACTGGTTCAGTACAGGAGCCATGAACCACGGAGGTCTGCCTCGCGGCGGCCTCATTGATCTGTCAAGAGGGGGAGGGTACGAGTGTGACGAGTACAGTCATGCAACACTACATTGCATGACATTGTACAGGTACTCGTTACGGATTCCAATTCGTGCTTTTCCATAGGATGGACGTATACTCGTGGGTACGTCGC
The DNA here is from genome assembly GCA_026401115.1 of Tetraselmis chui. Classification (NCBI taxonomy): domain Eukaryota; kingdom Viridiplantae; phylum Chlorophyta; class Chlorodendrophyceae; order Chlorodendrales; family Chlorodendraceae; genus Tetraselmis; species Tetraselmis chui. The sequence continues at coordinate 26,740 of JAPMLY010000090.1, forward strand.
TACTGCAATATTGTAAGGGTGCTGATGCTACAATACGACCAGTACCTCCCGGTACGTACAGATATGCATAATTAATCTAACCAGCCAGATGACGCGCCAGAGCGAGCTCTTCGATGCAGAAGGAGCCGCGTCGTGAAACCCAATGCTAGGCAGGCCGCGTCTCGAGGCAGATGACAACGGTTAGACAGCCCTGACGCCTGACACGTAAGCGTAGCTTGCAGGCGTAAGCAATCTGGGCTGAAACCTATTTAAGCCCAGGGCAGTAGAGGGAGGTGACAGAACCATTTAACAATTCCTTTGTTCACTTACAACATCTACTGCTTAAGTACAGGAGTGAAACATCTTTGACCATTGCCTCTCGACAACATCATCTTGCCATCTTGCAACGACAGAACTAGACAGATTAGAACAGATTTGTGCTAGCGTTTAGCTTTCAGAGGCTAACCGCCACACGGCTTTCAAGTGATGCAATGTCATGCCAAAAGCCCTAACCTTAGTTGGATTGAAAACATGTGGGGTATTGTGTCGAGTAGATTACAAAAAAGATTGGACTTGTCCCCACGCAATTTTGAGATATACACAAATCTATATAGTTATATCTTTACACATGTTACCAATTGTGTTGCCACATGAGCAGAAGGCCAACTTGTTATGTGGCGGCTTGCTGATGGTCAATGTTGATTACAACATCGACTACGCGTGGGTCAACGCGTGATCCGACTCGGGTCGGGTCGGGGAGGTTGCGTATTGTACTAGCATACGCGGACACTGTTGTTGTACTTCCGTAATAGAATGGGCATATGTACACGTACATGTAATTTGAACATTATGTCCAAAAGTTCAATTGGAACGAGGATACAAGTAAGACCGTTATTTTATTTCTTTGGCGCCATTGGGATATGGGACTGGCAGGGAACCCGCACCGGCACCCCGTACATGCGGCGTTTTGCAAGCATGACTGATGACAACAGAAGAAGTTCGAAACAAACCTCAAACTCATCATCGATCATGCTCCCGGGTAGGCGACGCTCGTGCGAGTGCATTACGCAACATTGTACGAGAGCCGTACCGTACTGCGCTAACCCCACACGAGGCAAGTGTTGGAGTTTCACCAACTAAAACCTTCCAATGGCATGCAAACAAACATGAATGCATTCCCGGCACTGACCAAGAAAGGTCTGCCCTACCCGTCCGGGCGTCGGCCCATTCGAGTAATGCGAGAAGGACCAAGGCCCATCTCACGGAGCAAAACATTTCGGGAGTGCGATGCATGAACTACAAAGAAAGCAATATGAGGGAGGGCTTGGCGCCATAATCGGAAAAACCTCCCATTTCCTGTAAAATGAATGGCGCCATGAAGGGAAGGGGGGACACCGCCTAAAAGTCAGGCATTTATATTTTCGGGGGAGGTAGCGAATTGACGCACAAAACCATTTAACTCTGAGGCTAGCGCCCTAAAATTACGACGGTGGTATTCCCTACGTGGGCATTCAAGCAAAATATGTTCTACATAGATTCAATAACATCCCCGCCGCATGCATGATAATGATGGAGAATACGTTCATGCATGGCATAAATGCGGGCAAGACGACAAGCTCCCACACACAGATAATTGATACACAGCAACGAAGAAGCTTATAATCGGTGGTGCAGACGATACTGAGCTTAGGCGTGTCTGCCGCTACTTTAGATATTCACTGGCTGTACATAGCGGTATTCAACAGAAAAAGTACTGATTATGAAAACGCGTAATCATACAAGCCGGCGTAATCATACAGGCCGGTGTATGATATATCATATCATACACATATCCCCGAGGCACTAGAGTTGCAGGTGTCGCGACTGTAGTCGATGGAGATGTTGAGCGTGAGTCTGTCAAAGAGTTACACGGAAGTGCCATCACCGGGAATCGAACCCGGCACCTCCGTGTCCGGAGTCGTAAGCCGTAACCAAGTACCGCGCCTAAAAGTCGGTACCCATTGGGGATATATCTCATATATATACCCCCGTATTGCCCGAGCAACAGGCTCCCGCAGTACATCCACTATTGGCGAGATAGTAGGGCCAAGACTCCCCCGGAGTACAACGTACGGATGTGACCATTATCATGCCCACCACGGGGATCTCACAACACTCCCCCTAATGAACACCACCCCATCGACTCCGGTCAAACCCTACAGACCCGCGTCATACGCGGAGGGCCCATAACCTGTCAAAGAGTTACACGGAAGTGCCATCACCGGGAATCGAACCCGGCACCTCCGTGTCCGGAGTCGTACGCCGTAACCAAGTACCGCGCCTAAAAGTCGGTACCCATTGGGGATATATCTCATAAATATACTCCCGTACTGCCCGAGCAACGGGCTCCCGCAGTACATCTAGTATTGGCGAGATAGTTGCGCCAAGACTCCCCCGGAGTACAACGTACGGATGTGTCCATTATCATGCCAACCACGGGGATCTCACAACATAGTCGACGACGTCTGTCGCTAACAGTGTCTCAGGACGAACATGAGATGTAACCGGCTGCTCAAGCTCGTTAGTAGAACAGCCATGCCACCATCATTGCGTCTTAGACGGCGGCACTCCTACTGCCGCTTTGCCCAATAGGTCGGGGCGCTGAATTAGTCGGTGTCCCTTCTTGTGGCACTTAAAACAAAGTCCCTCCTCAATGTGCTTCTTGCGCTCCTTAGGAGTCAACGCATTAGCGATAGCGCTGAAGTCAATTCGGCCATAGTTTGAAGAAGGTCGGCCACGACCACCACCTTGAATCCTTGATTGCCTCCACGTCCACGGCCACGACCACGGCCACCACCATTGCGCTTCAATATCTTAGAGGCTTCCACTAATGGGTCATCAAGGTTGCGCTTCATGGTTGGTTGTCCTTCTCCATGCGCTATAGATGGACCAACTGTAGACCTTATTCCACCGAGTTGTGGTGAATATGTTACGACGTCGTTAAGGAAGTTTTGTAGCTCCACAAGTTGAACGTTGTAACCTCTGTGAGAGCGATGTGACTTAGGCTGAGTCTTCAACTCCAGACCATTGATAAAACGAACACACAGAACATCGGCCGTAAGTTTTTGACGAGACCGACGTAAGAAGTCGTTGAACTTCTTGGTGTAGAGAGCGTAACTCGTGCTGCCTTGCGTAAGGTTTAGCAGAGCGTTAATCGCATCATCTTGAATGTTAGGGAGAAAAGTCGTCTTTCGCAGCTCCGCGACAAGCAGGTCAAACGCCGAAGGGATGGCGGTTTGCACTTTCTGGTTCAACCACCAACCATTCAGATGTCCATAAAAGTGTGAAGTAACCCAGATAACTGAGCCGTACGAGTCAGCCGTAATTCCAAGCAAAAGAAAGCGCTGAGGTTGCGCCTCGAGCCAATCCTCCAGGTCACGGGCATTTTCACCAGACTTGTACGGCGAGTTAATCGCTGCTTTGCGCTGAGTCTCCATAAGGGTCACAGGTAAGCCAACCAAATTAGTCGTAGGCATGGGAGTACCCACACGTAAATCAGTCGGTGTCTCTCCACACAACTGATTAATGTAACCACGAATGAGAAGCCAAACTCGGCCATAATCAACCGACGAAAACCGGGAGTACATGAAAAGCTGCCTCGGGATAGTCGTGTCGACATGGAAGAGTGCATGGGACGTAAACACTGCACGACGGAAAGTTTCCCATTGAGTCACGTAACCGAAGTGAAGTAAATCGCTCTTATGCTTCATGGCAGGCGTAAGATTCAGACTACCGACATCGATTGTTTCCGGAACGACGTAAGAACCATCCGGATTGATAGTTGACTGAGCTGTCACAGCCTCCTCGAGCTGAGCATGAGTACGCAAGTGGGTCGTAACGTACGGAACAAGAACATAAGCCGAATAGACGTAAACGAGTTGTTGTCCGACAGGTAACGCTACACGAACATGTGCGTCACTCAACAGCGTCAAATCATCCGGAGTCAAGATAAGGCCAGTTTCCTCATGTAACTCACGAACGGCAGCATCGACATGCTCTTCGTTAGCTGCGACTGAACCGGCCGGGAACCAAGTTTTACCAGAACGAGGCTCACGTTGTAACACAAGCTTCAAGTCGGAAAGCTTAGTCCCTCCTACATATGAGTATTTAGATATCGTGAGTTATATCTATGTTATAAACAAATAGGGATATATTATTCCATATATCCCTCCTTAGCCTAGACGTGCTGCTCAAGGTAAGGAGGCAGAATGGGTGCCACCACTCCTAAAGTCTGTCCTTGAATGTTGATGCCATGCGGTGTGCCGTTGGCTGCGCTTGTTAGAACATTTTCCATCTAACAATATGTGGTTTTGGTACGCAGCAAAAAATTGAGCTTCGATAGATCGATCTTGGCGGGCATCGCGAGGTGATTCATGCTGTTGTGCAGCTCATAAGTACAGAGTGATTCATGTTAGAGAGAAGGAGACGAAATAATTTATCGAGATTTCTCTCTCTCGCCCTAGTGATGGGAGGTCAAACAGCGCGGAAGCCGCAAGCGCGCCGTATAGGAACATGCCTCGAGAGTTTTCTTGAAGTTGATGCAGCTACTGTCGATGTAAACAGTAATGGTGCGTAGTTGATTTGACTCGCTGCATGCCCAAAAATCCCTCACATATGTTGTACCTTTATGTGAGGGATTTTTTAGATATGCATAAAGATATAACGTGTTGTGTCATAACATGTACGAAAAGATATAACATATCTTTATGACTTCATCAACATATGTATCATATATGTTATATAATATGTTATCTTTTATCTTATGATATCGGAGGAAACTCACATTATTCACAAGTGGTAACACAATTGAACTTACGCCAGCCGCCGACCAACTAACTGAATTTCACACTGGAGAGGAGCTACCAGCAGACCAACGTGACAACTTCCGGTCGTTACTCGACGATGACTTTCCGGAGTTACTGCAACCTGTGGACTCTCCACTTGCAAGCCGACAATGGTATCATCCCATTGAAACAACTGGCCCGATGAAACTCACATTATTCACAAGTGGTAACACAATTGAACTTACGCCAGCCGCCGACCAACTAACTGAATTTCACACTGGAGATGAGCCACCACCAAACCAACGTGACAACTTCCGGTCGTTACTCGACGATGACTTTCCAGAGTTACTGCAACCTATGGACTCTCCACTTGTAAGCCGACAATGGTATCATCCCATTGAAACAACTGGCCCGATGAAACGTCAGCGGTTGAACAGATTGTCACTAGCAGAGCGCGCTGAGCTGAACCGACATCTCAAAGACGCCGTGGACGCTAGTTTAATACGCCCCAGCTACAGTGAGTTCGGCTCGCCAATTCTTTTTGTGCGTAAGGCTGATGGCTCGCTTCGTCTCTGCATTGACTACCGTGGCCTTAATGAAGATACGCGTAAAGATGCTTACCCACTTCCCCGTGTGGACGACACCCTTGATGAGCTTAAGGACGCAAACTTCTACACTCACCTCGACCTCGCCTTTGGCTTATGGCAAGTTCGAGTGCGTGATAAGGACATCCACAAGACGGCGTTTCAGACCCTTGATGGCTTAATGGAATGGGTCGCCATGCCGTTTGGATTGTGCAATGCCCCGGTTACGTTTCAGCGGATGATGAATGACACACTTCGCGACTTTTTACATAAGTTCGTTATTGTCTACCTCGACGACGTCTGTATCTACAATCGCACTCTGGAGGAACACCTGGAGCACCTGCCTCTTGTGCTGCAACGATTTAAGGAGGAGGGCTTGAAGTTACGTCTTCAGAAATGCTTCTTTGGCCTTCAAGAGATGGAATATCTAGGCTATACTGTGTCAGCGGGTAAAATTTCGGTTTCCACAAAGAAAGTCGAGGCCGTTACAAGTTGGCCAGTGCCCACGACGCAGAAGGAGGTTCGCAGTTTCGTACAGTTTTGCAACTTCTATGCCAGATTTATTCATCATTTCAGCGACCTTACGGCTCCATTGATGGACTTACTGCGGAAGTCTCAGCCACAAAAGGTTACGCTGACGCATGCTTGTTTGCAAGCCTTTGAGACTCTCAAGTTACGGCTCATTTCCGCGCCATGCCTGATCCTTCCGGAGGTCAGCTCGGACGCGACGTTCATCGTGGCTACATATGCTTCAACAGTGAGGATTGCAAGAGTCTTGTTGCAAGACCAAGGCGGAGGCCTTCAACCAATCTCTTACTGGGCGCGTAAGCTGAATATAGCTCAGCGTGGTAACACTTACTCTGCGTACGACTTAGGAGCTCTGGCCGTATGCGAAGTTTTGAAGCATTGGCGGTGTTATCTTGAAGGGTGCTCTAAGTTCCTTGTCGTAACAGACCGCGACACACTGCGACATTTGCTCAAGCAACCAAACAACACGATGAACACACGGCAAGCAAGATACCTGCGGGATTTGCAACCGTTCGTGGGCTCGATGACACTTGCATATCGCAAGGGAGCTCTGAATGAAGATGACCCGTTAAGCCGGCGTCCGGACTTCGTACCTCATGCCATTGTTCCATTATTTTGGGATGGCGAGGTTCCATCAGATCTAGAATTACGACGGAAGTCCTAGCATGGTGCTATGAACTTACAATTAAGCTGATATTATCACGGGTAGCATATAACAATAAGCTTACAACAGTACATTACATGACATTGTACATGTACTCGTTACTGATTCCAATTCGTGCTTTTCCATCGGATGGACGTACAACGTGTGTACGTCGCTACTGGAATATTAGCAAGGGTTGCATATTGTACGATCAATACCTCCCGGTACGTACAAGTACGCACAATTAATCTAACTAGCCACATGACGCGCCTAAGCGAGGTTTCCGATGCAAAATGAGCCGCGTCGTGATTCTCCATGCTAGTAGAGCCGCGTCGCTAGACAGTTGACGACAGTTAGAAAGCCCTAACGCCTGACACGTAAGCGAGACAAGCAGGCGTAAGCTATTTGGGCAGAAATATATTTAAGCCCAGTGCAGTAGAGGGAGGTGACAGAACCATTTAACAATTCCTTTGTTCAATTACAACATATACTGCTAAAGTACAAGCAATGAGACGTCTTCTCATCATCTCCCATCTGCACTATCACTTTGACATTAAGCAGCGACATACTAAACATATTAGAACTGATTTGTGTTAGCAGTTAGTCACAGAAGGTTAACCGCCACATCAACCACACTCACTCACACACACTCACACACTCACACACACACACACACACACACACACACACACTCACACACACACACACACACACACACACACACACACACACACACACACACACTCTCACACACTCACACACAGTCGAACAAAGAGACAGTCACACATCAATACGCAGCCCCCCCCACACAGCCGCACATATTTTTCATAAATATTTTACGAACACAACTTTCACACAGTCAGACACACACACGACGCACACACTGATAATAAGTACCCTATCGCGCTCTCTCTCTCTCTCTCTCTCTCTCTCTCTCTCTCTCTCTCTCTCCCTCTCTCCTTATTTACAATTGGACCAAATGCACATCAACGTTAGCAGCAAGCACGTCCCCATACGCCTTTTCCACTATTATAGTTGTGGTGATATAGTGTGCTTGTGCAATGCGCTTGTGACACCTATTAATTATCCCATGGAGACATATCCCATTAAGAGTATCCCATGGCTGTCAGTCGATTCGAGCTGCCACGTCGCGGGAAGACTCACTAAAGCTATCCAAGCAATGGTTTCCGGACATAGCGGACGCCCTAGCGCATCGCATTTCGTGCTACGCCAACTAACTATGCTACGAAGAGATGGGAAGCAGCGGGAACTACCAAGTGGTGGGTCGCGATGAGTGTAGCGGCGTACTTGAAGACGACGACATATGCCAGCCGAGGTCACCGTGGCGCATGTAGTGGACGTCCCCGAGGTCGACGGGGCGACGCTCGACCTATCGCGCTTCACGTCGCACCTTGACCATGTAGAGCTGGCTGAGACCCCTGTCTACTGACCACACGCCCATAACCGGACCAAAGGCTCCAACACTTGTCGGCCGAGGAGAGCTTCCCACGCTCAACCCGCTGATGGCGCTCCTACCTACCCCACTGCTAAGTCGTTTTCAAACGAAAGTAAGGATTTACCGTAGTAGAGTAAGGCCCATAGGACACGGGCTCCCGCGCTACCGTTCTACCGTCCCGCCGTACTAATAACCGGTGTACAGGCCGCCACGTCGCAAAAAGTAAAATTATCTATCTGGCGCGGTGCGTTAAATGATTTCAGTGGGGGCTACCGCTGCCACCCCCCTCCCTTTCCCGCCCCGCCGTACTAATTTTTGTACTGGTACTGCTTTTTTATTCCTTCGAGGTCCTTTAACTCGACCATTTCGCGCGTCGGCTCGCCATCATCGTCGCGCCAGACCAGCCATCTAACAGGCGGAACAACTCTTAACGGACCGGCGCTCGCGACTAATCAGAACTTCAAGCTTTGACGCAGCCTATCACTTGTCATAGCGACTTGCCATATCCCATTCGGTGAAGTTTACGCGGTTCCTCCGCTAAATCGCGTGGGTCATCACCACCCCCGCTCGTCGATCCTTCGCGAAAATGTCGGAGTCCCCAACTATTCCCGTTCCCAACTAAGATTGGGTTGGCAGGGTTGCGATGGGGTGGGATGGCAACGGAAGTTTTGAATTCGGTGCGCGAGTCTGTACGCTCTGTTGCTATCTGCTGTCGCTACGGCTACGGGTACCTAATGTTTTCAGTAGCGCGGGAGCGGGGAAGAAAGTGAAAACTAGATTTGGAAATAACGAGGAAAACCAGCTCAAATTTAAAATGTCCCCGTACTGCCCTTTCTTCCGCGGTAGCGATTTTTCGTCTCGTGTCATATTATGATATATTATCCCGGGATAAATAAAGTGCATAAAGTGAAATTCGAGGCTTCTTATTGGTCAGAGCTTTGCGACGTGGCGGCTTGTAAACCGATAATTAGTACGGCGGGACGGCATAGCGGTAGGAGCGCGGGAGCCCGTGTCCTATGAGCCTAAGGTAATGTACGTGCAACGTGCATTACCTTAGGAATAAAGAAAGAAAAATAAGAATTTGAAAGCATACCGAGTATACTTTGGATACTCAGCGGCAGCACTATGTGGAGACTTTGGTACTCTCGGCGGCCACGCCACGGCTTTCTTGACGGAGCTAGCCAAGCAGGCAGCCGCATCTAAAGGGATGCATGTGGGCAAGTTGTTGACCTCCTGGCGTCGAAAGGTCTCTCGCGCCGTCCATGTTGCTCACGCGGACAACGTCTTGCGCGGTTTGTCCGCCGCTTCGGACGGCGTGGAGGCCGCTTCTTCCTCGGCCGGGGTGCCTTCTCCTGCCACGGCGCTCTTCACCCGCGCCATGGGCCGCAAGCGTCCCCGTGCTTCCTCGAGCGGTGCGTGAGGCGCCGCTTGTCGCCTCCACGTGTTGCATTCTCGGCGTGGCCTAGGAGTTTCCTTAGTTTAACCTGCTAGGTTTGTGCACAATGTAGTGCTTTCCTTTTGCCGTGCTTTGGATTCCGTGATCCTCTTGTCACTCTTGCCCTTTTGTTTCCCCTCCCACTTTCCCTGTCCGTGCTCATCTTGTTCTTCTTGTAACCAATGTTACTATGTGGAGACTCTGGAGCGCAGTGTGCACGTGTAGATAATACGGCTGTTATAGTAGTTGAAGTTTATAGCAGTTATGGCGATGTACAGGTACCAGCAAAGCTGGGATGTCCAGATTTGGACAACCCAATTGTAGAAACTGGCAAGGATACAAATAACACCGTTTCCACTTGATACAATAAGCAGGGTCTCCGAAATAAAAAATTGATTACAAGAATAAGAACAAGATGCGCACGGACAGGGAAAAGTCTGAAATAAATGAAGACATTCTGGATAACAGTATTTAGCGACTGGGAGTCAGATTATGCCAAAGATGAGAGCTTGCTTACATTTTGGATAGACAGGCACTAAAACACCAATTCAGAGGTGTTATTTATATTCAGCGCTTGATCAGGGAAGGGTGGGTGGGTTGCGCGAGCCGAATGGGCGAGCGCAAAGGCAGAAGGTGCCTGCTACCAGCTACAGGAGCTGCTTTATAGGTAAAGCAGGTAGGCGTCCGCCGCGGACAATTTACTGCGCTTGTGACGCTTTGTCTCCGCGCGTTGCCTTAGGCGGACTCAACATGGTACGTTTACTAACCGTTAAACCCCAATATTTTACCAATATAAGAATTTAGCGACAGGGAGTCAGATTATGCCATTGAGATAGACTGAAGGTCTGCATAGGCTACTAATCCGGGGGTTTGGCGACGAGCCAGCCGAAGAATAGCCAGGCCGCCGGGGTTTCGCTCATGGTGGGGTCGATGTACTTGCCGGTGACGACGTCGCTGGTTTTCGACCAACCACCCATGTAGCAGATTTTGGTAAGGGGTGCGCCGATGCATGCGGCTGCGGATGCCGCGCCTTTACGTAGGCTATGCGATGTCCACTTGAATTGCGTGGGGGGTGCAGCGCCGATGGTGTTGCACGCCTCACGAATCCACTCGGTGATGGTACCGGCCGTCCACGTGTGTGGCTAGTCCTCGGGCGTGACGGCCCAAAAAACAGTTGGTCCGGATCCAGTGCCGAGGATGTTGCAGTAACTGGTGCGTCCAGCGGTAAACGCCTCCAGGAGGTCCGCGAGTAGCGGTACGGCAGTAATAGGGAGTTGTAGGAGCGGTTTTTCGGCCGCGGTCCTATGCTGGTCTCCCTTTGCTTTTCGTACAAATAATAGTATGTTACCGCCCGTTCGGTCGACCGCGATGTCGTCCATGTGGCAACGTACGCCGGTTTCTGCGCGGCAAAAATTGCAGTAGTTGGTGCAGACTGCGAGCATCGCGCGGAACGTCTTGATTTGTACGAGGTTGTCCGGCTGCCAGGTGAGCGCGCGGTAGTGTCGATGGGCGAAGAGTAGCATCTGTTGTACGATGGGGGCTGGGAGCGGTACGCGAATGTCGGGGGCGGTGATGGGCTGCTGCTGCATGGCGAGCCCCCGACGTGCGTCCGTGAGAATGGTTCCCAGCGCCACTGGCTCCTTCATGTGGTCGCGAAAGAACTTGCTAATGGCCGAGAAGTAGGGTTGGAGGCTGTTGGCTGCGATGGTTCCGGATCGGGCGAGCCGGGCTGTAAATCGAAGAATGTCGGCCGCGGTCGCCTCGAGGGGGGTGATTCCTTCTTCGTTGCAGAAAACAGTAAAACGGCGCATACCGGTGCCATAGTTGTTGTAGGTGGTGGGGGCGAGGGAGCCGGTGAGTAGGTCGAGCACGAGGTCGCCCAAGTCGTCCGTGCCGACGAGTGTGCCGACATGGTTGCGCATCGAGGCGTGCCACGGTGCGTGGGCCGCAGGTTCGACGAGTCGGTATTTTACGGGTGCGGCTTGGTAGTCGTTGTCCGCGGATGTCCGGTCGTGCCGCGGTCTTGTCGAGGACGTCCGGTTGGTCGGTGTTGGGTGGAGTGTACCACGTATTCGGTAGAGCCAAGCCGGGGCGGTACGTGGAAAGCCGTGACGCTCCAGCCGGGCGGTCCGACGCCCTCGTACGCTCCGCGCTTGCCCGGAAAGAATAAATCTCGGGAGGGGGGGTACAAGATCTGTTCGTCGGAAAGTTCGCTTAGTAGTTGGTACCACTTTTTGGCGGGCCAGTAAGGCGCGATGACTGTTGCTTCGGCCCCGGATTGGCGTAACTTCTGGACGAGGTCGGGGAGTAGCGTCCAAGGTGGGTTGCACCAGTTGGTCTCTGCTGTCCAGCGGTTGTCGGGTAGATGGAGGCAGTCCACGGCTTCGGAGGTGGGGTCTCGCCAGCGGGCGTTGTAGCGGGGAAGCTGCGTATTGCTCTGCGTGGCAAACCTGTCGATGGAGTGGGGGCCCCAGTGGGAATTCAGGTAAGTGAAGATGCGGGGGTTGAGTTGCCAGTCGTCCCGGTCGGTTTCGCGGCTCAGTCTGTCGGCCCAGACGTTGGCTGCGGAGCGAATATACCGCGCGCGGATGCTGATGTTGTTGGTGTCGATGAGTTCCCACAGTTTGCGCAGTTCGTCCATCATAGCCGGGGACCTCGAAGTTAGGTGACTGAGGACTCCCACCACTGCTTGGTTGTCCTCGTGCATGAGGACTTTGCGGCCGCGCAGAAGGGGTAAGAACGAAAGGACGGCGAGTCGCACGGCCTTTATTTCCTTCCATGTGATGTGTTGTTGCTGGTCTGTCGCTGACCATAAACCTCGGGCTTCCAACTGTTCGTTTAATACAGCTCCCCAGCCGTAACCTGAGCTGTCGCAGTGCAGGTAGGCGGTCTCGATGGGGGAGAATATGGAGCGGCCGTTGTTGGCGGAGGGGACTTGTGTCCACCATTGGAGGTCTCGTCGCAACTGGTAGGTGAGTTGTACCCGGCCTCCCCATCCCGTGCGCGTAGCGAGGACGTCGTGTACTTCGCGGAGGTAGAATCGGGCTGATGGAATGGCGAGGTACATGTACTGTACTTTCCGGCGAGCACTGCGAGCTGCCGGGCAGGGAGCCACCGTGCGTCGCGCGTAGAGCGTTGTAGGAGGGTCCGGGCTAAGGTAGCGATGGCCTGTAGTTTCGAAGCAAGGGCTCGGAACGTAGAGGTTGTAGTGTCGATTTGGAGGCCGAGGTGTTCGCAGATTTGCGTCGGCTCCAAGTGGCTTTTCTTGGGGTTGCGTCCTAGCCCGAGGCGGTCGAGTAGGCACGCGACGCGGTCGCGGAGTTGTAACGCTGCGTCTCTGCTGTCGGCAAAAAATAGGAAGTCGTCCATGTATGGGAGTAATCGGACACCCCGCCATCGAGAGTTGCGCATATAGCGTCGGGACGGTGTAGGGCGTGTGGGCTCCTGTTGCGTAGCTAGACGGGGGTTGTGTACGGTGGGGTTGAGCAGTGGTTCGCGTAAGTGCCGGATAAAAACTTCGGTAAGCCGGCAAAAATAGTAACTGCTGCATTTCCAGCCCATCGGAAGCCCGGCGAGTCTGTACAGTGTTCCGCGATAATTTACCGTGAAGAAGTCTCTGTCCTCCTCCCGTATGCCCAGTGTGTAGTAGCCGTCCGCGAGGTCGAAAGATACCATCCAGTCGCCGGCTCGCGTCACGTTCTTGAGGTGCTTGAGTGTCTCGAAAGTTAGCTTGTGGTCCTTGCAGTACTTGTTCAGGGGGCGTAAGTCGATAATTAGTCGCCATTTGTTTTCGCCCGGTTTTGGGACTAAAAAGATTCTGGAAACCCATCTGTTGCGCTGGCCTGGCTCCCATGCGCCTGACTGCAGGAATCGGGAAAGCTCGGAGTCCATGAAGTCGAGCTGCTGTTTTGTTGCGTTCAGCATGGAGGTGCCGCTGTTGAAAGGTGGGGGTCGCCGGCCGCCGATGAAAGGTATGCGAACCCCGTGACGAATCCAACCTAGAACTTGTTCGCTCGCGCCTAATCGCTTCCACTCGGACGCTATGTTCCGCACGCGGTGTCGCATGAAGTTGGAACGGTCGTTGCAGGACGTGGCGCGGCGGGTCACACCGTCAGGCGTTCTTGTCCGGGTTCTTGGTCTTCGTGTCTTTGGGGTCGGCGTTGTCTCTCGGTGGTGGCTTGGGCTTGGGTTGGGGTCGGGGGTTCGGTGTCGGTGTAGGCCGGTAGGGGGGGGGGGGTCGGTCGGGAACCTTGCGCGCGAAGGTAGCTCCCGCGGCGGCTTTGGCGCTAGCGAGTAGTGAACACTCGAGGGTTTTGTCGATGAACGCTCGGTGTAGGTTGTCGTACTCGGAGGAGGCAACGTCCGGTCGCGGCTTGAGGAACCGCTCGTAGGCGAGTTCTGCGAAAACGCGATCCGAATCGCTCGTCTCCCCTCCGCCCTTGGTGTGTCGGATGTGGGATATCCGCACACGGGCGGCCTCCTCGAGCGCGCTGTGGGTGTGGTTGCTTTGACGCAGGGTGACGACCGCCGCCGCGAATTCCGGTGAGTCCTTGGGATAATTTTGAATGTCTTCCAGAGCTGATAAGCTCGCCGTGTTAGCGCAGGCGGCGTAGGCGGCGTGACAGGCAGTGGCGCGGTATTCTTCGAGCGTGGCGTTGTGCTGGCGGGCGGAGAGGTGGCGGCAGGTGTCACATGTGAGCTTCCAGATTTGTGGGCCGTTGAGATGTCGGGGGGGTAGCTCGAGGCCGGGGGCAATGTAGGGTCCCCATAGCTCTGTGTCGATGTGGTAGTCCTCATTTGGCAGGGCTGCTGGGGGTACCGTCGTCGCTGGGGCTAGGGCCATGGGTCGCACGGTGGGGTCGATCGAGGGTAGCTCGGTCGGCAGCTGGGCGCTGCGGGCGTCGTGCTCCGCAATTCCACCCTTCGGCGTGTCGTTTACGCCGACGGGACTGGCTAGCTGTGTGCTGACTTGCTTTGCTGCTGCTAGTTGAGTGATGATGGTCGAGCTAAGCGTAGCCGTTAGTTTGGTAAAGGCTTGCTGAAAACGGCCATTTAGTCGCTCCTCTGAAGCGGCCGCGTTTTTTCGAGTAAGCGTTGCTCATGTTCTTTGAATTCTATTGATGTAACAAATTCCGGCGCGTCGCGAATTTCGTCGTCGACTTGTCTGTCTGTAGCCATCGTATATTCGAGCAGGGTAAAGAGTCTCGGCCGTGGTAGACGCGGTCGAGGGTAAGCTGTCACCTTGCGCAGCTACGAGAGCTACGTTGCCTGATGCGCGAGCCGAATGGGCGAGCGCAAAGGCAGAAAGTGGCTGCTACCAACTAGAGGAGCTGCTTTATAGGTAAAGCAGGTGGGCGTCCGCCGCGGACAATTTACTGCGCTTGTGACGCTTTGTCTCCGCGCGTTGCCCTAGGCGGACTCAACATGGTACGTTTACTAACCGTTAAACCCCAATATTTTACCAATATAAGAATTTATTGGGGTTAGCGCCGTACGGTACGGTTCTCGTACAATGGTAGGTAATGCACTCGCACGAGCGTCGCCTTCCCGGGAGCATGATCGATGATGAGTTGAGGTTTGTTTCGAACTTCTGCCTTCAGTCATGCTTGCAAAACGCCGCCTGTAGAGGGTGCCGGTGCGGATTCTCTGCCAGTCCCATATCCCGGGGGCGCAAAAAAAAAAAAAAAAAAACACTATTTATTCTGTATGTCTTTTTGTAAGCATCCATCTACAATTGTTAACCTGTAAAAATGTAATATATTTTCTTGTAAGCAAAAGTAACAGCAAAACTAACTCACCGTTTTATTATTACTTGTCATCAGCATGCGTTCCTCATCATCATCCGGTCTTCGATCCGAAGACCCCCGCGCCTCGCTCGCCGCTCCTACAGTCGCTAGCCCCCATTCCCCCCTTGCGTAGATCAAGAATAGGGAATGCACGTTGCTACTGAGTGCTAGTAATGGAGTCTGCATCGTCGAGCTACACGCTTCGCGCCCCCGCGCGGCGAGTGCGTATTCCAACACGGGCGGGCAGTGGCGGTGAGGCAGGAGAGGGAGACTCTGAGGTGCTGCTCCTGGATGGGCACAGCCATCAGCTGATCATCGAGCGAGATAGTTCAGGCGCAGGAGTGCGCGTGCGGCGAGCGGCGAAGCTAGAGCTAGCGGGTACCTGGCTGCTACGCGTGTTGTTATGCTACGGCGCTGCGGTGCTTGTGGGCTACTCAATAATTTGGGCTCTGAACGGCCTCCTCAAATACGTCATGGCGGTCTTCATTCCTTTGCTGGGCCGCCAGTCCACACTGCCGCTTGCATTCTTCACGATAACTGTGCTGCCTGCGCTGTGCACCTTTTTCGCCACAATTTGCGCCACAGCATTGGGAGTCCTGCTGGACATATGGAACGACTTTGACTGGTGAGCCCGTTTTATCTTGGCCACAGAACAACTTGGAGCGACCACGTGCATTCCACGAGGGAAACATGCACTCTTCACATTCAAGCATGCGCTCATCACTACATACATGTCTGATACAGTCCAACGCATATTTTGTGGCCATGGATAACATGGTCATAGATGCCGAGGCAGGGGGTGCACATGCAGTGGCGGGCAGTGGAAGGCAATTTGGTGGAGTGTTCGAATGTGCGCAATATCTTTAGTGAGTGTGCGGTCATGTCATGCAGGATCCACGTGTCCCCGATGCCGCTACCGCCAGTCATTCGCCAATGGTTGGTGTTCTGTATGATTCTTCTTGTCCCACTCATCACCTTCATGGTGGCCACCTTCATCTCAGGCGTGGACGCATACACCGCTGCTCTCCTCTCAGAGCTGGTGTCCTTGCTGCTGCTTCTAGTTATCTACTTCATCTCCGTCACGGTCGCGCAAGTTCGAATATGTTGGGACGTCATGAACGACGGCGGAGGCAAGTGGGACACGATGCAGCGTGTGTTGTGGCTCAGCGTGGAGAGCCATGGCGCAATTTGGATCCCTCGCTGCTGCCCAATTCCAGCCACCTATGATAGCACTCATCCTTTGCAGCGCAACGAAGATGGTCAGTCCTCTGCAGAGAGTGCAATGGCAGGTTGTCCTTCGATGACTCGGAATCCTTCGTATGGCGCGAATGGAGTTGTCACAGCAGGGGCTGCGCACAATGATTCACAGGTACGACAGCTTTCGACGGCACAATGTACTTCAATAGGGCCCACTCCCTCCCCTTCTCTCGTCCCACATTAGCTGTTGTTGTCTGTCGGTGCAGGGGAGCTGCTGCGCAGGGATGTGGCATGTTGAGGAGAAGTGGGCAGTCGATGCGCTGGACGTTGACTCTCGGGCCATTATCAGGGCAGACCACACCCAAGTGTTTCACCTTTCATGCTGTTTCAGCAGCAGAGCGCAGGTGAGACCCGTCGTGTGTTGCCGTTTGATCAATTGATTCAGAGCTGTCATGGTGTGCCTGGGGAGTGGAGCATAGCTGTGATGAACTCTGGCTGCGCACTTCTGGGTCATTTTGTGTTAAGATGCAGCAGAGGGGAGTCAGTGCCTTTGTGGCTCTGGTGTTAGTGGCGGCTCTGCTGATTGTCTCCGCTTTGGGGGGCGCGCTGAACAGCCCAAATGGAAGCAGTGCCGCCCGGGTGCTCGCTGCAGTTGCTGTGGCTGTACTTATCATCGTTGGCTGCTTGGGTACCGCATTCCGGCGGTCGTGGCCCAAAAACTGGTCACGTGCTGAGGATGGAGAGGACCTCGGCGCGTTTGTGGACGTGCAAAAGCCATCCCGTCGCACGTTGGTACCCTCTAAATGCGTTCTGGTGTGAACCCCTCTTCATTCCTCGTCCACTCAGCCTCGTAACCATCTATCCACCTTGCATCACCAATTTTTTTCCCACAAACAGCACCAAACTTTGTGTCACTGTTACTGGATGTGTTGTTACTTGCTGTCAACCTCCCCACCCTCCCTTCTTGTTCCATTTGTCTCTCTTTTACTCATCTTCGTTCGATGTATTGCACATCTCTTTGCCGCGCAGGTGGTATGGTACGTCATACGGTTACTCGTTCTCGTGCTTGTGCCCATCATCGTCTTCATCGTGTTCGCGGCCAAATCCGGTAGCTGGACGTTCATGTGGATTGTGGTGGCCGCATGCGCCTACACCGCGCTCACCACAGTCTTTGACGTTAAAATGGTATGAGCGTGGACGGCTGGCTCGCGTTCTACTGAGCCAATCCGGCCCAGCCACATTCGGTTCCGCCGTCACTTCGCAACAGCATTACACGACTGTTTGCACCTAAGCCTTTGTTTGAACAGGTGCTGCAGCATTTGGGGCCGTCAGCAATGTTGAAATTGGAAGGCATCAGTTGGGACTCGGCTCGACAGGCTTACCTCATCCTCACCCGCATGAATGTGGTGCGCACCTCGTTTTCGGGTTGAATCGTCCAGCGGTTGCATTCCGTCTTGATAATTAGCCTGAATGATGGATGCCAATCTCTCTATCACAGAAATCTGCGCGGACAGGATTTGTACTTTTTCTTTGGGTAATGGCATTGCTGTTTATGCTCATCAGCTTAAGCGGCATTGAGCAGCCTCCCAGCACGTACAAGGTATCTTATCCAGCAGCCCGTTCCCTGCGAATTCCATCTGCTTCCAAGTTAATGCATCTTGGATTCTGAATGGCAGATCTCAGATTGCTAATCTGTGGCTGGCGATATGCGCAGGGGGTGCCGTATACAAATGACAGCACCGTTGCTCCCAATCCCTTTGGGCAACAGTACCCCGCCTGTAACCTCGAGCAGCCTATCCCTGGATTAACCGTCCTCGACTACGCCTTCCTCTCAGATGTGGCCTACATCCACAATGCCACGCAGGTGAACCCCAATACCATTCAATTTCCAGCCTCCGCGCTGGTCGATTTGCATTTGCATGTGTATCAGCGCTGTTTGTCCCAGACATCATGTTCTGCTTAGCCTGCTCTACCTTCCGCGTGCAGGCGAAGTCGCAGGTGGAAGCGTATTTTGGAGAGGGTGGGCTGCTTTCGAACTACACATATATTCAAACTGAGCGGGCAGCTTCCAGCTTTTACAGAAGCACTTTCGGCTTCAACTACATCTTTCAAGTGCGTCCAGTCCCCCATCCCGGTATTTACACAAACCATTGGATGATAGCAATCAAGCAACGCAACCTACCCATCATCAAAATGAACTTTGAATCATGCAATATAAAGGATGCCAAACGATGGGCAGATTGATAAGATAGTACACGAGCTCGTGCACATGCAAACTCTCACTCACTCGTTCCTCTCTCCCCCCTCCCCCCCTCTCATCCTCTCTCTCTCCCTCCCTCTCGCTCACACACACACACGTACACACACACACACACTCGCTTTTCACAGCTGACAATTTCGCACCACGCGACATAGCTGTCCTTGTAGCAATTCATTCATTGTTCCCCATATCTTCCCTTTGGGTACAGGTCCCAGATACACAGTCCTACGTCATCGCGATCCGGGGAACCAGCACCCTGTTGGACCTAATCGCAGATGTCAACCTCTGGATGGAGGCAAGAGCACCCTCTTCTTCCCGTTGCTTGGTTTCTATGTCATCGCTCTGTCCAGACAAGGTGGGGCGGATATGAGGTTGTCAGTGATACAAGCAGTGTGATTACATTCCGCAGGTGTCCTTAATCCAGTTTCTGCGTGCTGTGCTGCCTCTGGGCGTCATGTGGGACCCTGCCTATCCGTACATGATCTCGATGCTTAATATTGACAACGGAAACGAGGCAAGGCCCGACCCCAGAAATGGTATTATCAGATGTAGAATCACCGCGTCCAGCTTAGCGCACTTGCGCATGCCCCTGTATTTTCAGGCGTTCGAGTACCACAATGATGTAGAGGAGCAAGTGCGGATTCTACTCCAGAAGCCTGGCATGCTCCCCCCCCCCCCCATCTTCTTCCCTCAAACCACAGCCAGACACACGCCCGCTCAGATACACAGACACGCGGGCGCGTGTTTTTGTGTGCTGTTATTAATTTGCCTCGGTAAGCAATGTATCTACTGAAAGGGATGGATGGAGTAACGCGCCGTGGGTCTGTTGTGCTCTGAACGGCTGCAGGGTCGAAAGTGGTGCTGACAGGGCACAGCCTCGGCGGCGGGCTTGGCACCATTGCCGCTGCCAGTACCGGCGTTCCAGCCATCGTTTTCTCCGCCCCTAACGCAATGATGTCGCGTTTCAAGTTCGACATCACGGTGGCCACACTGGACGCGTGGCCCTACAGCATCATCCCGAAGCATGACCCTGTTGCTATGATCGACAAGCCGGGTATTCTGAACCAAGGGATCGAGTGCAGCGCGGATGGGATGGCGTGCCACGAATTGGGGCGCACTCAGTGCGAGCTACAGTCAACCTGCGGGTCAGGTGGTAGACCGGCCATCGAGCCTGAGTTTTGCTACGGTTTGGGCTTCAGCAATGTCACCCTCATCCCAAACCCCTAAATCCAATCTACCAGTGATAAGAAGCCGGATCTCTTGTCCGATTAACAAGAAATATTGTCTTGTGCATTACATTGATACTGTTAATGCCCTTCCTGTGACACTATTCTATGGCTGTGGAAGTAATGTACATTTATAGTTGTGTTTGAACTTGGCATCGGCGACCAAGTCCCAAGAGATGAGCCAGATGATGTCAGGCATGGAGATACTTAAGGCCGTGCTCACTCGGGTGCCTGCTGCCTCGCCATCTGCATGTTCACCATCTGCATCTTCTCCTGGTGATACTGCATCCTTGCCTGCCTCAGAGCCTCCTCATCCATGCAGTTGGGGTTGGTGTTGCGAGGCACCGCAGGCCCGTTGTATTGATATGCATGAGGCGACGGTGCCGACGACCCGCCGCCCGCGCCGTTGAAGCTCTCCCGAAGACTCCGCTCGAAGCGCGACGCCCCGCTCGGCGGCCTCTCGTTATAGTAGTTGTAGTCCCCCTGATATTCTTGTTGATACTGATTCTGCCCAAATAGGTTGCCAGGCGAAACGGCAGGAGGGCTGTCCATCCTGCCCCCTCCATACCCCATGCCTCCGCCTTGTTGGTAGGGATAATGCTGTGGCGTCATCATCCCTGGATGCTGCTGTTGCTGGTGGTGATGGTGAGCCCCCCTACCCAGCTGCCAGTCTATGTCTTGCAGGGCAGTCTGCATGCGGCTGCTGGGACGAGCCATCCCCATGCCCCCCATCCCAACCCCGCCCGATATTCCCTGCGGCTGCATCGTCACCATCCCGCCCCCCATGCTCGCCGGCGCCATCATTCCCATTCCATTCATGCCGTTCATCGCCCCATTCATGAGCAGAGTACCCTCCAGCATCGGCATTGCGGCGCCCCCGTACTGCCGTCGCCGCGTAGGGGAACCCATGGGTGAACCCACTGCCGCTTCCAACAGCCTCAGTCGGCGCTCCATCGCATCCTGTTGATACCAACCGTGTGTGAGCATTGCCATTTTCGCACATCCACGCGGGCAATAGCCACTGAGAGTGACAGGGCGCCCTCACCTCTGGATCGTCCATAAGCCCATTGCGCACCAGCTCCGCCTTCATCAGCGCCGCGTTTGTGGCCTCCGCCTGGCTGAGCCGCCCCTTCAACGTTTGCACATCATCCGTCATTTGCTGAGGTATGTAGTTGGGGGGAGGGTACGCGGCCTGAGGGGGGTGGCCCGAGTTGCCGCAGGTAGGGCAGCCCGCGTTGAAGGCGTGGTGGGGGAAGCCAGAGGAAGAGAAGCGGCTTGATGGCATCAGCTCTCGGCCATGAACGGGCGATGCGGCAGACTCCCGCGCGGGATCGGCGGCCTTTTGCTCGGCAGCGTTCCGCCGTCGCTCGGCATCTTCCCGTTTGCGCTCCGCAACCTCAGCCACCGCTCGGTCGCGCGCCGCGTCCACCTGCAGCGTCTTAAGTTCCTTTTCCAAGCTGGCGACCCGTGCCAGCGCCGCCTTCAGCTGAGCCTCCGCCTCCATCCACTGCTGCTTGTATGGCGCCGCCCGCTCCTGTTGCAGCTCCTCCAGTACCTGCGGAGGAGTAGCCGAGCGAGCGAGCGTTGCGAGCGAGTCAGGAGCATCAAATGTGTTGTCACCCGTCATCTTTTGCACGTGTCGCTGTTTACAGAGCAGTCGCGCATTTGAGTGACAAAATATATCAACCAAACGTGAGTGGCGCCGTGTGAGTTTATGTCAATCGTAAGAGAGGTTTGCGTGCGTGCGTATGATGTGTGTACATATGTGTTGCGTGTCGGTTCCTGGGGTGGGTGTGTAAGCACATAAGTTGAGGTGTGCGATTGGCATACAAAAACGCAAGCGCTTGCGTAACGTCAGCTGGCGAATGTGTGTGTGTAAATGAGAATGTGAGACAGATCGTCACAAATTTCCGTGTCTGCTTCGCATGTATATGTGAGCGCAAGCAAATATGTATTAGGTTGCGTGAGCGCGTACTCTTGTGTCTTTGGACATACCTGCGCCAGCTCGTTCTCTACCTCCATCCGCATGGCTGTCTCCTGCTGCAGATCCGCCTCCAGGCCCGCCTTCTCGCTGGACATGATCTCCAGGTCCGCCGCCGCCATCTCCGCCTCCTGCCGTAACACCGCCTCCCGACTGGTGGCCGCCGCCAGCCGCCCTCGCACCGCCATTGCGCCAGACCCCGCCGCCAGCCTGCCGGGCGAGGCGCTGGCGGGTCGCCTAGTGGCCGAAGCACTGCCAGGACGACGCCCCGACATCGTGGGCATGGATGCGCTGCTCATGAGAGAAGCCTTTGGTGACGGTGAGGCACCCTCCAGCATCGATTCCCCATCCTTTCCTCCCTCTGCCTCTTCCCTCCCCTCGGCTAAATCCTCTCCCTCTGCGTTCCTCTCCTTTGGCTCTTCTACCACTCCACTGTTCCTCCCTAACTCTTCTCCCACTCCGTCCGCGCTCCCCTCATGTGATTCCTCTTCCACACCATATGTACTCAACTCATTGGGTATCCCCACTGCCTCTCCCACAGTCTTCCCATTTGATCCCTCTCTCACGCCATCCTCCCTCTCCTCACGTGGCCGCACTCCCACGCTGTCTTGCGCTACATCATAGGGCTCCTCTCGCATTCCACCTTCCCTGAAATGATCAGGCTCCTCACCCGCTCCTACAGCACTCCCTTCGTTGGCCTCATCCACCGTTCCATCCGTGCGCCCCTCACCTGCCTCCCTTAACGATTCATCACCGGCATCCCCTCTTGCCTCCTCTTCCACTCCATCTGCAGTCCCCTCCTTTGGCTCCTCCGTTAGAGTGCCTGCACTTTCTCGCGGCTCCTCAGCAATAGGCAGCTCTTGCCATATTTCAACCTCTCCGCTTGTCGCTTGCTCCCCTTCTTCCGTGGGGTCTGCTCCCTCATCCGACTGATTTGGAAGGTCCTCAGGCGAAAAATTGCCTGTTTGCGCGAGGAAGTCAGGCACCGTCTCCCTTTCTTCCTCAGACCCACCCCCATCCCCTAACTCTCCCACCGCCTGCGGCACCTCCTCAAGCACCTCCTCCAGCGCGGCGTCGACCGCCTGCTCAGGAGTTCCCTCTACCATTCCTGCCTCTGCCTCCTCTCCGAGCAGCCCATCCACACCCCCGCCCCCTTTGGCCTCTTCCTTAGGGCCAGCCTGCGATGTACAGTGCAGTGCTTGTGAGTCAATACAAAGAGTAGGTGTCCATCGCATAACGCCTCGAAAATATTTGCTGCTCGCTGCACTTCACCCAATATTCTTGACCAGTCTCGTTAGGAAAAATATTGCTTAATATAAATTGTCCGTAACCATTTTCACCGCGATGAAGTAACTTCGCATTTACACACCTCCTCGGACACAGCAGACGACGAGGCCTCCTCAGCAGCAGCAGCTCCCACTGGCAATTTAGGTGCTTCATGGTCCGCACCAGCTTCCCCGTTCCAGTCGGCCGCAGGCGGCGACTCATCGCTTTTCATCGTCGGCTCCTCAGACTCAGATAGGGGCTCCGCTATGGGTGTCGTTTCGGCGGCGGCCATAGCGCCATCACCTGACACTTCTTCCCCGCCCCCATCCCCAACACCCTCCCTTGCTGTAACCCATTCAGGCGTGCCATTATCAGCTCTAACTTTTTCCCCAGCTTCCTCGTGCGGTGCCGCCGTCCCCTCCCCGTCGCCCGCTTCCCTTGTCCGCTCCTCCGCGGCCTCTTGCTGAAGCTCCCCCTCCTCCGCCGCATGCTTACCTTCATCACTGCCGATATCTGGTTCCAATCTTTCAGCCTCGCTCTCCGGTGGCGTGTCCGCCATGGCGTCGCTACGATAGAGAGCTACGTGGCGGTTGAGGAGACCTTTACGGCCGGAGCGACTTCACCGCGGGCGACAAACCCGCGGCCCCACAGCGTTCACTCGGCTCCAAATCCACCGAAAGTTCTCAGCCGCAGCTAACTCCCCACCACGGAAGCTGACTTCGGAACCTGTAGACTAACGGTAATATCTTCTCTTCCTCCCTGACCCGTGAGTTGACCGCGGGATGAGGCGAGGTGGATGCGACGCGCAGCTGTGGGACTTTGGGTCGAGGAGCTGTTGCAAGGAACTATCCGAGCGAGCGACCTGCACATAAGTTACCCAACCCGAGCGTATCGCTCTTCCTTAGTGACGAATACGGAGTGGCGCTTCCGAGCAGGAACCCGATCTAAGGTGAGCCCTTACTTTAGCCGGAGTACGTCCGTTCACAAGGACGCCGCTATGCGTAAGTAGACAGTAGGCATGGCGCGGACGGCACATGAGCACAGCGGCCGGGGCGCATGCGGCCACCCGGATACCTGTACCTGTAACGGTACCTGTACCAGATGTGCAACTACCGCTGCTTCTTTGTTAGGGTTTAGGGGCAGGTGAGGGGTGGCATGTGATGAGTCCCGCGAAAGATGAGATGCTAAGCTGTTGAATTGGTTTAGTCCGCCCGGCGACTACTGAGGCGTGCTTCGCACAGATTTATTCGGGGCACGTGAGCATGCTCGTACGCAAATATCGACGGCTATATTAGATCGCGGTAGCGACGATGTCGTAATCGCAAACTAGTACAGGTACTCTATCATAGAACACAGCACGCGTTCCTGGACACGGCGATTAGCGAAGGTTTACGAAAATGAAAATGATTCAAAACAACCCCCCTTTGTCCCGGGGCCACGAAGGGGCGGGACTTGCGGTTGGAGGTCCGCCGTATTCGGTCGGGAGCTTCTCGAGATCCCCATGGGGATGTGGTTTGGTTAGATTTCATGGCTGCGCACCGTCATCTTGTTGCTGATGTGACGGTTACAAGTGCTCGCACGAACACCAATGTTCCTCGTATAGGTGCTCGTCTCCCACTCCATGGCAACCTTGCATTGGGAGCTCAACATGGCAAACTTGATGCGGACCTCCGCACTTCTGCTTTGCTTGGCACGCCTTCGGTTGAGTCGATCTATGACTACTATCCCTTCGCCATGGAGGATTGCGGCCGGTTGGCGCCGATGGCGGGTGAGTTGGTTGATCGCTTGGCTACTTTGGTGGTTGTTCATCGCTTCCATGGCATGGGTGCTGCTGACTCTCGCTCCGTGCGCTCTGACAGCTATGTCCGTATACAACATTTCGTTCGTTGAACTAATTATGTTTCTTTTCGGCGTTTTTGGGGGGATGTGCGACGTGAATTCATGTAACGTCTTTATGCTGCTCTTTATGGCACTCTAGGTTCCTATCTCCGCGACGCTTTTCAAGAGGGCGGTGCTGACGCTGTGGCATGCCTTCTTGTTCCTCGGGCTTAAGTTTTTTCCTCTTTTCTTCTTTTTGCTTGGCGGCCTCCATTGCTTTTTCTTGTAAGATTTTTTTGATTTGAAATATTACATGTAAGCTTTCCCTCCTTGCTTGTCCCTGCGCCGTCGACTGGACCACCTCTATCACTAGAGCAAACATCGGCGGTTGCCCTAATCGGAGCGGGTAATCGCATCCACGCAGCGACGGAGGAGGCCGCCCGTACTCGACTGAGCTTCCTCCGCCTCACCAAGGGCGGGCATGTGAGCACATATTCGGACCGCTTCTTTGCTGAGCTCGAACACGAACGAATCTGCCGCCCACGACCTACCACGGTCTCGGCCCCACTATATGCGCTACGCCATGCGTTCGTCGTCCGCACGTTGGAAGTCAACCTTCATGCCGGCACTAAAGCAACCGTAGGAGCCGCGTTCGCCATGGTCACTCCAGACAAGCTACCAGGATGGACAAGACGCCAAAGCACGGAAGGCAGCCGCGGACAAGCGCAAAGTTGCAGTAGCGGCTGCAGCGGCAGCCCGAGACAACCCAAAATGCCAAGCCCACATACACGCCCGACCACCACCAAAGAAATGATGGTGCGGCCCGCCGCGCCGATTCCTGCTCCCGTACATCTCCCTTCATGCGACATCGCGTGCGGCGAAGATGGCGATAGTGGGAGCCAATAGGCGCGAGCGGACACGTCGTGAATTGGATCCGTCATAGCGTGCGCGTAAAATTCAAACGCGGCGTACGCCCGCCACCGTTCAACTACAGCATATCTATACAAGACGCAACACCGGCCCAACTAGAGTTCCGCTCCACGGAGCTACATCGTTTCGAGGCGTGCAGAGCGTGGGGGCGCTCACACAACCCTCGCTAAATGTCACGCATGTTCCTCGTCCCTAAACCCGTCACCTGCCGGCGGCGGTTGATTATCGACCTCCGAGAACTCAACCGCTATTGTTCCAAGTTCAATCAACATGTCGTGCGAGACCCCAAAACGCTTGCGACACCTATTTCGCCCGGGGGACTTTGTCGTCTCCCTCGACCTCGCGGATGGCTACTACATCCTTGGCATCAAGGAGGAGGACCGCGATTATTTCACCGACAACTACCGCGGCGACATGTGGCGGCTCACCTGCCTCCCGATGGGATGGTCGGGGTCGGCCTACTATTTTTGTAAGATCACACATGTGTTCACAAACTACATCCGCCGCCCAATGAGTCCTACCCTAACGTCAATCCCCGCGCTTCGCCGCCCATCGCGACGCTATCTCCGCAACACCCGACGGCATGGCACCCGCATGCTGCCCTACACGGATGATTTACTTTTCCTTGCGGGATCCTACCAAGCAGCTGTGCTACTCCGCACGCACGTCGACGCCCTGCTCACGCGCCTAGGTCTGCAACGCAACCCCAAGAAAGGAATATGGACGCCTACCCAAATTGGAGACCACCTCGGCCTTACTGTCGATTTCGAGCGGGCGGATTCCGTTCCCCCATGGACGAGCTTAACGTCCTCGCCAAGCAAGCCTCTTCTTTACTCGGCACAACAACATCGACCGCACGATGGCTACCTGCGCGATAGCAAGTGGAATTCGCGGGCAAGGCCTACATGTAGTTCCTCTACCTCATCATCGCGCCCGCCCGTTTCTTTCTCTTCGAACTCCACAACGTCCTAGCCACACGTGCCCTTGGGTAAATACATTATTTCATATCATTGGTGTCGCTACCGGTAGGATAGCGTACTACCCACTTTCAGTGTGAAACTACATTATTCGCGTGACGATTTCTATTATCGGAGCACGGTCGAGGAGGGGGCCGCAGCCCCCTCGCGATGCCTGTTGGCGCGTGCGCGGGATGGCTCGTAGCGATAGTTACAGGACGTTGAGGGAATATGAGAAGTTGTTGGGAGCACGCACGGTGCCGCCTATATGAATATATCTAGTGCGCACACCAATATGTAGGAATACGTGTACGGGCACTGATTTCCTATAATAGCCCCTCTAGATCATTGACCGTACATATTTATGCAGGCTTAGAGGTTTGTCCGTTAGATTTCTAATCTATAGTGACCGCTCCTTCTATGGCAAGCGACTTCTGTGTGGCCGTTGCTTCTGTGTCGAGCGACTTCTGTGTGGCCGCTTATTTCTGAGGAGGTGGCCGTTGATGAACGGCGTCGGACTTGTGGCTAGTTTCATGTCGGGGCGGCTAGTCCCCTTGGTGCTAGGCGGCGCCGGCGGTGCGATGCCCGCCGGTGTGCTAGAAGTGACTCGTGCGAGTGAGCCACCTCCGTGCGTGCGAGCGATTCTCCACTTGTGAGCGACATCTCGGTAGTCGCTAGTGTTCTCGGATGATGTCCGCTTGTGAGTGCTGAAGGGTGGTCGCTCGGGTGTTGTTGTCCCGCGATGGCGGCGGTGGCGGCGAGTTGCCGGCCATTGTGTTTGTAGTACTTAAGCCAGTATTTATCGCTAGCGCTCTAGGCACTAGACGTGTGCGTAGCGGAGACGCGTGAGTGTCCGTAAGGCTAAGAGGGCCCATAACCTATTATCGGAGCACGGTCGAGGAGGGGGCCGCAGCCCCCTCGCGATGCCTGTTGGCGCGTGCGCGGGATGGCTCGTAGCGATAGTTACAGGACGTTGAGGGAATATGAGAAGTTGTTGGGAGCACGCACGGTGCCGCCTATATGAATATATCTAGTGCGCACACCAATATGTAGGAATACGTGTACGTGCACTGATTTCCTATAATAATTTCATACGCTATCAAATAAAAAAACAATTCTTACATGAAAAAATCGCTAACAATAAATACAATAGAAGGTGGATTTGCGATTTACCTACCGAGGAAGAAGCGGCCTCGACGCCGTCCGCAGCGGCGGACAAACCGCACAAGGCGTTGTCCGCGTGTGCAACATGGACGGCGAGAGAGACCTTTCGACGCCAAGAGGCCAGCAACTTGCCCACATGCATCCCTTTAGATGCGGCTGCCTGCTTGGCTAGCTCCGTCAAGAAAGCCGTGGCGTGGCCGCCGAGAGTACCGAATTCCGTGATTGCAAAGGGAATGAAACGGATGTCGGGGCGACTCCTCACCCCCTCCGAGTACTTCTCGAACTTGGTCTTCTCAGCATGGCGGAGAGCGACTTCGGGTGACGGGGGGCTAGAAACGCCGAACAAACCGGAAACCATGGCATCAAGGGCAAGTTTTGAGCCTCGGATGCCGTGATAGTGCAAGACACCCACATCCGCAGGGAGATCGTCGTTGCCATTGGGGAGTTGAACTAACATCGTGGGATCTGTGAGAGCCTCGACGCCAACCCCGAGTGCGCCACGAACCTCGGAGAAGATTTCCGCAAGGGCCGTCACTAACCAAGAGTGAGCGGTGTGGACCGAAGCATCTCCGCCGCATCGAGCCAAATGGTCCGCAAAAGCAGTGGCCCACGCATCGTCCGACATGTCAACACCCGCCGACGAGAACGCAGTTGCGAATGTTGGTACGAAACCGCATGGTATATATATATACCCGTCTCAAAGAAGTGCAATACTCGGGGAGGAATGAAAAATAAAAAATAAAATATGGAGACCACATGATAGAAATGAGAGGAAGTACGGGTAAGTAAGCAATAAGGGAGGAGGATGAATAAAACAAATAACAACAGCTTGGTTGTTATTCAAGAAACGGCTGTGGAAGCCACCGAGCAAGAGAGGAGGAATATAAGCTCCGGGCGGCGATAGTTGTGACGAGGTACATACATACAAGGATTGCGATATAAAGACCAAATATAGTTGAAAGACAAAAGTTCGAAACCGGGCAAAAATGTCAAGAACTAAGGTGCGGGCGTCCAAAAACCTTGCTCCTTGCCGCTTGCAACGATATCCTATGGTGATTTGAGGATACGGTCTTCCATCTCCCCGCGTTTAATAATCAACAAGTTCCGCAGAAAAAGCATCAAAACCAACGCTCGGGGGCTGCGCTCCCAACTTCTTGGCGATGCATGTCGGTTCCGACGGTAAACGTGCTAAGCCACTCCACCGTGACAGCTTGGAGGTGAGAGAGACGGGGACATACATAGGAAAACGTTTAGCTTAGGCCCATTGCTTGCGATTGGCCAGCGCGCCCGCCCATGTACTTTGCCGTTGATTGTATGTAACGTGCCATGTAAGTTGTCAATCCGGGCGTCCCGGGTTGTCGAGCCAACGGAATTTGTTGCCGCACTTGGTGACGCCCACACATCGGCACGCATTAGGCCGCCGCAGTTTTGGACTTCTGGGCGCATGTTATTGAGTGATCATACTATGCGCTAAATCGTCTATGCACCGGTATGCCATGACACACGCTTGCGAGTCACACACAATGGTTGCCCATTCGGGGCGCCCGTCGCATGTTTTCCTTCCACATATCCCTCCCTCCCTCCCCCCCCCCCCTTCCCTCTTTCATGGACAATTGGAAGTAATAGGGGGCCTTCGCGGCATTTTGCAATAAACTCTATACTGAACGGACCGCGTGCCACGTAGCGCGCTAGCATGCGTCAGCATGTAATCATTACAGCTGACTCGGAATCCCGGTAGATCCACTTGAGGGTCAACCTCCGGCGACGGCAGCGGGCGTCGAGAGCCTGGTCAGCACACCCTAGCCAGCAGACAAACCTGAACCTCGAGAATGAAAGTGTTAGCGAGCGGTTGTTTCATGACACTTACCGTATGAATCCGGCAGAGTTTGGCGAAATAATCGAGGCGCTACAAGTGCCGACCATCATGTTATGTATTAGCGGTACTCTATTCCCTATTTGTGGCGGTCGGCCGGCTCTGCCGGTGCCTTCGCCGGCCGCCATCTCTCTCTTCCCACTTCTCTAGTCACCACAGCCGGCCCCCTTGTGGGGCCGGCTATCAACGGGGTACACGGAAATGCCATCACCAGGGATCGAACCCGGCACCTCCGTGTCCGGGTTCGATTCCCGGTGATGGCATTTCCGTGTAACCCTTCGACAGTCCTACCATCTCCCACGTAAAAAGGAGAAGAGCGTGTGTAAAGCGCCCGGCGCCACGTTCGCCCCACCCAGCTTTCAGTCTCACCTAGCCTTTCAGTACTTTAATTAGTACTGTTATTGTTTTTTCCCGAGGCAATGCCGCAACGCCCACCTTACTTAGCGAGAAGCTTAACTTTCCCACGGCGAAAGGAGGGAGTCAGCACGAGCACCCGTCTAAGTTTTTGCGTGCCTACACGCCATGTTGCGAGACATGGTTTTGTGTGATAATCAAGTTGCTACACAGCAATGTTGGTCAAGTAGCATCGTGATAGTACGGCTGTGACTCAGCACTATGAGATGATAAGCCAATCAACAATAGAGAGGATTAGGTTGCTGATGGTGGCAAGTTGCTGAGCGTTAGATATCATCTAAAGGCTCAGAATATATGTTGGCGTGTGCTCACCACAAGGTGAGTGCGTGTCCTGTGATAGGCAAGTGCTAGGCACTTGCTGAGGGTGAGATGACATGCAGTGTCACTCACCGAGTGTAAGCATTCCTTATTGCCCCCTCAACTTTGACAGGTTATGGGCCCTCTAGCTGCTAGTTGTTGGAGTCATTTGTCTTGACTGGAACCTAGAGCTTGCTTCTCGAAGAGTGGTAGACCTTTGTGGTGTCGCACGATACGTGAGGTGCGGCTGGCTCACAAAGTGGCTGGCTCTTGCTTGTGTTTGTAGCTTTACTTCGATACCCGGCTGGTAGCGACTTGTTTGTGTCGCTTGGAGCCGGCTTCAACCCCCGAACGCCGACTCGTGTGACGTGAAGATCGGCTTGCTCTTCTTTGTTATAGCTTGGCGCTTTCTGGAATTTTATTCGCTTCCGGAGCTTGTCACCCGCCAGTTTCTTTTCTCGTGAAAGCCGATAGTGGTCCGGCTGAATTTTTGGAAAGGCATCTTACCACAAGTGTACTAGCACTCCTGTACGACGTCACTTGACCGACCTTCTGAGACTCGTTTCTGATTGCCTTGGCTGTATAGACTCCGGGAGTACAATTGCGTCTTCGGTCAGCCCTTTGCCGTCTCCTTTTCTGAGCCGTGTTGCCCGCCTCTTCACCAGTACTTGGTGCTTTTCTTGTTGGCAGTTTTCCTGATTTTCTGGTGCTCTTGCGAGCGCATCCGACGTACCTGATATGGACTCCGTGAAACTACCCAAGTTCAGTGGGGAGAGACGAGATTTTGACGTGTGGAAGAAACGTTTTCGTGCATTTGGCTTGATGCAAACGTGGGCTCCGGCTTTGTCGTCGGATGGTGCCGCTTCCTCTCAACAACAAGTCGACATGTACTCCATATTGATTCTTGCGCTGCCGGAGGACGACCTTTCTATTATCGAGAATGTTAGCGAGGATGACAAGACCTGCGGCCACACTGCATGGACTGCGTTAGTCAATCATTATGAGGACGATGGTATTTACCGGTGTA
Source organism: Tetraselmis chui (assembly GCA_026401115.1). Lineage (NCBI taxonomy): Eukaryota > Viridiplantae > Chlorophyta > Chlorodendrophyceae > Chlorodendrales > Chlorodendraceae > Tetraselmis > Tetraselmis chui. The sequence continues at coordinate 58,383 of JAPMLY010000090.1, forward strand.
CGGAACTATTGCAGGACTTGGAGACGCCGCAAGCGGACGGCGAGAGCGGCATTCAATATCTGAACCGGTTAGTTCGACTGCAACGACAGCTTGCCCGAGTTAGGGATGTCGTCCACGACCGGCGTATCATCATGTACTTGGTGAAGGGCCTGCGCAGCGAATACCACTCCATCACCGACACGTGGGACGTACACGACCTCAGCATGGATACCGTCAAGCGTGATCTTCGTCAAAAGGGCATGCGCATCGAGAGTCGTGCGCAATCACATTCAACGGAGCCCCCAACGCCTACGGCTTTTGCAGCGTCTCATGATGACTCAACGACTGAACTTTTGAAGCGGCAAGTCTCCGAGCTCCAAGACCAACTGAAATCTCTTCAAGGAGCTGCGACTACTCGTCGTACCTCATATGGCAGAGGCGGAGCGAGAATTTTTCGTGGTGTTTGCTATGGCTGTGGTAAGAAGGGCCATCGCAGGTCCGAGTGCCCCGTCAACAACACCGGAGGTAACTCTGCGCAAATGGACTCCCCGGTTGCTTTTCCGGCGGTCATGGACGTGACAGCCACCCCTGCGAGGCCATTCTCCGAGGCTCGACACATGTTCGAGCGCGATGGGGAAACGTGGATGTGGTTGGCCGACAGCGGCGCCAGCCATCACATGACTAGTGTGCGCCGTGACTTCTGTGAGTATCGAGCGCTCACCGACCGGCTTTGGGTGAAGGGTATCAGCGCCCGCGCTGTTGGAGTGGGCTCGGTCCGAATCATTGTGAAGGCTGAAGATGGAGAGGAGATTCATGCCACGCTAAAGAATGTGCTCCACGTTCCTGAGCTATCCCGTCGTGCGTCGTGGTCTTACCATCGACTTTTCAGCCTCACCCAAGCTCGGCGACAAGGTCATTCTGTGGTGTTAGCTGATCCCGTGGACCACCTTCGTCTTCATGCCGGTCATGGTGGTGGCGTGGTGGTTCCGTTGGAGCGCGCGCATTTATTGGTGTGGTTGCCGGCGCGGGTTGCTTCGTTGAATCCTACCGCTTCGGTCGCCACTGCGCCATCGGAAAAACTGTTGTGGCATTCCCGACTCGGTCACCTTGGCGAGTCGCAATTGGACGGGCTCTTGGCCACTCAGGTGGAGGGTGTGGCGTTTTCTGCGTCGGAGAAGTTGGGCTTCTGTGAGACGTGTGCTGTGTGTAAGTCGCACGTCCGCCGTATCTCTCGTGAGCCGGCTGACCGGAACGTTGGTGTCTTTGAGGTCCTCGGCTTAGACTTCTGCGGTCCTATGAGTGTTCCATCCTTGGGAGGACGGCGGTACAGCTTGTGTGCGGTTGATTTCCGGAGCCGTTTCATGCTGCATGATGCGGTCCGCTCCAAGGATGAGGCTCCCGCCTCGTTCCGTCGCATGTTGACTACCATCCGTTCTCTGGGGCACACGGTTCGTCGTCTTCGGGTGGACAATGACACGGTGTTGTTAGGTGCTGCCTTCCGAAACCTCTTGGATGAGTTCAACATCGCTGTGGAGATCACTGCCCCTTACGCGCATTGGCAACATGGCCGTATTGAACGGCAGTGGGGGACCTAGGTCCCGATGGCGCAGTCAATGATCCGGCAAGCCGCGCTGCCAAAATCGTATTGGGCTTTAGCGATGGCCGCTGCGGTGCATGTCCGCAATCGTGTGCATAGTAGCGGAGCCGGCGGTGTACCTTTCACCTCGGCGACCGGTAGACGAGCTGATTTGAGCTCCATGCGGGTCTTCGGCTGTCCGGCCTATGTCCACGTTGACAAGTCTCAACGCCGCAAACTTGACGATCGCGCGTGGAAGGGTGTCTTTGTGGGCTATGCTTCCGAATCACCTGCGTGGTTGGTGTACAATCCTGCTACTCGTCGGGTGGTGAGCAGCCGCAACGTGGTGTTCGATGAGGCTGCAGTCCTCTCCATGGGGGAGAGCAATGCGGAGCAACGCAATGATGATGAAGAGGACAGCATCCTGCGCACCATGTGTAGCGAAGAACAGGATACACCTTCGGGGGAGTCGCCGCTACGGGAGTCGCGGCAGCATTCCGCGTCGACGGAAGAGGAACGGGACATGCATTCGGGGGAGACTCCACGGCCAAGGTATAATCTTCGATCCACTGCTGCACCACAGCAATGCGTACCCAGTCCAAGGTATAATCTCCGTTCAGCGGGCGCTTCGGGAGATGGATGGACTGCGGGAAGTGCCGCAGCTATTAAGTCAGCCAGCAGCCCGACCGTTCAAGAGCCGGTGTCATACAAGCAAGCGCTGAGGAGTCCCCAATCGGGGGAGTGGGAGGCAGCTATCAAGAGCGAGTACGACTCACTTGTATCTCGGAAAACCTGGACATTGGTCCCTTGTCCTGCCGGTCGCAAACTCGTAGATTCCAAGTGGGTGTTCAAGCTGAAGCGCGATGCCAATGGACAGATTGCAAGGTACAAAGCAAGACTTGTGGCTCGCGGGTTTACTCAGGAGAAGGGTGTGGACTACCACGAGACCTTCGCTCCCACAGTGAGGGTAATTTCTATTCGAACGTTGCTCGCGCTTGCTGCTTATAATGATTGGGAGGTGGAGCAGCTTGATGTGGTGACGGCATTTTTGGAGGCCGATATCGAGGAGGAAATCTACATGAGGCAGCCGGAAGGATTCCGTCACTTCGACATCAATGGAGAGGAGCGAGTGTGCTTGTTGAAGAAATCATTGTATGGCCTCAAGCAAGCTCCAAGGAACTGGAATAAGACCATCACAGCATGGCTAGAGGAGTATGGCTTTACCCAATCCAAGGTGGATCCCGGCATTTACGTCTTTATCAAGGAGGGTGAGCTTTATGTCTTGGCGTTGTACGTGGACGACAGCATCATCGTCGGACCAGCGGGTAGCTTCATCGTTGGGTTCAAGTCGGCTTTCGGCGAAAGGTTCAACGTGCAAGACCTCGGTCCAGTGTCTTGGTTGCTTGGCATGACAGTCGAGCGTGATCGTGGCAGCCGCACCATCAGGATTGGACAACAGCAATACGTCTTAGATATGTTGGAGCGCTTCAGCATGATGGGCTGCAAGCCAGTGGGCTCACCTATGGCGGTCGATGCTTTGAGCAATTGTGTGGAGGCGTCGACATCAAGGTTGCCTCCCGGTCTAGTGCCGTACCAAAGCTTGATCGGTAGCTTGTTGTATGCTTCCGTAAGCACACGGCCCGACATCACCATGGCTGTTAGCCACCTTAGTAGGTACATGTCCGACCCCTCTCAGTCACATTGGGAGTAAGCCAAGAGGGTGCTTCGCTACCTCAAGGGGACCGGAGAGTCGGTGTTGATGTACGGTGGCGCACCCTCATCAAAGGTGGTAGGATGGTCAGATTCTGACTACGCGAGTGATATTGGCGAGCGGCGCTCTCGCACGGGGTATGTGTTCATGCTCAACGGTGCAGCGGTGAGTTGGAAAAGCCAGCGGCAACAAACTGTGGCGTTGTCGACAGCGGAGGCAGAGTATATGGCGCTGACTGCGGCCACTCAGGAGGCGATGTTTTTGAAGCAACTACTCCACGAGTTTCACCAAGACTCCGGGTCTCCCATCACAATTCACGAGGACAATCAGAGTTGTATTGCACTCAGCAAGAATAGCATGACGACCGGACGCAGCAAGCACATAGACGTGAGGTACCACTTCTGTCGGGAGAAGGTGGAGAGCGGAGACATCGAGGTGCAATATTGTGCGACGGAGAACATGCTTGCTGATGTGCTTACCAAGCCATTAGTGAGTGCAAGGCATAGCAAGTTGTGCAATGCCATCATGGGATTGCCTGCGTAGCAAGGGGGAGTGTTGCGAGACATGGTTTTGTGTGATAATCAAGTTGCTACACAGCAATGTTGGTCAAGTAGCATCGTGATAGTACGGCTGTGACTCAGCACTATGAGATGATAAGCCAATCAACAATAGAGAGGATTAGGTTGCTGATGGTGGCAAGTTGCTGAGCGTTAGATATGATCTAAAGGCTCAAAATATATGTTAGCGTGTGCTCACCACAAGGTGAGTGCGTGTCCTGTGATAGGCAAGTGCTAGGCACTTGCTGAGGGTGAGATGACATGCAGTGTCACTCACCGAGTGTAAGCATTCCTTATTGCCCCCTCAACTTTGACACGCCACAAACAACCTTGTTGGTTGTGCTTCCTCCTCGCCGGTCGCTCTCATGCGTCGGCTAATTCTCCCGTGGACAGTTTTTCCCGCTACATGTTAGAATAGTACATTACGCAGTACATTTGGAACCGCTTCATATCGGCAACTCGCCGGTAGCGGCACGTTCTTGTGAGCGCATGTCGCTACACCTACCCGGCTTGAGGCACACGCTACAAGCACTACACCTTCGACCAATATGGCACCTTCATCAACGCAAGCTAGGACGACGTCAAGACCTCGGCTACCTTGAGGGGGGGTGTTAGCACTAGCATCCCGTTGCATTGTGCTTATGTACAAGGTAGCTATTTGTCATTCTAGTACTAAATGTTATGCTATTAGCGGTATTCTATTCCCTATTTGTGGCGGTCGGCCGGCTCTGCCGGTGCCTTCGCCGGCCGCCATCTCTCTCTTCCCACTTCTCTAGTCACCACAGCCGGCCCCCCTGTGGGGCCGGCACAACCTCGGTGTAACTATCCGTTCCCAACTCTAATAGTACCCGAATCGCGGCGCCAAGTTCACACGGACTAAGGGTTGCTCATTTTGTTGGCACGTCTCGATACTACGGGCGCCCTACATGTTTTAGGACGGAAGCTAAGGATGAAACCGGACCGCATTTCAAAAATATCTGTGACGATGGTGCGGTGGATGCGGCAGCGCCGGGGGGGCTGATGTTGTATGCGGATGTATCTTTCGCGGTTACCCACCTATGTGGACGCCATGAAGACACCGATTTCCGTCGAAAACTTCCCGCTTTTCGGCTTCATCGATTGCACCCTCAGACGCACTCGGCGGGTGAAATATGGACATGCGGTACCATGGATAGGCGGTGTCTGACATAGCGGGACCATACAAAGGGTGTGGAGGGGGGAATTGGTTGTGTCCGTGGTGGAGGCAGGATGGGCGATTGCCCAAGTGGTAGCACCGTCGTGTCCGTAGCGATACAATTTGCTTTACTGCAAATTGAAAAACACGGATGATTTTTTACTGCAATCTTTGCTGCAATCTATTTCTTAATTGTAATTTGAGACCTAATTGGAATAAAGGTTCATCGCAATTTGGTCGTACGCGAGGGTGTACGCGCTTACGTGTCGCGACGATGCTGACGTGTTACTGCAAAGTTTATTGCAAATTGCCGCGAAGGCCCCCTAATGATAAGTATTTTGTAAAAGTTTTTCGTTTTCATGCCAATTATCAAACACAGGTAATGCATGCAGATTAATATATCCTCGCCTAGTCCTTTTTCAACGGCTCGTCTTTAATATCCCATCACAAACAAATTAATCATCCACTTACGACGGTGACAAACTAGGCCAACTTATTATGCACGCTCCGGGAGCGGATGTGGACCTCATAGATGTGCGGAGCAGGCGGGGATAGACGAGCATATTGGGCCATTGTCATAATGGGAATCTAAAAGGCTCCGCCGAGACCGCCGCGGGAGAACAATCGCCAAAATATTGTGCCGTTGCTCTATCCCACCAATAAAAATGCAATTGAAAATGATCTATAACAATACCGATTTAACGGTTGTTGTCTGTGGGCATTCCCGGACTGCCATCTAGATGTCTCTTGGTTAGGGTTTGCCCTGTGAACCACCTAATCCAAACTTTCCTTTGGCAGTAACAACACAATCTTAAACATACAAGGATGAAAAGCAAATATGCAACAATTCTCCACGATACGCGACATGCTCCTACCGCTTGAGGGCGCTGATTAGCCAAGTTAGTTAAGAGAAGCTTGTCGAGTCGGCCCTACCTAACATGTGCTCATGCGCGACTCCGGTCGTGGCGGAGCAAAAGGGGGGGGGGGGGGGGGGGGGGGGGGGGGGGGGGGGGGGGCGAGACCCCCCTCGCCATGGTTGGCTGGGTGTCGACGGTCCATACTCGATCCGCGCACACCCTCGTCCGATATAAGTGTTTCTCCTCGTGTCGCAGTTGTCCTCCTAGCTTAGGCTTCCCTTCTCCGTCCGGGGACGGGAAGGAAAGGAAGGCCTTAGCTCCATACGCTTTCCGATTGGTGCTCCTTCAGTCGCGCCATATTTTCTCATTTCCCCGGTCCGTTGCCATTTCCTTCCAACACATGTATGATCGCGTTGAGTCCGCCCGTACCCTCCCTCAGTAGATTGACGCTGCAAGGGGGCCGCCTTATCGAGCTGTTTGCCGTCGTGAGAGCCCAAAGCACACCTCCCAATCATGCACTCATGTCAATGGTTAAGTACCGAATGATGGAGGGGTTGGAGGAACACATAGATCGTGCCGCCGCCCTCTAAAACTGTTGGGTGTGGAAAGTAAAGTTGAAACCCTCCGTACATATTTTTTTCCGGCGGCAGCCGATCCTGAGGACGTCCGCCGATAGACCATGCCGCTCCTCCGGCTGAGACTCTCCTCCGACTTGCTTCGCGTCGTGCCCAGCCCCGACGGTAGGCCTGACACCCACATGGCTAGTCGTCGTCCAGCGAGCGCCCTTTCCCAACGCTGCTTCCTGAGTTCATGGTTGCCCGCTCCTAGCTCCAACGCCCACCTTCCGCCGCAGATCCGCCCATACCCTCATCGCCGCCAAATTCTCATGAGATATAGGTCCCGCTCTCTGAGCATAAGATAGTTCAAGAGGTGTTTGATCTTGAACAAAATGTGATGGGCCTAGAGGGAGGGCTTGGCGTTGGTGTGCAATTATCGTTTTCAATACACGGCGCCCGCCGGCGGCGCAGCGGCGGCGGCCCCGGAGGGGGGTGCGCTCGCATGCCCGTCGGCACCTACCTCTACCTCCACGCGGTGGGCGCTGGTAATCCCATAGCCGTGCCATGCCTGGCACGGTAGGGGGCTGAACGAGGTACCGACAACTGCGATCCGCGGGATCAACAGCTGTCGGGAAGCCCTGTACGGAGGGTTTTGGAAAAACATAATATCCGTACACCGGCACAGGGATCTCCCGTTCGGCCAGTCCGATATGTCTTTTCCGCGACTAAATACTCGCAGATACCCTCCCGACGATGGGGCCGGGGCGGCGTTTGCGAAATATTTTTTGGCGAAGAGGGGTACGGACGGATCAGTGGAGGGACGAGGGTGTTGGAGCTGGCGGCGGACAGCTGGGAAGCAGCGCTAGGGACGGCGCTCGCTAGCAGTCGCCAGCCCTACGAGAGCCTTAGGTCTCCCCTGGTGGCGCGGCCTGATGCTACGCAGGACGGAGGTTGGTCGCAGCCGGAGGAGCGGCACGGACTGGCGGCGGCGGTCCCTAGGATCGCCCGCCGCCGGAAAAGCCCGGTACGGGGGGTTTTTGGAAAAATTCCCATACCCACCATCTTTTGAGGACCGGCGACTCGATCCCTGTGTTTTTCCAACCCCTTCCCTAGTCGGTACCCGGTTATCGACAGGCTGCCTCAGGCAGTGTGCCTAGGGTTATCGTAACGGCACACTGCTCGTAAAGGCGGCCCCCTAACAATGTTAACCACTGGGGGAGGGCACGGACGGCCACAACGCGATCATATAGGTGTTGGAAACAGACGGGAAAAGGACAAGGGACATGAGAAAATCTGGCTCGGGGGCAGGAGAGCCAGCCGGACACCGTATGCAGCCTAATTCTTTTCTCTTCTCAGCCCCCGAAGGAGGAGAGAAGGCTCGGCTAGGTGGCGAGCTGCGTCGGGAGGAGCGGCTAATACCTCGGGCGGGGTTGAGCACGGATCGAGGCGGGACCGACGACGACATATGCGAGGGGGTTTTTCACCTGCCTTCCCCCCCAAGCTCCGGCACGACCGGAGTCGCACAGGAGCCGAGATCACGCAGATTCGCTTCGACCAGCTCAAGCTGGAGAGCCTTGCTGATCAGCGACCCCGCAGCGGCTGGAGCAGGCCGCGTATCGTGGAGACTAGCGACACTTTTTGTTTCATATTGTATCCCAAAAAAAACGTGTAGATCAGAAAATGATAAATACATGGATACGGGTATGTTTTAGACGGTATCGTTACTGCCATTGGAGAGGTTGGGATTAGTGGTTCAACGGTCTACCTCACGCTTCTAAGTCCAGCTAGGCATAGCATAAGGGTGGGCCTAGAGACTCTAGGCGGTTTTACTGGTATTGGAGTAAAAAAATTCAATTTCAATACACTCCGTACCGGGGTTGTTGATGAGATACCGTTCCGCTCCTCCGGCTGAGACTCTCCTCTGCCATGCCTCGCGTCGTGCCCCGCCCCAACGGTAGGGCCGGCATCCACATGGCCAATCGTCGTCCAGCGAGCGCCCTTCCTAGGCGATGCCTCCCGAGTTCATGTGTGTCCGTTGCTAGCTCCAACGCCCGCCTTCCGCTGTACATCCGCCCATACCCTCATCGCCGCCACATGATCCTGAGATACATGCCCCGCTCCCTTAACTTGAGGGTATTTGAGGGGTGCTTTTTGTTTAAAAGTTTTGATAGGCCGAGCGGGAGATATTGGCCTGGTGTATATATTTCATTTTCAAAGCCCTCAGTATCGACAACTGTTGATCGTTCGGATCGCACGGCCGGAACCTCTCTCTCAAACCCATGCCGTATCAAGCATGGTACGACTACGGGGTTACCAGCCGACCAATGGTCACCGTAGAGAGGTGGAGGTGTGTGCCGCCAGGCATGCAAGCGTACCCCCCTCAAGGGGCGCCGCCGCTCTTGCGTCGCCGGCGGGGGTCTCTATCCTTCCACAATAGCTCACATATCATGAATGTCTCGTCTATCCACACCTCATGGACAAGTAGGAAAGATACTCCAGATTACTTCAAGGTGGCGGTGTCGAGTTTGTACCAAGATAAGTTACCCATCATAGGCAGTGTGTCTCATCCAATACCATAAGTCGAGCGCATATCGACAAAGCCCCTCCTTTTGTGGCTTGCAATTTTTGGAGACGTGCAATTTCGAATGTGCCATCGCGCTAACCATCACTAGTTAGTACGCTCTTTCATTCTTATTCGGGTGAATATCCATTGTCAAATCACCCCAAACTCGCAATCGTCACGCGTGCAAGCACGCTTGAGATAAAATGACTCCCTGGTAAAAATACCGGGAAGTTGCGCCTCCGCGTAATATGGCCATTCATTGCAATATACACTCCGACGCTATATGTAAGCATGCATCATTTTCACTTACCAACCATTCACAACCATCACGGTGATGGAAAAGGGTTGCACCAATATTACAAAAAAATTGTGCTTACGCCCCCTCATTTGACACAAGAATATCTACCTCACGTGGAGCAAAGGGAATAATGGGTATCCCATTCCACGCCCAGATTGTGAGCCCGCTATGATTTCGAAAAGGGCATTTATCATTATTATTATACATCAACACTTATAGCTTGAAATATAAACATGCTTAGACTATTTCTAGCGTATATGCTTGTTGCCTCGTGGACCCCCGACCAAATGACATTGCCTGATATGTCAAAATTCGATGTTTGTACTTCAGTTTCAATTTATTAACCACTTGAGCAAGCCTTATAATTCATGTCATTGGTAGCAATCGGGAAATATATCACAACGCGTAAGTACTCTCCTCCACAAAAGTCCGGACAATACTTTGTACCTTCGCATATGAAAACTACAATCACGCGTCGATTTTATTCACAAATCTCATGAAATCTTAGGCTATGCTTTGAAGCCCAAAATAGATTGCGCCGACAAATACGGGGAGCGAATTCGAGCACCATCGGGCTTGCGTACCTAGGGTTATCGCACCCGCACCCGTCCGGCACGGTCTTTCAAACAAGCGCCGTGCATGTTAGACGAAAAGAGTAACGGGCTCAAAACGCCGCAATACGAATGATTGTGTGGCGGCCGGGTAAATATGATGCATAGGTGACGGAGGGGGGAGGTGATGGGCAGGCCCGTGTGCGGGAAACGCACGAAATCGCGTGTTTTTTATTTACCACCGTCAAGCGTTCGGTCACAATGTTCAAACGGCCATAACTTAAATTAGCTCATTTTTGTTTGAAACATGTATTGTTGGACGCGCCTTTTCAATGCGCATCTAACGCACCTACATTTGGATTCATACACCCATAAAACGTTTATTTTATTATAAAAGTATATTGTAATGATTTAGATGTATAGAAACATGAAAATATGAATTATTCTATTTTATAGATATTTCGGCAAAGCCGCAGTGCCAAGCGACATCCCTCGCATTCGGCTCACCTCATGAGACAATTTGCGCGTATAATTATCGAAGCTTGAAATTTTGAAATTTGATTTCAAATTTATGTATCTCGAAATTTGAAAAAATTTAAGTGTCGGGCATGGTCTAGGATGTCTCACAGGACATGCCATCTCTGTCTCCATTCGAAAATCAATCGCCATGCAATCACGTCACGCCTGTTTACATCGAGTTGAAAATAAAATTCATGTTCCGAAATAAGTCACGACTTGCGGCATCAATGAACAAACCCAAGATAAGTAGTGAACCATACAAGTAAGTGATTTTGGCGGTGCCGGTGTGGGTTTCCTGCCAGTCCCATATCCCGGGGGCGCCAAAAAAAAACTGATTTTGGCGGTAGTACTTGGCTGTATCGCTAGTGGCTCGTCTTCGACGATAATTAAGAGATGCCGCTCATGTACACTCCTCCGCAAATGTCCGGACAAGATTTCGCACCTTCGCAAGTAGAAAATGTAATCATACGTCGATTTTATTGACAAATATCCTGAAATCCCAGGCAATGCTTTTGCGCGCAAAATGGAATGCACCAACAACTGCGAGGGGCGAGTTCGAACACTGCCGGGCATGTGTACTTGGGGTTATCGCGCCCGCACCCGTGCGGCACGCTCTTTCAAACAGTCGCCGTGCTTGGTAGACGAAAAGAGTAACGGGCGCACAACGCCGCAATATGAACGTTGATGCGATGGTCGCGCAAATATAATGCGTAGGCGACGGAGGGAGGAGGTGTTGGGCAGGCCGCTGTGGGGGAAACGCAAGAAATCGCGTATGTAGACTTACCACCGATATGCGCACAACCCAAGGGCAAGCCGCTTTCGGCCACAATGTTCAAGCGATCATAACTTACTTATTTGTAGTCAAAACTTCTTGTAACAGGTACCTCTGGACGCATCTTATCAGTGAGCGTCCAACGCACCTACTTTGGAGTTAAAACTCCCACAAATCGATTTGTTATGAATTATTTAACTTACGAATTATTCCGGCACAGCTGAGCCGCAGTGCCAAGTAACACCCATCCAAGTTGGCTCATCTCCTGAGACGATTTGTGCGGGGTTTGTCGATATATGTCTACCAATTCTTCATTCCTATTGACCTCCGAGCCTAATTCCCGACGCGTGCCACGCGTGGGGCGGGTGTGGTTTGCACGAGCACATACCCAAGCATTCCCAACACCACCGCCAACGTGATGCGTCCCTAACGGCCAAGTTGGACCTCGCCCCTCCCCTAAGCCAATTGCCCTCGCATGTTTACAGCGTGCAGTGTTTATCCAAACCTGCGTCATGTGCGTTTTTGCTCGCTTGCTTTCCAAAAAATCACCCGTGCCAGCGGCGTGAACTTCCGTGCTCTATTCACACACCCGCAAACCAAACCTCGCGCATTGAACACGGCACCCACGCCTCCAAACCCCCTCCAAAAAGCCCCCAAAAGTACGGTTATATGGAACACAGAGAAGTATGCAGCTTGGTATGAGCGCTTGAGCAATGCCCAAGCGTGGCGCTCAGAATGACGTGTGTAGTTCAGACAATTTCCCGGGAGTTTATGGGCTTAATTCGACAAACTCCACCGACAACACCCGCTTTTAGCTGAGGTCTAACCACCCCGGATGGCGGCTTACTGCTTGCTTCTCAGCTCTCCTACAATTGAGTGGTACTCGGGTATCGTCGTGCTTGACGTGGTGACAGGGAAGCGTGTTCTTGACTAGCTTATGCTTAACATAATGCATGTCCGGAATTTTGTGGAGGAGTGTACATGAGGACGATTCAAATAGTTTTGCGGAAACATAATGGCAACTTCGCTGTAATAATACTGATTCTTGGTACGTCTCTAATGACCGTGACTCTCAATAGGTGTTGGAATGAATGTACAATGTACATGTCGTAGTTATTTTCAAAATAATACCACTGTTCATTATTTCATAAGCAGAATTTCAGAAAGTACCTGCTATTTCAGTTCCAACACTTCTAATACTTCCAAGAGATAAAGACCATGTATAGCTGGGTATGATGCGAGGAGGGAAGTGTGTCATATGAACTTGACACATCCTCACCTTTGAAAGGTTTATGTGGTTGTGGATCGTTTCCATTTTGACTTCGCAATGGCAATAAGGCGCAATTCAGACATCGCAACCTGATTCGCAAAGGAAAGCAGGTCATTGAAAGTCTATAGCATTGAACCTCAATCATTTCTGCCAGAGTCTTCCGCATCCTCTCCCATGAATCCATCGCGAGACCTACTTCCAGCATATGTGCACCGCATGCGTTAGGATGGGCACACACATTGGGATAGGGGGGCGTTAGCGACACTTACAATTCGAGACGATGGCACCACACTGACGTCCCAAACCAGCACGCAAGGGAATGAAGATCGCACCGCTACCTATCCTCAAGCCCCCCAATTACAACTCATGTGGGTGACTATGGCACCGTGTGGCATGTACTTAGACTGAGGACGCCCGATTCATTCGTGAGTTCGTATGAAAGTGAATGAGGGTGTGCAAGCGCGGGCGTCGTGAGTTGGAGGAAATGCGGGAATGATGCAGTACCAATAGGATAGACCCAATAAGGACAGTCGCCGTTGAGACTGGCTAAATTTGTACCACAAAATAATATATATTTACAAAGCATTGGTTCGATGGATGGGGGAGTCCATCATGTAGACCCTTCGACACGCATCGCTTGTCGTCCAATCCGTAGCTTAGAAACCCAAACCCCTAGTTATGCTCCATCAGCGTTTAACCATGCACTGAGGCTCTCCGGCGTGTGCTGAGCCGTAAGGGCGGAGATGCGACACAGCTCGTAAGCAACGGGCCTCCCCCGCCCCGCTTTACTCGTCGTTGCCGCCCGCCGCGCGTTGGAGAGCCGCCGCCGCTTTTCACTGCGCTGCTCGCGGGGAGAGAATAGGCAGACCTTCGTCGCAGGTGCTTTACACAACGAAGGTTTCCTTGTAGAGAAACGTTACTCGGTGCGGTTTTCAGTGGAGAAGGCTCGCTGCTTTCCTGCACTAGTTTTGACGCCTCGTCCGGCTCCGCTGTCAGCACAGGTGCTTCTTCCGATGCCCGCGGCTCTTCTTGCAAGCTGGCAACCACGCGAGGCACGATGTGCTTCCACCTCGGCCAGGAACGCACCTTCTGTGGCATTTCACTGAAGTCGCAGTCCAATGCACAGAAAACATCAGTGCTAAATGCCATTCTTTTATGTCCTACCACGCTTCAATAAACGTTCACACACATCGTGCCTCCCCGCCAGCAACAAAGCTATACACACCCATTCAAGTTGAGGTCCATCACACCCGCGGTTGAAATTTGCCATGGTAGCTGGAGCTACAACCATTGCGATACAATTGGGTGATGGACCATGAGAGCCAATACACGAGTGCGCTGTACCTGCTGTGCAGCAAATAGTTGAGTAGCTGTTCGCGATGCTCCTCCTGCGAGTGGGTCCACACTCAGCGCTGAACTAGAAAATTGTGAAACTAGGGAGCACTGGTGTGTGTGTGTGTGTGTGTGTGTGTGTGTGTGTGTGTGTGTGTGTGCGTGTGTGTGTGTGTGTGTAATTTGATGTTGCAGGGACGCAGTTTGCAAGAGGGGGGCACGGGGCTAGACGCACCGATTTCCGGAGCCATGCAGCGAGCGAATCCACTCCGGTGTGCGGCTGACCCCCGAGGGCGGATGTGGATGCTAACCCCATCGCTGCCATCTCTCCTGCAGAGATGGTCGATCACAGCGCTCAACCTCGACGCGGAGCCATTGACACTCGATATTCCATTCCCATCAGCAATTCAAACCAATGTTTACAACCTGCGGGCAGTAGGGGCTAGATGCACCGCTTGGGCGCGTACCGATGCCCTCCAACGATATGAAATCCGTCGCAGCTCGCTCGAAAGCTGATGGGGTCTCGTTTGGCGGGCATTCGCCCTGTGAGCAGCCACCACATGGGAAACCGAACGATGGCCATGTCAGTCTAGCCGGAAACAATTTGGGTCATGTTCCGAAGGATCGAAGAGACAGTTCGGCGTAGCCAGACGACAACATCACGCCTAAGCAGACGATTTATAGTTTACTGAATATATAAACTTAAATAATCAATGCATTAACCAATCAATGACGTGAATTTGCGATGCACACGAGTTACACAGTTTGGAAAATAGACGAAGCGTCACCTTCTGTGCACCCATTCGCTCTCGCTCGTTGTAGCACTGCGCAATCGCTGCCTGTGTCAGGACGTCTGAGAAGCCAAAAAAAAGAGGGCCTACGCAGACGAGGGAGGGCATAAGGGCAGCATGTCGGCGAGGGGTGGTGGTCGGGCAAAATGTTAGAATTCGAGTACGAGAGGCGTATCGAGCTGTGCCGTCCTCGTGGGTAGTTTGTGGTCCCGCACCGGAGATGCGCGTGCCGAGGCCCTTCGAGAGACACACCAGCGTCCAGGGGTGGGTGGGAGTGGGCCCGGTAAAAGTTACTCCACTTTGCACGTCCGTCACCTGAATGGGAAGGAACGGTCAGGAAAGTGGGGTAGAGGTGATGCTGACGAGTATGGAACCGAACTGTCAAGAAACATGACAAGCGACAAAATACCACATTGCGTGCGTATGTGTGTGGGTACGGGTGTGTGCGAGTGAGTGAATGTCCGTGTGCGTGTGTGTGTGTGTGTGTGTGTGTGTGAGTGTGTGTGTGATTGTGTGTGCATGTGCGCGTGTGTGTGTGGATATCAGTGTATGGGTGTGTGTGTTTGTGTGTGTGCAAGCGAGTGAGTGCATGTGTGGAAGGGTTTGTGCGAGTGAGTGAGTGAGTGAGTGTGTTTTTTTTGGTGTGTGTGTGTGTGTGTGTGTGTGTGTTGCATAGGAGATATTGCGTGCAAGTGTGTGTGTGTGTGTGTGTGTGTGTGTGTGTGTGAGTTAGAGAGTATGAGTGAGTGAGTGTGTATTGTGAGACATTGTATTGTGGCAGATTGTGTGCAGAGGTGTGAATGTGTGTGTGTGTGTGTGTGTGTGTGTGTGTTTGTGTGCGAGCAAGTGAGTGAGTGTTACTATATGCGTACAAAAGTTGGAATGAGTGTGTGTGTGTGTGTGTGTGTGTGTGCCTACTGTCTACCTTAAATTCTGGACCGTATTCGCCCTCGTCCACTTGCATCACATAGTCGCGGTCGAAGTGGTGCTTGGCAGCCTTGTAACCAACCGGATAGGCGTGATGGAAGCGGCAGCCTGCGCCGTGAATCAGGCGGGAGACGGGCAAACGTATCATAACGGGCGGGGGGTTCCATAATATGTCGGTAGCGTACAGGGTGGCTTCACGTGACGGTACTGTTAGCATGATGATGTTACGCGGCGGCCAGTTACCCGTCGAGCTCCAGTAGCGCTGCGACCACGGCCCTCGGTGTATATGCCCCACCTCGAGCACCGTCACGCCTGCGAAACCAATCACAACAAACTAACTGCGACACCGCCCAGCCTACAACCACCTCTCCATAGGACCAGCTGATTCAGTGGCTCGGATGAAGCAGGAGACAGGCTGAAATTGTTTGCGGCGGCCAGTTAGGGCGCCTCACCTATGGAAGTTAGCGTGAAGGGCGGAAACACCTGTCGCTGCAGTTGTTCGTCCGTCAGAAACCGGCTAGGACGGACTTTGATCTCGCCCGCTGCCGAGTCGCCGCCCCTTAGCAGCTTTGCGTTTTTGGCTAAAGCCTCTAACTCCTGGAGCACCCAGCGGTGGCAGCCATTAAGCGTAGTAGTATATCAGACAAGCGTACGGTCCTACGCAAAGGGTGACAAGCCATCAGGCAACGGAATCAGTAGTCGCGTGGTCAAGTCAGAGTGGGCACCACCTCTGCGGACAGAACCGCTTCACTGCGGAGCCGGCGCGATTTCTTCACAGGTTCCAAAGCACTGGCTACTTTCGCCTATGAACCATAAGTTGAGTTCGGTAGAGGCCAAGACGAATAGTATCCATGCTTCGTTCGAGGGTGGACGCAGCCGAAGCGGTGAATAGTAGTTAAAGGGCTCGATGTAAGTTATACGAAGTGAGCGACGCGACAAACGCGCGTCATAGTTGGCAGCCTCACCTTCGGCATCCGCTTAGCCTTGCGACAGGCGGCAGCCAGTCCGGTTACGAGAACAGCGGCAGATGCCATCGTACTGTCAGCGGGGAGAGGCCTTACACTTCGAGCTGCTTCGTGCACCTGCAACGCATTGAGCTGCTCTTGGTTGGCAGCAATCCGCGCCGCGCGCTCCCGCTCGTATGAATTGAGCTGACATGCGTCCTTTGAAACGCTCCTCATATTATCGCCCGCCAGGGCCTTCAGTTCAGCTACCTGTGGCATGTTTCGCGGACGGCAAAGGGCTCGCCACTGAGCTACGAGAGAGAGAGGTGTAGTGGCCGTTACGCTGCTTCGGACTTCGCAGAAATCCAGGGGCTGGCCGGGCCGGGGCGTGCTCGTCAGTCGTCACGTCGTCACCCTCCGCGCAGACAACTCCAGTCGTCTTTCCCCAGCTGTTGAATGATTTAAATGGCTGCAGCACACAGCAGAACATAGCTATACTTCGCTACCATTATTCATTGTACACGCCATTATTTCGAATGCATGCCGTCCCGTGTCGAACTTTCAAATAAAAATTTCTTACAAGAAAAAGCAGTGGAGGCCACCAAGCAAGAAAAAGAAAGAAAGGAAGAAAAAACCTAAGCCCGAGGAACAGGAAGGCATGCCACAGCATCAGCACTGCCTTCCTGAAAAGCGTCGCGGAGATAGGAACCCAGAGTGCCATGAAGAGCAGCAGAAAGACGTTGCATGAATTCTCGTCGCACATCCCCCAAAAAACGCCGAAACGGAAGAGAAGTAGATCGACGAACAAAATGCTGCATACGGACATAACTGTCAGAGCGCAAGGAACGAGAGTCAGCGGCCCCCATGCCAGGGAAGCGACGTACAGCCACCAAAATAGCCACGCGATCGACCAACTCAGCCGCCATCGGCGCCAACCGGCCCCCATCCTCCATGGCGAAGGGGTAGTAGTCATGGACCGACTGAACCGAAGGCGTGCCAAGCAAAGCGGAAGTGCGGAGGTCCGCATCAAGTTTGCCTTGCTGAGCTCCCAATGCAAGGCTGCCAGGGAGTGGAAGGCGAGCACCTATACGAGGAACGTTGGTGTTCGTGCGAGCACTTGTAACCGTCACATCAACAACAAGATGGCGGTGCGGAGCCATGAAGTCCAACCAAACCACATCCCCAGGACGATCACGTGAAGCTCCCGACCGAATACGGCGGACCTCCAACCGCAAGTCCCGGCCCTTAGTAGCCCCCGCTTCAAGCATGAACTCTTCAAGCACGTGGACAATGCGGTCATGGAGTTGAATGATATACCAAGAGCACGGGCACCGGGGGATATGGTCCATGAGCATAGCGGCTGTTGAGCGCTCACCCGACATAAAGATGCCCGATACCGTCGACGAAGATCCATACCCGCGAGATTCTGAAGGGGCCTCATTGCACCGAGGGCATTTTCGAACATGAGCGGCGCGCTCCGCAGTCAAGCCAAGCACCCGGTGGGCTGCCATCATATAGCAATCGGATGGCACCTTGAAACTGGACTCATGTGAAGCGAAAAAGAGAGCCAAAGCCCCGCGACCAGTACCCGAAGTCACCCTCATATAGTCCGGTGGGGAAGGTCTGCAAAACGCCAAGAGGTCAAGGTAGGCCCGGGCACGAAGAATGCGCGAAATGCCCCGTTGGATGTGGCCCCCAGAATCTCCCAAGCGAGTAAGAGCATCGGGAGTCGGAAGTTGTAGGCTAGTCACTTGGGTAGCGGGTGCCACCGCATTGTTGACCGTAGATACCACCAACTCGACATCGGGCCCGGCATAATCAGAAATGTTTTGGTTCAGTGTGCTAGTCAAAACCACAAGCTCCGATTCCGAAAACCCGCCCATAGTGGAGATAGAGTCGTACGAATTGCGCAATTGGACCGCCCACGGTAAAGTAGAAGTGGCAACATTCAGTAGTTCCTGTCGGATAAGACCGTACAAAGGACCTAGCGACTCGGACTCGTAATCAGTAATCAGGTTGGCGAGGGTCGCAGTGAATGAAGCATAGTGAGCAGGTTCGGCGTCGAGCTCGAGGGACGGTACATTAAGCCCCCCAAACTCCGCCGGGAGGGAGAGCTGTCGTTTAGCACAATTCAGTTGATCGAGTGTTTGTGCGTCCAAAGAAACGCCGTGTCGAACTCGTCCGGTGTTATTTGAAAAGGTGGGTAGTACGGTATGGGTACCTGTACCTGCACTATAGGAACCGTACCTTACTGAAATTTCAAAATTCCTCATACGAAGAAGAACAGGGAAAATTCTTGATTACAAGAAGAGCAAGATGAGCACGGTCAGGGAAAGTGGGGCGGGGAAACAAAAGGGCAAGAGTGACAAGAGGATCACGGAATCCAAAGCACGGCAAAAGGAAAGCACTACATTGTGCACAAACCTAGCAGATTAAACTAAGGAAACTCCTAGGCCACACCGAGAATGCAACACATGGAGGCGACAAGCGGCGCCTCACGCGCCGCTCGAGGAAGCACGGGGACGCTTGCCGCCCATGGCCGGCATGGCGCGGGTGAAGGGCGACGTGGCAGGAGAAGGCATCCCAACCGAGGAAGAAGTGGCCTCCACACCGTCCGCAGCGGCGGACAAACCGCGCAACACGTTGTCCGCGTGAGCAACATGGACGGCGAGAGAGACCTTACGACGCCAAGAGGCCAACAACTTGCCCACATGCATCCCTTTAGATGCGGCTACCTGCTTGGCTAGCTCCGTCTAGAAAGCCGTGGCGTGGCTGCCGAGAGTACCAAATTCTGTGACTGCAAAGGGAATGAAACGGATGTCGGGGCGACTCCCCACCCCCTTCGAGTACTTCTCGAACTTGGTCTTCTCAGCATGGCGGAGAGCGACTTCGGGTGACGGGGGGCTAGAAACGCCGAACAAACCGGAAACCACGGCATCAAGGGCAAGTTTTGAGCCTCGGATGCCGTGATAGTGCAAGACACCCACATCCGCGGGGAGACCGTCGTTGCCGTTGGGGAGTTGAACTAACATCGTGGGATCTGTGAGAACCTCGACGCCAACCCCGAGTGCGCCACGAACCTCGGAGATGATTTCCGCAAGGGCCGTCACTAACCAAGAGTGGGCGGTGTGGACCGAAGCATCTCCGCCGCATCGAGCCAAATGGTCCGCAAAAGCAGCGGCCCACGCATCGTCCGACATGTCAACACCCGCCGATGAGAACGCACCCCGCATAGCTTGAACCGAGAGATGACAAGAAGTACAAGCAGTGGAGGAGCGTAGAGTGGAGAGGATGCGGGATGAGGGTAGGCCGAAGATGCGACAGACCGCGACGCGGAAAACTGCGTCGTAGTGCTCAGGGAACTTGTCACGAAGCTCGCCCAAGCGACCGGAAGTAGGCGGGTCCGAAGCCAAAAACGCAAGGGCGCCGTGGCCGAGACGAGATACAAAACGCCTAGACTCCGGCCGAGCGCGGTTGGAAAACGTGGGAGCGAGCTTCGCAAAGCGAAGCAAGTTGACGCGCTCAATGATGTCGGCTTGTAGCTTTGTAAAGATGTCCGTGGCAAACGCAGAAAGGGGTACGAGCGAGGGTAGGCCATCGAGGGACCGAGAAATCTGTTCGTTGTTTGATCGGGCTTCAGCTACGCAGCCTCCGCGAGCCACCGTTGGACGTTGCGGGGGAAGCATCGCTAGGGCTGTGGTTATCAAGGGTTCAGACTCGGCGAGAGCGTGAGAATCGCACGCAGCATCTAAGCGCGCCCACGACGAAGCGAGTTCTAACGACCACATGGGTTCGTTGTCGCCGTCGTCTCCGTCCGGTGTACCGTGCCTTCGGGACACCGTTGTGGTCATAGCAGTCGCTAACCGTCCATACATGGTCGGCTCCATCGGAACTTCGTCTCAAGAGGGAAAAAAAACCTTTACATATTCCGCCTCACATTTATTAGCGACTGGGAGTCAGATTATGCCAAATATGACAACTTGTTTACATTTTGTATAAGCGGGCACTAAAACATCCATTCAGAGGTGTTACTTCTATTCAGCGCTTGATAAGGGAAGGGTGGGTGGGTTGCGCGCGAGCCGATTGGGCGAGCGCAAAGGCAAGAGGTGGCTGCCACCAGCTAGAGGAGTTGTTGTAGACGTGAAGCATGTGGGCGTCCGCCGTTGGGATTGGTACACGAACGTCGTGGTCGGTGATGGCATGTGGTTGCATGGCGAGTCCTCGCCGCGAGTCCGTTAGAAGTGGTCCCATCGCCACAAGCTCCGTAAGATGGTCTCGAAAAAATGTATTGATCGTTGAAAAGTTGAGTTGGAGGCTGTTGGCCGCGACTACTCTTGCTTGGGCGAGCCATGTTGTAAAGCGTAGCATGTCGGCCGCGGTAGCTTGTAGCGTGGTGATGCCCTCTTCGTCGCAAAAAAATAGTAAAACGTCGCATTCCATTGCCATAGTTGTCGTAGGTGGTGGGGCGGGGGAGCCGGTGAGGGGGTTGAGCACGAGGTCGCTCGGGTCGTTTGTCCCGACGAGTGCTCCGACGTGGTTGCGCATCGAGGCGTGCCAAGGTGCGTGGGCCTAAGGCTCGATGAGTAGGTACTTCACTAGTGTTGCGGGGTGGTTGTTGTTCACGTTTGTCCGGACGTATCCATAGGTGTGGACGTCCGTGTGGTCGGGGGTGGGTTGAGTGTTCCTCGTGTCTAGTAGAGCCGGGCCGGTGTGGTACGTGGAAGGCCGTGACGCTCCAGCCGGCGGTCCGACGCCATCGCACGCTCCGCGGTTGCCCGGAAAGAATAAGTCTCGGGAGGGGGGTACATTACTTGCTCGTCGGATCGTTCGCTTAGTAGTTGGCACTGCTGCTTGACGGGCCATTATGGCGCGATGACAGTTGCCTTGGCGCCACATTGGTGTAAGTTTCGGACGAGGTCGGGAAGGAGCCTCCAAGGTGGGTTACACCTCTTGGTTTTCAAGGTCTAAAGCTTGTCGGGAAGATGGAGGCAGTCCACGGCTTCGGAGGTTGGATCTCGCTAGAGTGCATTGTAGCGTGGAAGCTGCGTGTTGCCTTGCGGGCAAACCTTTCGATGGAGTGGGGGGGGGGGGGGGGGGGGGGCACAACGAGTTCATGTGAGTGAAGATGCGGCGGTCGAGCTGCCATTCGTCCCTCCATGTTTCTCGGGTGAGCTTCGGATACAACGTTCGCCGAGGATCGAATACAACGTGCGCGACTCATGATGTTGTGTTGAACCGTGCAGACACGTTCGGTATGGAAGGTAACTAGCGCATACGTGGTTACACTCATTGTCACGCAAATAGGACAGTCACATGGACAACCAACCCGAGGCGTGGTGTCCGGACAAAGGAAGTGAGTGAGCTGTAGCCTAGCGACAGCTTTGTACCGAATCAAACAGAGTATCGGTATGTCCGATCTAGATATGTACGAATCGTATCTAGAAAAGCTTACAATAGTTATCATCAACTAATGACTAGTAGGTTTTACTTACAAAATGTTTATGGTGTCGATGAGTTCCCATAGTTTTCTAAGCTCGTTCATCATGTTTGGCGACCGGGACGTGAGGTGACTGAGCACGACCACCACTGCTTGATTGTCCTCGTCCATGAGTACTTTTCGTCCGCGCTGTAGCGGTAGGAGCGAGAGGACGGCAAGTCGCACGGCCTTCAACTCCTTCCATGTGATGTGATGCTCTTGATCTACATGTGACCAAAAACCTCGTGCTTTCAATTGCTTGTTCAGAAATGCTCCCAAGCCGTAACATGTGCTGTCGCAGTGCATGTAGGTAGTCTCGATTGGGGAGAAGATGGAGCGGCCGTTGTCGGCGGAGGGGACTAGGCGTGTGGTGGGCTAGGCGTGTGAGGTGCTACTTTGGTTAGGCTAAGTTGGCAACCTTAGACTAATAGTACAACCTAATCCATGGATATAATTATACAACGTAGAGAGAATTAAAAAGATTGTCTTAGGAACGGGGTTTCTAACAATCTGGGTGTGGTGTACATCTGGTATGTACCGGTCCGGGTCTCTCCCTATGGCCATTAAGTCCCCATCTTAAATATCCACGCCTGAGGTGTTCTAGAAACAGCCTTAGAACCTGTAGCTTCTGCTGCGAGCTAACTAAACCAAACTATTACTAGCGATAAAGATTATCTGAGATTATATCTACCGTCTTATCTAACCTTATCGCACAAGCTCTTAGAACTATCTAGAATGGAACTATCCAGAGAAGAAACTATCTAGAAGAGATACCGCGAGTAACTTTGTACTGTCCGGGGAAAATACGGCGACACAGGGGTACTGCCGTGATGACAATAAAAGAGTCACTGAATATCGCTGAGATACAGGTACTATTTAGAGGAAATAGATAATGTCAGAAATGAGCACTTAGATAAATGGGCTACAATGTCACACTCTCCCCTCCTTAAGCACAAGCGTCCTCGTTGTGCAGCACTCAGGGTCTTGGAATCGTGGGGGTTCCTGCAGGCCAGCGGTTGCGAAGTCCGATGAAGTCAGGGGTCGCAAAAAACTCTCGATAAACATCCGTTCGAAGAAATTCGGAAAAGATGTTGAAGTGGTCGACTCCTCGCATCGGCTCCCAAGTGTCCTCGCTAGGTACATTGAAAGGTGCCGCCCAACGAACGTTGAACAGAAGTCTAGTGCCGTTGGAGTTAAAAGCCGCATCGAGCAGTCGGTCGACCTCAAATCGCTTCGCATCGTGCACAATCGGAATTAGCTGCGCATTGTCGGCCTTTTCTTTGTCTGAATTCCGTTTTTCTAGTAGACTTGCGTGTACAACATCGGGAATCCGTACTCCAAGGGGTAGCTTAAGCCGAAACACAACCGGGGAAACCTCTTCCGTAATGAGAAACGGGCCAATGTAGCGGTCGCGTAGTTTAGAACATGGATGTGGTAGAAATCGTAGATTTGCCGCCTTGAGCTTAATTTTGTCGCCAACCGCAAAAGGTACTGGTAGCCGGTGCCGATTTGCATATTCTTGCATATGTGCTTGGGCTGCCTTGACGCACTCGTGCGCAAATCTGTGTGTCTCAACCATAATCTTCACTTGCTCGGGTAAAGAATGGCTACGCTCGTTGTCTTCAAATGTAGCCGTCGTTGGAGATGTCGGCTCGAATCCAAGTGTCGCCTTAAATGAGACATAGTTGTCGACGTAGAAACCGCTGCGTTGATCGCAAACTCCACGTTGATAAGGTGTTGAACCCAGTCGTCGTGCAAGGGGTGCACGTAGCAACGTATGACTTGCTCCCATGTCTAATTCACTCGTTAGGTTTGGCCATTTGTCTTGGGATGGTAGCTCGTAGAAGTATTGAGCTTGGTGCCAACAACCCTAAATAGGGTTTGCCATAAGTCGCTCATAAACCGGGGGTCTCGATCGGATATCAATTTCCGTGGTAGACCAAAATGCCGGAATACAACGCGGTGCATAACCCTCGCTAATTGCTCCGTTGTAATCGTTTTTGCAATCAGCTCAACAATTGTCCGTTTCGTAAGCATACAGACGAATACCACCACAACATCATATCCATCGCACACGGGAAGGCCCGTAATTAAATCAAGCGATACGTGCTCGAAGGGCCTCGTCGGTACCTCGTGCGCTTGAAGGAGTCCATAGTTCTTGTGTCGTGATGCCTTGTTACGTTGGCAGGTAACACAACTGCGTACGTAGTGTTGTATTGTCCGCATCATGTTAGGCCACCAAAACGTTCGGTTCACTGCTGCCAGTAGTCTAGTAATACCATGATGTCTCGAGGTCGGTGCGTCGTGTAGTTCGTAAAGTACTCTTGATCGCAATGTAGAGACGTTCGGAACATACAATCTTGTCCCGTAGGCGTACAAAAGTCCATTCGATTGACGTACCAGCCAAGTAAGCAGATATTTCCGGGTAAACAAGTATTTATCCGAGTCATAAGCGTTTTCTATTTCCGCATGAAGTCTAGAATCATGTAACTGGGATTCCACGGGAAACAATTCTGCGTGTAACTCTCAAATTCCGCTTTGTCGTTGGTCCAATCGCGTAACAATTGCATATTTTGTAATGAGTCCTTCAAGTCATGTCGGCGAGACAGAACATCTGCATGGTTTACTGCTCCCTTCTTGTACACGATGTCCAGATGTCGTTGCTAAGGCGCTAAAACTTGTAGCCATCGCACCTATCGAGTAGACAAATCGCGCTGCCGAAAGAAGTGTCGCAACGTGTCGTGGTCCGTAATTACCGTAAATCTCGCCGCGCCATCTAAGTAGCAACGGAATTTCAGTAGAGCGTCGCGGACTGCCAGTAACTCTTGTTCGTGGACATGGTAATGTACCCCATGCTTGTTCATCTTTCGAGCATGATACGCAACATGGTGTAGTCCAATACCTTGGTCTTGCAATAGCACACCTCCTACGGCAAATCCAAAAGCATCCGTGTACATAGTGTACCTTGCATTAGGAGAAATGTTAGGAATTACAAGAACTGGTGCACGTGACATCGCGCCTTTAATTTACTCGAATGCTGATTGGGCTTGAGAAGTCCAGTAAAATTCCGGTGTCTTCTCGGTCAAGTCCGTTAATGGGGTTGCTAGGATTGCGAATTTGTTGATAAACCTCCGGTAACATCCAGCAAGTCCCAGAAATCCACGTACTTCTGTCACATATTTCGTCGCAGCACACGTTCGAAGAGGAGGTCTACCACCTCCTCACTCGCCTAGGCTCCCGATCGGAAATCCACTCACCCACACCCGCCACCACCACCCGTAATAGATGGGCCACTAGAGAAGACCTCCTCACAGCTCTCCGCCACACATTCCACATACAGACAGAACTCTACTCCGACACCCTCAATAAATCACTCCACTCTCACTCTTACCACTCCCTATACCCCGAAGACATAGTCTTCTCATCTAGCGGCAGCAATGCCCCACACACATGGCAAGGCACCAACATCGCCAACCCCGAGTACGACCACGAATGCATGCGCCGCGCCATGGAACACGCCATCACCAGCGCACACCTCACAACCTCTCACACACCCAGCGCAACCATCCTCATACTCCCCCGATGGGAACACACACCCTACCGCCACTCCAAATACATCGACTCCCCGTACACCCACCACCTCTACACCCTTCCCAACGACGCGAACACCTTCCTACTCCCCGACCAACACAAAGGCATACCCACTCCTACCCCATTCGGCACACGCTGGATGGTCGACATCTACCTCGTCGCTAACCCCCTCGCACTCTCCACCCTACCCTCACACGCAGCCATGACCGCACTCCACAACACTCTCGAGTCTATCTACGACACTCACCTCCCCAACCCCACCATCAACATCCCACCTCCACACCTCACCGACACCTCTTCACCCCACTCCGCAGGCATCTACCACCTCCCCCCCAATCCCACTCACTCCCTTACCTACCCCCTCTAAGAACACATGCAACTAACATACCCCCCCCACCAGAGGCACTCTTGCTTGGAACTGGCATGACTTTGTATACACATACGGCTCGAAAAAGGGAGGCTTCTCCCCCCTAGGAGCACCCGCCATCCACCCCGCCTCGGACACCGGCATCAAAATCCTGGTGACCTCTACCCCTCCCTCACACACAATAAATCGCGCTGAATTGGCTAGCATATATATAGGCCTCCAACTAGGCCGCACCCACCTCCTTACAGACAGTGCGTGCTCCCTCCGCCTCATACAAGGCTACGTGAACTGCCCATCCGCCTACCCCCACAACATCCACCGCGACACACTCCACTCCATCACACACACCCTTCAACACCGCTGCGACGCAGGCATCCGCACACACCTCGGCAAAATTAAAGCACACAACCACTCCCTAGGTAACGACCTCGTAGACACCCTCGCCAACCAAGTCGCGGATGGCCACCCACCCGACACTACATACACCACAGGTTCTGAGGTCATGATAGGCCACTGGACTTGGCCATACACCCTCGTTCCACAAACCCTAGGGGAACCCATACCCTACAAATACACCAACCTCAAAGCTGACGCACACACCTGCAACACCAAACACACACACACACACCCCTCTCGCAAACAACCAAACACGGTGCCCTCCTCGCCCACGCCGCGGAGGACGGCGCCGATTTCTCTTTCCACAAAAAACACACAACCCTCACATATATCAAGTTCACCCACAAGCAAGAATTCATGTGAGGAGTCCACAACACCCGCCTCCTCACACACAACCCCACCCTACGCTGCCCCCTATGTAGCCAATTCACTAGTAACGGTCACATGGCCGGTAACTGCCCCACCATGTCTAGCATGAGACAAGACCGACACAACAGCGCGCTGCAACTCCTACTCTCCCTCTTGGAACGCCACAACGGAGGACGTTGGGAAACCATCACTGCAGACTTCGGTAACAAACCCATAAAATCATTTGCTTCCCCCTCTCTTGCCCACACTCCACTTGACTGCCACCCACCTCATCCCGCTCACATGCCCACCCGCCTTGTTGATGCTGACGAAGGTCTCTCGCCCGACTCCCTAACCTCGTGTCCAGCCGTCCTCCCACCTGAAATTCTCCCCCCCCCCCGCACTACGACCCCCGGCGCACAAACCCGACTTTATCCGCCTCCTCGTACCTCGATTCGTCGGTCACACAAACGGTTGCCGCCGATACGCATCCATAGAAAATATCCAGATAGGGAATGGAAGTAATGCACGGACAATAACCTCTCCCAAACAGCTCACCTCATACATGCCAAATACACTCCCCTTGCCAACGCCATCCGCAACCACAGGCCAGGCACAGTGGTAGACATCCTTCCCATCGTCATGAGCCGCACATGCACACCGCACTCCTCCACCATCACGAGTCTCACCTCCCTACTCACCGCCCGCACATACCCTCCTGACAAACTCATCTCCAAAGCACGCCTCGACACGTCTCGCATCCTTGCACAACTCCACACGTATACTATCCAATG
The DNA here is from genome assembly GCA_026401115.1 of Tetraselmis chui. NCBI lineage: Eukaryota > Viridiplantae > Chlorophyta > Chlorodendrophyceae > Chlorodendrales > Chlorodendraceae > Tetraselmis > Tetraselmis chui. The sequence goes on from JAPMLY010000090.1 coordinate 85,733, forward strand.
GCTACATCATCTCCTACTCATATACCGCATCAAATACCGCACGACCTCCCGCCGCGCCTCCGCACATTGCCCCTTCGCACGCCCCTGACTGCACGCCGCCCTCGCCTCATCTTGCACAACTCCCCGGGGGGGAGTAAAACCCCCGAAAGTCCCTGGCGAGGTTGGATATAGGTGGTTGACGGTCTAGCCCTGACTTGTAAGTTCCTTGTATGGCGTAGTTGGGAGGGCCCAGAGACAGCAACCGGCGCATACGGTATTTGGTGTAAACCGGCGCATACGGTACATGTTGTAAACAATTTCAATTTCAATTCATCTCTATGCCCCCAATCCGCATTGCACACTCCCCGGGGGGGAGTAAAACCCCCGAAAGTCCATGGAAAGGTTGGATTTAGGTGGTTAACGGTCTAGCCCTGACTTGCAAGTTCCTTGTATGGCATAGTTGGGAGGGTCCAAAGACAGCAACCGGCGCGTACGGTATTTGGTGTAAACCGGCGCATACGGTACATGTTGTAAACAATTTCAATTTCAATTTCAATTTCAATGTCACAGATTTCGGCCGGGGCCAATTTTATATGGCCTCCACTTTGTCGGGGTCCATTCGGATCTCTCCAACTTCTACCAAATGTCCGAGGAAGTTGACGCTCGATCGTCCGAAGTAACACTTTGAGAGTTTGATATGCAATTAGTGTCGGTGCAGATGTCGTAGCACGAGTCGAATATGCTCGAGGTGTTCATCGGCCGTTTTGCTGTAGATCAACACTTCGTCCAGATATACCACGCAGAGCGTGCCAATGTACGGGCTAAAACTTTATTCGGCATCGCTTGGAAACCAGCTCGGGCGTTGTAGAGTCCAAATGGTAGAACGCAGTACTCGAACAATTCGTAATGAGTTCGGAATGTTATCTCATGTACGTCGCGCTCCTTAACTCGAACTTGGTGATAGCCCTTATACAGGTCCAACGTACTGAAATAATGAGCCCCATATAGCGAGTCGAGTAACTCATCGATCCGGGGTAACGGTGTACGGTCCTTCCTCGTAAGGTCGTTGAGTTTCCAATAGTCTACGCACATACGCATGGTACCATCCTTCTTGCGTACAAATAAAATCGGGGCACCGTACGGATATTTAGACGGACGAGTCCAACCTTTTGCAAGTAAATCCTGTAATTGTATCTGAACCTCTCGGAGTTCTGCCGGTGACATACGGTATGTTCGCTCCTTAGGTGGTTCATCGCACTCCAAGTTAATCTCGAAGTCACACTCGCGGGTTGGTGGTAGACCGTCTGGCTCCTTAATGATGTCCGTAAACTCGTATAGGGAATCTCGCAGCAAAGTCGTCCACTCGGGTTGTTGATCGGTATTGATGTCGTCGACCGCATCTTGCACTTCTCGTAGTCCAATCACAAAGAGGTATGCATGTTGTTGTCTAAGCACTTTTGCCATCGCATCCGCCTCCAAGTGATGTACTGTCACATGTACGGTGTACTCGTCACCACCGTAGCTTCACTAGTTTTACGGTAGTCGCGAATCGTTTTAGTAGACCAATCTATATCATGGTTGACGGCTTGTAACCAAGGTTGACCGAGGATGATGTCGCATTTATCCAACTCTGTCAGAATTGCGTCCAAACGTATGCCCATGGTCCCTATTGTGAGCACTTCACTCCGTAGCCGTTGGGGAGTTGTAGTTGTACTACCATGTGCCAATTTAATCCGGTATTTCTCTCCCAAAACCGTCGGAATTTGATGCTCCCGTACCCACTCAACCTTGCAGAAATTTTTCGAAGCGCCAAAATCCACCAAAATACGGCATCGATGTCCGCGTAAGTTGCCTTCCAACACTAAAAGACTCGTTCAAGACTATGTCGTAGATACGTGTAGCGTCGCAAGAGCACTGTCCTCTAGTCGGACGTTCTTGTTCATCCACCCGTCGATCAGTTTTCCAAAAGTCTTGTTACGAAGAGGGAAATGCTCATCTCCACGTACTAGATAGCTCGTACGCCGTGCCGAAATTAATTCCGTCCAGGTAGCCCATAGTGCCCGAGAAGTTGACGTAGCGTTCGGTATCGATCCGGGTCGAACGCGAGCGATATACACGTAGCGCTTATTCTGTCCGGAAGACCCCCGTCCTAAAAGGCGTAAATTTGTTTCGCTCACCCTAAATCCAATTGTCTCCGTAAGAGTTCGCGTTGCTGTGCATTCCGGGGTCGCGTCTTCAATCCCCTGTTTGTCACTAGGAAACCATACCATGCAAGTATCCTCTGTCGCTAATAGCACTCGCCGGCCATCAGTAACAAGAGTCGTCGAGTGAGTCCAATATGTCTTCGGGGGGTTCTGTAGGTTCTAGGGCAGGATTCGAACTCGATCGGTGTCATCGACGTAAACTTGCGTCGTCCATCTTGTCGGTCCAACATCTTGCCGTCTTCCATCTATTCCATCGTTCGTAGGACAGGTAAACACATGGTATGTTGCCGCTAGCTCGTCGACAATTCGGAAATTTCGCAGCATCTTGAACCATGGTTTTGCCCTCATTTCGGAACCACTATAACCGCTCTCAAGTGGGGAAATAGGGGCCCCAAAAATCTTCGAATTCGTTAAATGGCGCATTTAGCCAAATTCTCCGGTACTTCCGTAGATCTCTCTCCTGAAATGGGAGCGCCGGACAGCAAAAGTCCTCCGCCACTTGAGAATTAAGGCCGTCATTATCGGTAGCTAGTATTATGGTATCATAGGTACCTTACGGACCTAGAAGTCGAAAGGTCCGTAGGTCTGAGAGTACTTTAGGAAATACTCCCTATTCATCATCCAATCGCTAAAGTCCTTGCTCCTAAAGACTAGCCTCAATGTCATTAGAGGTAATGGGTCTCGTACTTCTTCTGTCTTGGTCTCATCCTGAGTCGTTGTAGGAGACAAAACCTCACCCTGCAGCTTGCCGCGAGCTGGCGACTCATGTCTCACTTTCTAGGCCGGGGTTTCCTCGTTATGTCGTTCTTCTTATTCCTTTTGTCTCGGCAGTCGATAGCGATGTGTCCCTTTTGTGGCAAATTAAGCACTTGCCCTCCTTAAATTTGTCTACCTCGTCTTCAATAGTAAGACGTCGAATATCCGACAGCTCCCGCGGTTTCTCATCGGTCGCGCCATGCGAATCTTCCTCCGACTCACTGTCGACCTCCTCCACTTCCTCCGAAAAATTTTGCTCACCGACACCCAAAGGGGAATACAAACAGTTTTTGCGGATGGTTACTGTGAGGCCGACGCTAGCATACGCCTCCGGCATAGCGTCTCCAATAGCCACGAGAGGCGCAGGGGGTCCCAAGAAGTGAGCATCATCAGAATAATCGCAGACAACGGATTCGTTCGGGGCAATCGCAGCCAATTGCTTGTATACCCGGGAGGCAACAATTGCGAAGAACATGGCCCCGAGGACGCAACCTTGATGGACTCCACGGGTACTCGGAATGCGCATGGCCGGGCCGTGAGCATTTGATGAGTCGTAAACGTACAAGGTAGATCGACGGCCATACAACATAGTAGCGACGCGGAGCAACGGTCGAAGCGCGGGATTTGCTGACAACTCCTCAAACAAGGGACGCCGCAGGAACTCGTTGAACGCGTTGGATGCGTCGCCTTGCATGTCCGCCCAGTCCAGTGAAGCGTCAAGCGCGGCTCGAACCATAAATTGTACGATATCAACCCCACCGCGGACGTCGACCCCAAATTGGTGCCGATCAGCCAACCATTGAGACACTTCGTCGCCAATTACGGCGAGAAGCGCGCGATTCGCGAACTCACTAAAACGGAGCCAATTCCAATCGGGCGCAACGTCCCCTTTTGGTCGCGAAGTTCTTGCTTTTGTGCGCGTCGTTGTTCGGGATCGAGCTTGTCTAGCGGGATAAGTGTGGCAGAGGCAAGGAATGAAGCAACGCCGGGTGGAACCTCTGCATTCACGATGGCTTCGGCTAAACCGGTGAGAGTGCAAGGGGAACCCAACGCGCGAAGAGTTTCAAACCTCCAACCGTCGACGTGAGGACTAGACTTTCGAGGGCATCTAGCAACGACCTCCATAATATCGACTTCCGAAGCGCGGAGTTTGATACGAGGGAGGGAGAAGGGATCCGGCAACACGTCCGCGAGGTCGTCATCGTCTTGTGGGTGCAACCGTGATAATTCCTCGTGCACCCCACGACCGCTTGCAACGGGGTTGGAGCTTAGGGCCTCCATAGCGCGGCGGTACTCCCCAACCGCAGCTAGACTAGCCGCCCGGTTGGCGACCTTGGCCGAGACGTTGTTATGAAAGGGTTGCGAAGGGGAGATGGGGTCGGTACCGGCCCTCGAAGTGAAATCAGCCATGGGGCGCAAAACTAAGCGCGGGAATAGAAGCAACGTCGCCCAAGCCGCTTCCGCGGAAGCCCCTTGGGTGGCCCTACCGCGGAAAGACAAAACGCAACCGACAAGCTCCTCGAAGACCGGCTTGACGAGGCGTACCACCGAAGGGGGGACGCCGTTCGAGGACGTACTAGATCAGAAAGAAAGGATGTAGCACTCGAAGAAGGCTTTAGAGCTCTCCCCGCCAGTGGCCCCATGGTCAAGGCACCATTGGACGGCGGGGGGCAAGGACTGGGGATGCGGCGGGGACGGCCGACCACGCGGGAGCGAAGCACCGCATGCCGGGTGTTGGGATGGCGTAGTATTGCGGTGAGAGCAGGAATGTTGGTGTCTACTAAGGCCACCGCTCCGAAAGTATCGTCCGCAAAAAGTGCACGGCGCGAGAAGGTGGCGATCGGCATCCACAAATGGGCAATTGTCGGGCGCAAAAGTGCACGTTGTCGCGGAGGAGTTTAGATGGGCGCATAGCGCTTGAAGGGTCGGGGACGACGCGGAGCAACTAACGCACCTCAAAGGAGCGGGGGGTAAAAAACGAGACGGAGAATATCCAGGTCGTAAGGCATGCGAAGGCGCTTGAGCGTTAGGTGATGATGTCGGAAGGTCACCCGGAGCGGGGGCCATAGGGCACGACCTTGCCCCGCCGCCGGGCGACCGGCCTAGAGGTGGCGGTGGAGGACGCCGATGACTATGTCCCGGCCAAGTCGCCGCGGCGGACATCCGGGGTGGCACGTGTGTCGCGTCCTAATATAAGTAGAGCACGCGGGGTCGAAGAAGGGGGGGGGGTATGTGGCTTGGACTATACCGGAAGTCGCCCGAGGTGGCGCTGTGGCGTGCCTTGGAGGGAAGATTCGCCGCCGACGTGGTGGGCTCCTCGATGCCGGTCCGTCGCGCCTCTAACCTCGCGTTGCTTGTAGTGGGGAGCCTTGGAGCCCGCGATGGAGATGCTCAAGAAAAGAGCAAAGAAGCTATTTGGTACCCGTGTACCAACCACCGCAAGAATCGGAAGGAAACTCCGTCGTACAACGCCGTATCGTAGCGGGGCGCCAAGCGATAAAGGATGACCTTGCAAATAGCGGGCTCCGAGTAGGGGTAGCGATTAGAATGAACTCAGCGCAGTACTGAAGTTGTAGAACCCGTACAATGATAGCGCTTACGCGTGCCGATGCCTTGAGCCTTGCTGAAAGGGATGACCACGCGCGGGCGAAAGTTGTAGCGATACCGGTAGCGGCCAAGGGTCTCGAGGATGCCGATAACAGGCGCGGTACGGGCAGTTGTACCCGGTCGCGGTTCGAGCGACGAATAAAAGATGCCGGGAGGGTCACGCTGGCGGTGGAACAAATAAAACGCACCGGAGCCGCCGACGGCGAGTGACCGCGGACGATAGAAAGGAGAACTTTATGTGTAGGTACCGCGCGATGCCACAACGTATGAGAGCGCCGAGACAAAAGCAAACACGAATAGGCGGGCACGCGTCGCGCTCACCGCTACCAAGTTCCGTGCTCGCGGGCTCCCGACCCAAGCTCAGCCGCACATGCGCATGCGGTGGCGGCTAGGGAAAAAAATAATAATAAGTGTAACCTTATCGCACAAGCTCTTACAACTATCTAGAATGGAACTATCCAGAGAAGGAACTATCTAGAAGAGATACCGCCAGTAACTTTGTACTGTCCGGGGAAAATACGGCGATACAGTGGTACTGCCGTGATGACAATAAAAGAGTCACTGAATATCGCAAAGATACAGGTACTATTATTTAGAGGAAATAAATAATGTCAGGAATGAGCACTTAGATAAATGGGCCAGGATATGACAATTGCGTCCACCACTAGAGGTCTCGTTTCAGTTGGTAGCTGAGTTTCACCCGCCCTCCCCATCCCGTTCGTGGAGCGAGGAATTCATGCAATTCGCTGAGGTAAAAGCGTGCTGCCGGGATGGCGAGGTAGAGGTGTTAAGCTTTTCCAACGAGTACCGCAAGTTGTCGGGTTGGTAGCCATCGGGCGTCTCGTGTAGAGCGTTGTAGTAGAGTTCGGGAGAGGGTTGCAAATGCGTGTAGTTTCAAAGTCGGGGCTCGGAAGGTAGAGTTGGTAGTGTCGATGTGGAGGCCGAGGTCCTCGCAGATTTTTGTTGTCTCCTAGTAGCCTTTCTTGGGGTTGCGTCCTAATCCGAGGCGGTCGAGTAAGGACGCGATGCGGTCGCAAAAGGTGGGGCTCCGCGCGTTGCCTTTGTCGGACTCTCTGTTAACATGATATGTTAAGTAGCCATTAAACCCCACTATTTTCATATAATACTGAATATGAACGGGGACAGGGAAGAAATGGAAACCACCAAGCAAAAAGGTGAAAAAAAACAATGAGCAAGGAACCCCCCCCCCCCCCCCCCCCCCCCCAAAAGGTCTCTCTCGCCGTCCATGTTGCTCACGCGGTTTGTCCGCCGCTGCGAACGGCACGGAGGCCGCTTCTTCCTCGGCTGGGATGCCTTCTCCAGCCACGGCGCTCTTCACCCGCGCCATGGGCCGCAAGCGTCCCCGTGCTTCCTCGAGCGGCGCTTGAGGCGCCGCTTGTCGCCTCCACGTGTTGCATTCTCGGCGTGGCTTAAGAGTTTCCTTAGTTTAATCTGCTAGGTTTATGCACAATGTAGTGCTTTCCTTTTGCTGTGCTTTGGATTCCGTGATCCTCTTGTCACTCTTGCCCTCTTGTTTCCCCTCCCACTTTCCCTGTCCGTGCTCATCTGGTTCTTCTTGTAAGCAAAAAAATGAACCCCCCCCCCCCCCCCCAACACACACTGAAATTCAGCAAGCAAATATTATTGACGAGCAGATTCGCGCGTCACGCGTACGATATAATACCTATCGTAGAGGTACCCGTACGGGTACGTGGTTTTCCGGCTGCCGTTTTAGGCGCGCGCTCGCGCAGTCAGAAACGGCATGCACCATCACGCGCTGCATGTCGACCTCCGACGAATGTCGCAGAGATATATCCAACACACCAGAGTAAGCCACCTGTGAAACGAAACTTGACCTGTCCTATGGGGTGCAGTTTGAAGCAAAACGTCTCTCAAATCGCCGACCCTGCCGGATTTACAGTCTGACTTACTTCTTGAGAGTCGGAGTACAGTGGGCCTGTCGAGCGTTCCCGAGCGACAGTGTCACCGGTGTCACGTCAATACCGGTACCGAGCCACTCCGCCGACCTTTATACGGCCGGCTGAGATACAACGGGCAGGATAGAGCGCCACGCAGCGTTCACCTCCTTTAGAAGTTGACATGTCAACACATCCGTCGAGGCAGACGTTCTCCGTTGTGCCAGAGAGGCACAAAGGCGTGAAGGGGTCCTTCCGGGACCTCACCGCTCTGGAAAGTGAGGATGATGAGGTTGCTTATAAAATGCCGGAGGCCCTGGCGGAGGTGAGTCTGTGCCTCGAAGAAAGAGTTATATGCATATATCGTGAGGACGTTGCGCTGTGAGGTAGCTCACCGTAGCTGACTGTGGCTCCGCACTTGCAGCCTTGTCGAGAAAGCGATTTTGCTTCCTTCACTCCTCTACATCAAGCGGCCCTCGATGGGAACGTTCAGGAGCTGGAGGCGCTGCTTCGCAGGGGGGTGGGCACGGAAGCGCGGGAGGACATGACGCGGCGCACGCCATTACATATTGGTGAGAGCGCTCAACCATTGCAGCACACCGCTACACGGATGGGCAACCGCGCTTGTGCGTCAGCAGCGGGGGTCCAGCTTCGTATTGACGGGCGAGTTTCGCTTGTCAGCCGTGGATGCAGGACACCGTGAAGTGGTTCAGATTCTGTTGGTTGAGAGAGCAGACAAGGAAGCCACGACAACGGTAGGAAGGCGCTGACATTAGTGCATGTCAAGATTTCAGAATGTCACTGTGGCAATGCAGCTTGTTAGGGGGCGTCCGTGACGGATCGTCGCGAAAATTGTCAATATAAATTCAACACTACGACTACGACAGGTTTTCGAGCGAACGCTAAATTTTGACGCGTTGCTGGTATTCTTGTGTTCAGACCGGACACACTCCGCTTCACCTCGCAGTATATAAGCAGCGCACCGGGATTGTGAAGCTGCTGATTGATGAAGGCGCCAACGTGGCGAAGCCTGTCGGTAAGTTCCCGTGCTTGACACAATATGAGAGTGATTAGGCACATTCCGAAAGTTCATCCTTTTCGCAATGACAAAGATGAGCAACCTTGGTGCGCGTGTGCTTGTGTTGCCAGGTGTGTATAAGTATTTGCCCATACACGCGGCGGCCATGTATGGCAACCTGCCAATCTTCAAGGCTCTATGCGCAGCGGGGGCGAACATTCGCTCACGGGATGGCACCGGCCAGACAACGTTTCACTACGCCTGCCACGGCGAAAACTTGGAGGTCATGAAATACCTCTTGGCGGAGCTGGGCGTTAACGTCATCCGGGTATATGCACATTCTAACCTTGTGTGTCGATCACCTCATTAGCCGTATCCACAACCTCACGCTGCTGTTGCAGACGCAGTGGCACATACATCTGTTCCTTGCTCAAGTGCGGCAATAACCTCTCTTGCGCAGGAACGGGAAACGTCATATAAACGGCTGGCAATACATATGGCGGCCCAGAAAGGAAAGCTCAAGGCTCTGCAGCTCCTTGCAATTGTCGGGTCGGACCTGGTGAGGCTCGACTAAGAACCTTCCGCTCTGGTTGCTTGCATGATGAATACGCGGGCCCCAGCGTTTGGTCACCGGGACATCGCTTGCTTGCTTGCTTGAGGCTCACCATGACTGTAACTTGTGTGCGGATCGCGGGGCACGTCAGGATGGGCGCGACGTGGCTGAAAACATCCCTCTTCATTTGGCAGTCCTGGAGGGGCACGTAAAGATAGCCAAGCTGTTGTTGAAGCTCGGGTGCAACAGGGACGCAAAAAACGTTGTGCGTACGGCGCAAACACTCACTCCCTATGTTGTTACGTATTACGTTGACACAAATGAAGTGCCAATAAAGAGGTTCCCCATTGAGGACGCATCTGCACTGCACGCTATACAGTTTGGGAAGACGGCGGTGCATGTGGCTGCCGAGCGCAACAAGTTGGACTGTCTGCGGCTGCTGTTGGAAGCGGGTGGACGGGCGGACGTTGAGGATGCGCAAGGATGCACAGCGTTGGATGTAGCGCGGGCGCAGAAGCACCCCGTACGGCTCCTCACGGCGCCGTGCTATGATCCGTGCATGATGCGAATTACAATTTGCAAGTATATGAATCACTAATAGACGAACGCACGATGTTGTCGCAGGGTGCGATTCGCGTGCTTGCTGCGGCGTGCGGGGATTCGCGAATCATGATGCACACCTGGCAGCCCTCGGCGGAGTTCGTGCTCTACGTTTCCGAAGACAACCTGAAGACGACCAGTCTGGCGATGCACCCGGAGGACCCACGACCCAAGTCGAAGCCGCCCCCCGAGCACAAGATGTTCGCGCTGTGGTGCAGGTTGGAGGCGATCAAGGAGAAAGAGGCTATGAGAAAAAGGATGGGCGCGGCACAAGGGGTGTCTACGGTTGCCCAGGAGACGTCGGAGCTGTATGTTAACAAAATACAAGCACGCGTGAAAGCAGAGAAGAGCCTTGAACCGGATCAGACACTTGGTCATATGTCGAGCTTGTCTGTTTCAGCCGAGCTTTCGGGTACCAGCGCAATGAGTGCGAAGTAAGCGCCTCTCTTCTTCCCGCAGTGCCCCACATGAAAATGATGCATTTAATTATTTCCTGTTTGTTTGTTTGTTTGTTTTTTGTTTGTTTGTTTGTTTGTTTGTTTGTTTGTTTGTTTGTTTGTTTGTTTGTTTGTATTTTTGTTTGTCTGTTTGTTTGTTTGTTTGTTTTGTTTTATTTTGTTTGTTTTTCAGTCTTCGTTTTTCTCATTTCCTGTTTGCTGGTATGTCCGTTAGCTCACAAGTTCTTTGGATTCATTTGTCAAAATGGGGAGTCGGGGCTTAAAAAATACATGGGCATCAAGGACTTCTTCGGTTTAGGGTTATGGATGCAGTAATCATCCAGATGAAGGTCTGATGCGCAATGGTAGGGGTGAATCAGTGTTAACAATATTCGTTATAAGTACAGTGCAGCGTTGCGATGGGAGGTACAATTGCGGATAACAGTTGTCGCGGGATGTCTTGTTTTTGGCCCGATTCGGTGGGGGTGAGTGAGGGTGTCATGTTAATATTGATTGATTTATTCCTTATACGAAAAAGCAGTGGAAACCGCCAAGCAAAAAGAGAAAACCAAGGAGGCAAAAACCCTCACATGTCATTGTGATATTCTACGACACCACCTTGAATTGGCAACGTAGTGTTGCTACGCGCATTCCACGAGGACCTGATTTTTTTTTTCTTTGTTCATATGGTGGGCAGTCCAGCGTACTCGCGCGCAATGCCTCACTTCGCCGCCACGGCGTCGAGACCAAGATCCGCGATGACCTTGAGTAACGACCCAGATTTCGCTGACTGGACATCCCATCCTCGCTATAGTGCTAAGAAAGAAGAAAGGCTTCTCCGGCGCTCAACCTCGACATCCCGGCAATTGCGTTATGGGGGGTACTACCATGTCCCAGGCCCCGGACTAGCCGCCAAGGAAAAGCCACCCGTGCAAACAAAGATATATATGCGCCCCCGCACAGCAAGATGATGTTGAACAACCTGCTCTTGCGCACGCAATAAACAACATAATTTTCCCAATGTGTGAGGCGGGAGAGGTATTAAATAACTTAACTTTGATTTGAGATAAACGAGTTACGACAAATGACCTCGTCCCTACCCTCCATCGCGCTAGACTAGGTGTTCAAAGGTATAGATCGACTGATTCGCGTTTATGTAGTCGTAATAAACCAATGTTCTCTACCTCCTCGGTGCCACGCATGCGTCGCTTCAGTAACGCTCTCTTGCCTCGAAATTACACTGTCATTCTCAAGTCATCCCGAACGACGCTTAGAGAATTCCTATGCTATTCCGATGATATTGTTAAAGGTAAGTATGTTATATCAGAATTTGATAGTCGCCTCCGTCATTGCCGGCGTCCATCGTTCATAATTTCATGTATGGCGGCATCTCACATGACAACCAATTCCACCTCTTGTGTCAAAACCCAAGGTGCATTACATGCCAATGTTCCTTCCAAGTGGAAGAAAATAATGTGCGTGACATTACTCGCCAAACTCGTGACCATGCTCTACCCCACCGCTACCCACTATCGATAGGCAAACCTAATATTAGAGAGTGCGAGCCCGGGTCAGCGCGGAGGCTCGCACTCGAAACAAGGGTGCTCGACGGACGCGCGATGGTAGTCGGTGGAGGGTACGGCCGCTCGTTGATTTTTAGACAAGTACCCGGGTACCAACAAAAAAGCCGGGGAAATGGGAAAGAAAACTTTTTAGCGCGGCGGTATGAGAGCTAGCTTTTTCTGTGTGGTAGTCTAAGTCCCCCCACATGCCCTCGAGGTGATGGGGGACCTCGAATGGGATAGAAGTCGCGACGGGAGGAGCGGCTACGACCTTGGGGCGGGGCTTACGGGATTCGACGAAGGAATCGACGAGCGGCCGCGTGAGGAGGGCTTTTTCGCTAGCCTTTCCCCTCCTTTCTCCGGCAAGACCGAATCACGCGGGAGCTAGATTAGGCTAGCCCGTAGCCCCTCTCGAACGCCGGTCGGCCTAGGCCGGTCGGCACCTGTGTTGTTACTGTTGTTACCTCTGTTGTTACCTATGCCCCAACCCAATGCAGGCGTCCTCTTCGCGGTTCGCAAGACCACATTCCAATCAGCCATTGTCCTTGCCCCACCCTCCCACCTCATCCCCTACATCGCTTGCCTATCCCTCGTCCCACACTCAGGCACCCCCTACCTCCTCCAAGGAATCTATATGCCTCAACTTCACACCCCCCACGTGACCCGATTGTACGCAGAAGTTGCAGCGTGGGGCCTCCGACTTGCACACGACCACCCGACTCACCGCTTCCTCTAGGGGGGGAGACTTCCAAACGACCACCATTCAAGGTACCGGACACCCCATCCTCACCTCCCTACTCATATCCCACCTCCAACCCCTCCAACCCTCATCCCCACCTTCCACCGCAGCGGCGACTGCCTAGACCACTAGCTCTTCCCGCCCCCCTCGCCCCTCGACCCTCGGTCTCTCCCCTGCCGCCATCTCGGTCTTCCCCTCCCCCACACACTTCACCGACCACTCGGCCATCCACCTTGTTATTCCCGCCCCCCACAATCTCATCGCCCATGCCCCCCTGCCCAAGACTTCCCCTCACACACACCACACCACCCGCAAATCCACCTTTCAACTCCCCCTCACACCCGAACACATCAAAGCATACCAATACAACACACCCTCCCTCATCAACCAAATTGCCGCCGTCCATGCTGCCATACTCAACACACCTACATCCACAACCTCCCATGACACCCTCGACACCCTCGCCTCACAATTCACCACCCTTCTCTCCCACCACATGGACCACGCAGCCACCATATGGCCCCTCCTTCCCCTGAATAAATCCCGACCCCCTTCCACGTCCCCCCCCCGTCTGGCTCCCTGAAAAACAAGTAAACTCATCCAAAAGCTCCGCCGATGTAGCATCAACCGCGGCTTCCCCCCCCTCGTCCAAGCCCTCTTAGATACGACCAAATATATTGCCCCCGACACCGTCAAACAACAGTGTCAAGCACGCATACGCCACCTCCTCCGCGCCACAACCACAGAAAATTTGAGGAAATCAATTCCGAGCCAATACGGCCTACGACGCTTGCCCGAAATCCTCCCACCGTTTCTTAAAAAATAAAAGCGGACTCCTCCCCCCCAACAGCGCAACCTCGACCCTCCATAAAATCACTCGACCCGATAAAACTATTGTAACCTCACCCACCGATGTCCTCGCGGCAGTCTACTCACACTTCGACGCCGAACTCAGCCGCGGCACTCCTCCCGTACTTCCCATCCCTCCGTGGGAACACCCGGATAGCCATGACCGCTTTGTCATCGAACCCCGCGGGGACACCCCCTTTTCACCCTCGCAGACATGATAGCCCCAGATACGTTCGATAAAACGGTTAACTCGCTCAACACAGGCAAGGCCCCCGGCCCCTACGTCATCTCCAACGAAATCATAAAATTCCTGCCCCTAGCGACCCGCTCCGCCCTCTTCTCCCTCCTCTCCCTCCTCTCCCACAAGGCCTACACCCTTTCTGAATGGTGCCAAAACACGACATGCCTCCTACATTAAAACGGTGACCCAACTCTCCTCGACAACTACCGCCCCATCGCCCTCATAAACAACCTTCTCAAACTTTGGACCGCACTAATCAAAGATGCAAGCTCGAAATACCCAGAAACTCACGGCATCCTAAGCGACCAGTAGGACGGCTTCCGCAACCAACAAAGCATCCACGACGCTCTCTCCTCCATCATCATAGTGATGGAGGACGTCAAGCTATACAAAAGGACATATACGTAATGTACGCGAACTTCAAGGGCGCATTTAATGCCGCCGACCACCGCATCATGTTCGGATACATGCGACAGCTCGGTATGGCCCCCACCTTTGTCGACACTTGCGAACAACTCTACGGGGTCTCTACCACAGACTATATCACCCCATAGGGCCCCACCCCCTCCATCGACATTTACCGTGGCACCATGCAAGGGGACACCCTCTCCCCCTTCCTATTTACCCTCTTCCTCGAGCCATTCCTACGCTGGCTCAAGTGGGCAGCCGAGGCTACCGCCCGGGCGCCCCAGCCATTAACGCTGACCCCAAAGAACCCACAGCTACCTACCCCGGCTACGGCTTCGCCGACGACCTCAGCCTCGCAACGGGCTCAACCCCCAACATGACCGTCCTGCTCCGGGAACTCTCCCTCTTCAGTGCCTACACCGGTACGATTGTTAACGTCCGCAAATGTTGTATTACCGGCGCCCCCTGGCACTCAGGCAACGCCCTCTCCCTCGCCCACCGCACCCTCCTCGCATCCCGCCGCCAGACACATTTCATCACCATCAACTCACGCCCCTCCCCCATCCCTTCCATAGGCCCCTCGGACACATACCGCGTCCTCGGGGTCGAACTAAATACCTCCCTCACCTTCACCAAGCACATGCAAGAACTACGGCGCACTACCGCATCCCTCGTCAATGCCCTTTCCACCTCCCTTCTAACACAATCCCGCAGAATACGCGTCATCAGAGGCCTCCTCATCGGCAAGCACTTCATCCTCCAATTCGGCCTCTTCAACGACTCCGAGCTGGACATCCTCGAAGGATAAATCTACCGAGCACTCCGCTCCGCCGTCTCCTCGGTGCGTAACCTCCCCCGCTCAGCCCTCCACCGCCCAACCTCCGACCTAGGCTACGGCCTCCCCTCTCTTAAAGCCCACGCCGCACAACTCACAATATGTTGTGACGAGTACAGTCTTGCAACAGTATATTGCAAGGCATTGTACAAGTACTCGTTTCTAATTCTAATTCGTGATTTTCCATCCGACGGACGTACAACGTGGGTACGTCGCTGCTGCAATATTAGCAAGGTTGTGATGCGTATTGTACGACCAGTACCTCCCGGTACGTACATGTACGCACATTTAATCTAACTAGCCAAATGACGCGCCTAAGCGAGGTTTCCGATGCAGAATGAGCCGCGTCGTGATTCTCCATGCTAGTCGAGCCGTGTCGCTAGACTGTTGACAACGGTAGTTGGAAAGCCCTAACGCATGACACGTAAGCGAGTGTGAGCAAGCGTTAGCTATTTGGGCGGAAAGCTATCTTAGCCCAGTGCAGTAGAGGGAGGTGACAGAACCATTTAACAATTCATGTGTTCAATTACAGCATATACGGCTTAAGTACAAGCAACGAGACATCTACTCATCTTCTCCCATTTGCACCACCACTCTCCCATTCAGTAGCACATGAAGAGAACAAAACCGATTTGTGCTAGCATTTAGCTTTGGAAGGCTAACCGCCACACTGGTTTCGGAGCTGGTTGGTAGACGCGCGTTGTCGTTGTCGTTTGATTCGCTCGACGTTGCTTGATTGATTTGGAATGGCATCTGTTGGACATGGTCGTTAAGTGGTGGTCGTACTTCATGTTGGAGGGACTAAGCTTTCCGATACTAAGCTTGTGTTCCAACGTGAGCCTCGCTTTGGTAAGACTTGGTTCCCAGTTCGTTCGGTAACGGCTAACGAAGAGCATGTTGATGCTGCCGTTCGTGAGTTGCATGAGGAAAGTGGCCGTATCTTGACTCCGGATGATTTAATGTTGTTGAGTGACGCACCAATTCGAGTCGCGTTTTTGTCGGACAACAACTCGTTTACGTCTACACGGATTCCGTTCCCGTTCCGTGTGTTACGACTCACTTGCGTACTCTTGCTCAGCTTGAGTAGGCTGTGACAGCTCAGTCGACTATTAATCCGGATGGTTCTTACGTCGTACCGGAAACAATCGATGTCGGAGGTCTGAACCTTACGCCTGCCAAGACGGGGTTACTTCATCCTATGAAGCATAAGAGCGAGTTACTTCACTTTGGTTACGTGACTCAATGGGAGATTTTTCGTCGCGCCGTCTGTACATCCGAGGTACTTATCTATGACGATACGAGACAATTCTTCATCCGATCCCGAGACAATTCTTCATGTACCCCGGTTTTCATCGGTTGATTATGGACGTGTTTGGCTTCTCATTCGTGGCTACATCATTCAGTTGAGTGGACAGACACCGACTGATTTACGTGTGGGAAACCCGATGCCCACGACTTATTCAGCTGGCCTACCTATGACCCTTAGTGATACTCAGCGCAAGGCTGCGGTTAATTCGCCACTTCAGTCTGGCAAGAATGCCCGTGAACTGGAAGATTGGCTTGAAGCGCAACCGCAACGCTTTCTTTTACTCGGAATTACGGCTAACTCTTACGACTCATTGATTTGGGCTACTTCACATTCTTCTGGACCCCTGAACGGCGGGTGGTTGAACCGGAAACAGCAAGCCTCCATCCTTGCTACGTTTGACTTGCTTGTCGCGGATGCGGAAGACATCTAAGATCCCCAACATACAAGACGACGCGATTAAGGCCCTGCTAAGCCTTACGCAAGGCATCATGAGTTACGCTCTCTATACCCATAAGTTCAACGACTTCTTACGTCGGTCTCGTCAGCAGCTTACGGTTGATGTTTAAACCCTAAACCCGTGTGTTCGGTTCATCAATGGTCTGGCTAACTTTGAGTTGAAGACTCATGCCAAGTCACATCGATCTCATAGAGGTTATAACGTTCAGCTAGTGTAGCTACAAAACTTCCTTAATGACGTCGTAACTGATTCACCGCATCTCGGAGGTGTGCGGTCGACAACTGGTCCATCTACGGCACATGGAGGAGGACAACCAACCACGAAGCGCAACTTTGATGATCCTTTGGTGGGAGCCTCTGAAATCTGAAAGCGCAATGGTGGTGGTCGTGGCCGTGGACGTGAAGGCGGTCAAGGTGGTGGTCGTGACCGACCTTCTTCAAACTTTGGCCGAATTAATTTCAGCGCTATAGCTTATGCGTTGACTCCTGAGGAGCGCAAGAAGCACATTGAGGAGGGACTGTGTTTCAAGCGCCACAAGAAGGGACACCGACTGTTCCAGTGCCCCGACCTGAAGGGCAAAGCGGCTGTGGATGTGACATCTAAGAAGCAATGATGGTGGCAAGGCTGTTCTATTAGCGAACTAGAGCAGGCGGCTACATCTACTTTTCGTCATGAAACACTGTTAGCGACAGAGGTCGTCGACACACGTTAGACACCTCTATCGACTACAGTCGCGACACATGCTACAATAATTGCAGGTCGTCGTCGTCAGACAAAGCAGAGGCACGGTCGTAAACCTGTAACAAGACGTTCAATTGATTGAAAAATGGTCGACTCTATTTTCGAACCTCTGCACGCACGCTTTGACTTTACCTTGGAGGGATGTGTTGATGATGGAGGTCTAAGCTCGCACGGTGACTTAGCCCACTGTTCGCCGAGTGACTCGATTATTGATAGGGATTTGTCAAGAGAACTGGTGTTCATTAATCCACCCTGGGAGTTGGCTGAATATATTGGACAGCATTTTGAGAGGCGTCGTCGGAAAGCTCCAGCATCTACGATGGTTGCCTTTGTTCTACCGAAATGGACAAAGTTGAACCAGCTCATTAAACGCTAGAAACTCTACATGTACCGAACACAGCTTTTTACTCGCCAGTCACTCGAGAACCAGCTCAACATAAGGTGGTTGCTCCAACTCCTTCGCATGTACAGCCGTGGTTAGTCGACGCTGATTGTGCTTTTTGCGATCAAACTTCAAATTGAAATTGAAATTAAAATTATTTACAACATGTACCGTATGCGCCGGTTTACAACAAATACCGTATGAGCCGGTTGATGTCTCTTGGCTCTCCCAACTATGCCATAGAGGAAACTTACAAGTCAGGGCTAGACCGTTAACCACATATATCCAACCTCTCCAAGGGTGTTCGGGGGTTTTACAACCCCCCGGGGAGTGTGCGATGCGGGGTGATGGCTGCGTGCGATTAGGGGCGTGCGAAGGTGCATTGTGTGGAGGCGCGGCGAGAGGTCGTGCGGGATTTGATGCGGTATACAAGTAGGAGATGATGTAGCTATTGGACAGTGTGCGTGTGGAGTTGTGCAAGGATACGAGACGTGTCGAGTCGTGTTTTGGAAATGAGTTTGTCCGGAGGGTCTGTGCGAAGTGTGAGTAGAGAGGTGAGACTTGCGACGGTGGATGAGTGCGGTGTAGCCGTGCGGCTCATGACGATGGGGAGGATATCTACATCAGTACTTGGCCAGTGGATGCGGATGGCATTTGCGAGGGGTGTGTATTTAGCACGAATCAAGTGGGTTGTTTGGGAGAGGTTGTGGTCGGTGCAGTACTTCCACTCCCCTATCTGAATCTTTTTAATGGATGAGTACCGGCGGCGACCGTTTGTGTGACCTACAAGTCGAGGTTCGAGGAGGCGGATGAAGTAGGGTTTGTGCACCGGGGGTCGTAGCGCGGGGGGGGGGAATCTCGGGGGGAGGGGGGATGGTTGGGCACGACGTTAAGGAGTCGGGCGAGAGACCTTCGTCAGCAACAACGAGGCGAGTGGGCATGTGGGTGGGGTGAGGTGGATGGCAGTCAAGAGAAGTGTGGGTGGGTGTGGGGGAAGTGAATGACTTGATAGATTTATTACCGAAGTCTACAGTGATTGTCTCCCATCGTCCGTTGTTATGGCGTTCGAGTAGGGAGAGTAGGAGTTGTAGCGCGCTGTTGTGGCGGTCATGTCTTATGCTCGACATGGTTGGGCAGTTACCGGCCATGTGGCCGTTGCTAGTGATTTGGCCACACTTGAGGCAGCGCAGGGTGGGGTCGCGTGTGAGAAGGCGGGTGTTGTGGACTCCCCACATGAATTCTTGCTTGTGGGTGAATTGGATGTTAGTGAGTGTTGTGTGTTTTTTGTGGAAAGTGAAGTCCGCGCCGTCCTCCGCGGCGCGTGCGAGGAGGGCGCTGTGTTTGGATGTTTGCGAGAGGGGTGTGTGAGTGTGTTTGGTGCTGTGGGTGTGAGCGTCAGTTTTGAGGTTGGTGTATCTGTAGGGTATGGGTTCCCCTAGCGTTTGTGGGATGATGGTGTATGGCCAAGTCTAGTGGCCTATCGACACGTCAAAACCTGTGGTGTAAGTTGTGTCGGGTGGGTGTCCGTCTGCAGCTTGGTTAGCTAGTGTGTCTACGAGGTCGTTTCCTAGTGAATGTTTGTGTGCTTTGATTTTGCCGAGGTGTGTGCGGATGCCTGCGTTGCAGCGGGTTTTGAGGTTATGTGATGGAGAGGAGCATTTTGTGGTGGGTGTTGTGGCGGTACGCGGATGGGCAGTTCAAGTAGCCTTGTATGAGGCGGAGGGAGCACGCACTATCAGTAATTGAAATTGAAATTGAAATTGTTTACAACATGTACCGTATGCGCCGGTTTACACCAAATACCGTACGCGCCGGTTGCTATCTCTGGGCCCTCCCAACTATGCCATAGAGGAAACTTACAAGTCAGGGCTAGACCGTTGACCACCTAAATCCAACCTCTCCAAGGGTGTTCGGGGGTTTTACCCCCCCCCGGGGAGGGTCCGATGCGGGGCGAAGATGGTGTGCAATCAAGGGCGGGCGAGTGTGCAGTGTGTGGAGGCGCGGCGAGAGGTCGTGCGGGATTTGATGCGGTATACAAGTAGGAGATGGTGTAGCCATTGGACAGTGTGCGTGTGGAGTTGTACGAGTATGCGAGATGTGTCAAGTTGTGTTTTGGAGATGAGTTTGTCAGGAGGGTCGGTGCGGAGGGTGAGGAGAGAGGTGAGACTTGCGACGGTGGATGTGTGCGGTGTACCCGTGCGGCTCATAACGACGGGGAGGATGTCGACCTCGGTACCTGGCCAGTGGTTGCGGATGGCGTTTGCGAGGGGTGTGTATTTGGCATGAATCAAGTGGGCTGTTTGGGAGAGGTTGTGGTCAGTGCAGTACTTCCACTCCCCTATCTGAATCTTTTTAATAGATGAGTATCGGCGGCGACCGTTTGTGTGACCGACAAGTCGAGGAGGCGAATGAAATAAGGTTTGTGTGCCGGGGGTTGTAGCGCGGGGGGGAGAATTTCAGGGGGGAGGTTGGCGGGGCACGAGGTTAGGGAGTGGGGCGAGAGACCTTCGTCAGCAGCAACGAGGCGGGTAGGCATGTGGGTGGGGTGAGGGGGGTGACAGTCAAGTGGGGTGCGGGTGAGAGTGGGGGAGGTGAGGGCGCCTTGCCTTCAACTACACGACACCATCAGTAAGACCCCCTCCGGCCCCACCGCCCTCACCGCATTCAACTCCGGCTTTATCCCCTCCACCACTCCCATTCTGCCAGAACCCGGACCCCCTCCATGGACACACCCACTAATCACATTCAACCACGACCCCATCAACCCCGACCTCGACATGCTCCCTACCGGTACATTCGCCATACACGCGCACCCCTCACTTCACGATACCACAATCCTCTGCACTCCCGGCGGCCGCGCAGTCACCACCCTTAACGGCCCCCGCGTCCGCCACCTATACCAACTCTTTCGCCCCGACCTCTCCGATCATACACTCGAAGAGGAGGTATACAACCTCCTCACTCGCCTAGGCCCCCGCTCAGAAATCCACTCACCTACACCCGCCACCACCACCCGCAACAGATGGGCCACCAGAGAGGACCTCCTCTCGGCCCTCCGTCACACATTCCACATCCAGACAGAACTCTACTCAGACCCCCTCAATAAATCACTCCACTCGCACACCTACCACTCACTCTACCCCGAAGACATAGTCTTCTCATCCAGCGGCAGTAATGCCCCACACATATGGCAAGGCACCAACATCGCCAACCCCGAATACGACCACGAATGCATGCGCCGAGCCATGGAACATGCAATCACCAGCGCACACCTCACAGCCTCACACACCCCAAGCGCTACCATCCTCATACTCCCCCGTTGGGAACACACACCATACCGCCACTCCAAATATATCAACTCCCCCTACACACATCACCTATACACCCTTCCCAACGACGCGAACACCTTCCTACCCCCCGACCAACACACAGGCCACCCCACCCCTACCCCTTTCGGCACACGCTAGATGGTCGACATCTACCTCGTCGCTAACTCCCTCGCACTCCACACCCTACCCTCACACACAGCCATGACCGCACTCCACAACACCCTCGAGTCTATATACGACACACACCTCCCAAGCCCCACCATCACCATCCCACCTCCACACCTCACCGACTCCTACTCACCTCACTCAGCAGGCATATACCATTTCCCCCCCAACCCCACTCACCCCCTTACCTACCCCCTCCACGAACGCACACGACTAACATACTCCCCCACCAGAGGAACTCTTGCTTGGAACTGGCAGGACTTCGTATACACAGACGGCTCGAAAAAAGGAGGCAGCTCCCCTCTCGGGGCGGCAGCCACCCACCCAGCCTCGGATACCAACATCAAAATCCTGGTAACCTCTACCCCTCCCTCCCATACTATCAATCGAGCCGAACTAGCTGGCATTGACATCGGCCTCCAACTAGGCCATACCCACCTCCTAACTGACAGTGCGTGCTCCCTCCGTCTCATACAAGGGTACCTTAACTGCCCCTCCGCTTATAGGCACAACATCCACCGCGACACACTCCTCTCCATCACACGCACCATCATAACCCGCTGCGACGCAGGCATCCGCACACATCTCGGCAAAATTAAAGCACACAACCACTCACTCGGCAACGACCTCGCAGACGCACTCGCTAACCAAGTAGATGGTCAACCACCAAACACCACATACAACACAGGCTCGGAAGTGTCCATTGGTCACTGGACCTGGCCTTACACCCTCATACCACAGACTCAAGGGGAACCCATACCCTACATATACACAAACCTCAAAGCCGACGCACACACCCACAGGTGCAAGCACACACTTACACCCCTCTCACAAACATCCAAACACGGCGCCCTCCTCGCCCGCGCCGCGGCAGACGGCGCCGACTTCACCTTCCACCAAACATCTCACAACACTCACCAACACCCAATTCACCCACAAACAAGAATTCATATGGGGCGTCCACAACACCCGCCTCCTCACACACAACCCCGCCATGCGATGCCCCATGTGTGGACAATTCACCAGCAACGGCCACATTTGCCGGTAACTGTCCATCCATGTCTGGCCTAAGACATGACCGTCACAACAGCGCGCTACAACTCCTACTATCCCTCATGGAACGCCACAACGGAGGTCGCTGGGAGACTATCACTGCAGACTTCGGTAACAAACCCATCAAGTCTTTCACCCGCCCCACCCCCACCTACACCCCTCTTGATTGTCACCCCCCACACCCCACCCACATGCCCACCCGCCTTGTTGATGCAGACGAAGGTCTCTCGCCCGACTCCCTAACCTCGTGCCCTGCTATCCTCCCCCCCGAAATCCTCCCGCCTGCACTACGTCCCCCGGAAAAAACGTATCCTGCCGTCACTAAAGACAGTAAACAGATCCAAAGTACTACTAAAGTACTACTGAACCTCAACAAACCGGGGATGGGTCGGTAGCTCGAATGAGCAACGCCGATCGTCTTCGATCTGGGCCTGGCCTCCCATCGAGCGCAAGACTGGTGGACAGGGCCGCTGAACAGCGTGTACCATTCACCTCTCCCCACACGAGCCTAGCTCCAACTGGTCAGTGGATCCGTAGCGACACCAGACGGTACACACTCAAAGGCGCAGCTTCCAGGGATTCGAATTCCATCCCCCCGACAGCTACCGCGCCCTCCATTTCGAAAACCACATCGGTACCCGTTACAGTACTACAGAACCTCTGCGTTACACATCGCTTACAAAAATCCTGCTACCCGGCGGCCGGCGCACACCACCGCGCCCCTCTGAGCGTCCGGACGTCCCCGTCCGCCGCCAACATCCACCAAACCCAGGTCCCACCACACCTGGTCGCGTGCAGCCAACACGCGCACTACACCTCTCACCTACCTCGACAAGCCACACCTACTCAAACTACCCCCACCCCTCTCTCGACACACGGCTCGACGACTATGTCCTCATCACTTAACCCCCCCCCCCCACCTACAAGCAGGTGCTGCTGTGGGATCCCCCGCAACATGGCCGCTTCACGGACATACACCATCCCAGAAACACACTCGCGGGTCACCCGCTGACCCCATTCCTTTCCACCACCCAGCTTCCCCGCCCCCAACAGGTCCTAGGCACAGCCTCGGACCCTCTACCGCTCCATCGAGGCCTACAGACCCCCCTGGTACTTTCCGTCCCGCAGTCAACCGCGCAACTTGGAACGGCCGACGACCTCTCCACCAGAATGATCGACACACTCCTCCTCACAGGCCAGTACTCCACCAACCCCCCCCACCTTGCCCGCTTTTGGCTTCACGGCATCTTCCTGCCCGAACAGTCACACCATGACCCGATCGCGTCCGCCTGCTCATTGGCCCGCCGATGGCTCCTCGAACGCGTCAACAGCCTCACCGACCTACCCAACCGAATTAAAAATATAATCGGACGGGAACTCGCCCACCAGACGAGCTGGTCTGCGAACCTCTCTCGCACACCACACCCCACTGCAACAAAAAGCAATGATGCCACCCCCCTCCCCGACGAACTCCGATCAGGCTTTCAAGAGATCGGCCTCGCTATCCCCACCTCCTGTATAACGGTCGGTCTCCTATACCAGCTTACTTCACACCAGCGTGAATTCAGCTCAGCCGGTCCCGTACCTCCCTCCACGGCCCTCTCCCCTTCGGTCCTGAACATTCTGCGACAGCAGAAAATTCGCTTCCTCCGAGATGCCACAGCTCCCGCAGTTTCAGGTCGCCGAGTGAAAATCCGCTCCCCCCTGTTCTCCGGTATCACCGGCCCAGAAATGATCGCTCTCCTACAGGACCTCCTTACCTGTGACCTCGCCTCTGCACTCACCTCGACCGGTCCAGCCCCCTCGACACACCCCCAATGCAGACTCGAGGACCTTCCGGAACAAGCTCAGTTCGTCCTCCAGTTTGCGGACGCCATCCAACCGCTGGACGCACCGACCCCGATCGAAGCCGACCCCTCCGCATTCTGGGTAAATATCCTACACCTCTCCGAGAACCCCATCCTTTCACAGTCCGGACCTGTATCCATTCCCATCCTTCCATTTTCACCCCGTGAACACGTACCTCCTAATAATCACCTCAACACCATCACCATCACTCCCCCCCCCGTCTCCGGTCTTGTCCCCGGTCTATCATGGACTGACACCTGCCTCACCACAGTCCTCATACAATCCCGCCACTCCCTCTCCCTCCCCTACATCAAACCCGACGGCACTATTCCCCCCTCCCATTGGCTTCACACCCTCCTCTCCCAGACTGCCAACGAACACCTCACCCACACCAACCCCACAAACACCCCCCCCACCCAACACCTCCCCCACCCCTCCCTACACACATCACTACGCAAATTCCCCGACGGCTCATACTTTCGGTCGCACCCCTCCAACTCCTCCAACATCAACACAAGCATCCAAATTTCCCTAAGCCCCGACATGTACTGCATCATCATCTCCACCAACGGCAATATCACCATCCCTCTGAACCACACATACACACACAGAGGCGCCCTCACCCACTCCACTTGCACCCTCAACGTTACCCCCCACCACTACTCCGCGTTCGGGAAAGCCCGCCTCTCCGACCCCATCTTCACCACCCCCCCCTCCCCCCACCCCCTCACAATCACAAAAAGATACACCCTCCACCGCAACACCCCTGCCCTCCTCCTTCAATGGTTCCATCACCTCACAGATAACCACATCCCCAACCAATGGCACCTGGCACCCTCTACCTTCCTCCAGCAGGACACCGAGGACACCCCCCTCGACCTCTCCTCCCTCCCGGACATCCAACTCTCCAACGCCCCGGCCACCTCATCCCCCACCACATGGCCCCCTCCCCATCCCTCAACATCACACCACACCTCCAACTCTTCCTACCACGCGCATCCACCCCCACATCCTACGGCCCCCCCCTCGCTCCCACATCCCACCACCGCCCCTTCCCCTCTCCACACTATCACAGAAGACTCCTCCGAACCAATGGACTCCTCCACCTCACCACCCCGCCCTCCCCCCCACAACCAATCCCCCCCCCTCTTCCACGCCCACCCAAACACCACTCCTACCCTCACACCACCTCCTACCCTTCCCCAAAATCCTGCCTCCCACCCCCCTCCACCGCCCCCATCAGCTGCCTCCCCCCCCCGCACACGCCCCCCCACTGACCGCTCCCTCAAACCAGCCTCCCCCGCAGGGGTCACCAAACCCTCCAGACCCTCCCAAAAACACCGCTCCCCATCCCCCTCGGCTCGCGCCCCCCCGCACCCCTCCCTCCCAACCCACCCCGCCCCACCTTCTCCTCGCCCTCCTCTCGACCCCACCTTCATCCCTCCAGGAGCCACCCCCACTCCCTCGGCCGCCGCTGCCCTCCCCCCACCTCCACCCATCTCTCCTGACTACGACGACCTCGACTTCGAAGGCTACGAAGACCTTCCTGAGGGCGACGCGGAGACCACTGACTCCCCACCGACCAACACCGCCTCCCCCCGGACCAGACACCCCCACAAGTCAACCCCGGCCGACCAGGCCGACTGTCATCATTAGGTCCCCTCAGGACATAACAGAGGTTAGACCCCACACCCCCCCCCCGGACTCCCAACCGAACACCCAGCCTCACACTGTAAACACTAATACTCGTTTCACACTCCCGGCCCACCTTAACCCCCACACCGCTTGCACAACTCTGCGTGACTTTCTCATCGACTTAAACCTTGATTCCGGACTTCCCACTCCTATCGGCTACCTGGACACCACCGCTGCCCTTTCCTTCCAGTGGGGCCAATACCAGGACCTCTCTAACCTATACTGCCTAGCATCCGCAATTACCAAACTCCACTCCACTTCCCACTCCTCCTACTCAGTCATTACTAACCAGGAAGTGGATAATTACCACTTTAACTCCCTCTTCCCCAGCCACTGGACCAACCTCGCCAACCGTGGCTCCCCCCCACGTCCAGGCACGCCTAACCACTCCCTCCTCGTCTTGACTTGGCAAAACTCGCATTTCGGCCTTCTGCACCTAACACACTCCTCAGCTACCTGGATAGACTCCCTACACCACTCCCCCCCCCCCGACCTCCTAGCCCGCTCACTCACACTCATCTCTGCCTGGAACTCCTCCCCCCCCCCTCCCATCACCGCACTCCACTCCCTCAACCCCCCTCGCCAAAACGACTCCGACAGGGCATCCTCCCGTCGAGAACCCCCCGGACGCCCCCCCTAGCACCACCCCCCCCTCCCCTCCCCCATCCTCCCACACCACACATCCCAACCACTACCACCTCCCACCAACCGGACGTCTTAATCCTCACCGAAACCAACCACGACACCCACAAGTCCCGCTGGCGCATAGCCCTCCCCCAATACCACCTCAAAAGCTCCCGACCCTGCTACTCAACTGTGCCCCTACCCAACGCAGGCGTTCTCTTCGCGGTCCGCCGAGCCTCATTCCAGTCTGCCACTGTCCTAACCCCGCCCCCCCACCTCATCCCCCATATCGCCGGACTAAAAATCGTCCCCCACTCAGGCACCCCTTACCTCCTTATAGGTACTTATATGCCCCAGCTCTACAACACACAACTGACCCGCCTCTACGCAGAAGTTGCAGCTTGGGGCCTCCGACTAGCGGACGACCACCCGCAACACCGCACCCTCTGGGGAGGGGACTTCCAATCGACCACCCACACAGGTATAGGACACCCTGCCCTCACCTCCTCCTTGACCACTGGCTCACCACGCCTCCTTCACCTATCACCCTCCCACCATCCTCTTGCTCGATATTCCCCTCCCCCTCCCACTTTACTGATCACTCTGCAATCCACCTCGTCATTCCCGCCCCTTTCTCACTCATGGCACACCCCCCCCCTCCCCATACCCACCCCCACACACAACACACGACGCGCAAACTCACCTTTCGCCTTCCCCTCACACCCGACCACATAAAAGTATACCAATCCAGCACCCCCGACCTCATCAACCAAACGGCAACCCTCCACGCAGAAATTCTCAACACCTCATACACCTCGGCCACCCCCGACACCCTCGACACCCTCGCCTCACAATTCACCACACTCCTCTCCCAACACATGGACCACGCAGCCACAGTTTGGCCCCTCCTCCCCGACAAAAAACCCCGCCCACCCCAAGCGTCCCTTGACCCCACTTGGCTCACAAATAAAACACGCACTCAAATACTCAAACTCCGTAAATGCAGCAAAAACAACGGCCCCCTTCCCATCGCCCAAGCCCTATTAAACACAACGGAATATCTCTCCCCTGACGCCATCAAACAACAGTGCCAAGCACGCATCCGCCAGCTCCTTCACGACACCACCACGAATAAAATAAAGAAAATAAAAACTCGAGCCAATGTGGCCTACGACACCTGCCCCAAACTCTCCCACCGCCGATTGAAAATTAAAAGCGGCCTCCTACCCCCCGCCGGCACCACCTCCACCCTCCACCGCATTACCAAACCCGATAAAACCACCGCATCCTCTCCCTCCGCCGTCATCGACGCGGTACACTCTCACTTCGCTAGCGAACTCGGCTGCGCCACCCCACCCGAACTACCCACCCCCCCATGGGAACTCCCTAACAACCCCGACAACTTTACCATCGAACCCCGCGGAGACCCCTCTCTCACCCTTGCCGACATGATTACCCGCGACACTTTCGATAAAACCCTCAACTCCCTAGGCACCGGCAAAGCCCCCGGCCCCGACGGTATCCCCAATGAAATAATCAAATTCCTACCCCCGGCGACCCGCTCCGCCCTCTTCTCTCTCCTCTCCCTCCTAGCACACAAATCCTACACTCCTCCTGATTGGTGCCACAGCACAACATGCCTCCTACATAAAAAAGGCGACCCCTCCCTCCTCGATAACTACCGCCCTATCGCCCTCATGAACAACCTCCTTAAACTATGGACAGCACTAATCAAAGATGCAGGCTCGAAGTACGCCGAAACCCATGGCATTCTCAGCGACCAACAAGACGGATTCCGACAACACCGCAGTATCCACGACGCCCTCTCCTCCCTCATTATGACGATGGAGGACGCGAAACTCCACAGCAAAGACATCTACGTCATGTACGCGGACTTCAAAGGCGCCTTCAACGCCGCGGACCACCGAATCATGTTCAAACACATGCGTCAACTCGGTATGCCTCCCACCTTTGTCGATACATGCGAACAACTATACGGGGTCTCAACCACATCATATATCACTCCTCACGGCCCCACCCCTTCCATCGACATCAATCGAGGAACCCTCCAGGGCGACACCCTCTCCCCCTTCCTATTCACCCTCTTCCTTGAACCGTTCCTTCGCTGGCTCACGGTGGGAAGCCGGGGCTACCGCCCAGGCCCCCCCACCACTAACGTTGACCCCACAGAACCCACAGCCACATACCCAGGACACGGCTTCGCCGACGACCTCAGCCTCGCTACGGGCTCGACCCCCAACATGACCATCCAGCTCAGAAAACTCTCCCTCTTCAGCGCCTACACCGGTATGACGGTCAACATCCGCAAATGCTGCATCACCGGCGCCCTCTGGCGTACAGGCAACGCCCTCACCCGCGCCAACACTACCCTCCTCGCATCCCGCCTGCAAACACAGTTCATCTCCCTAAACTCCACCCCGGCCCCCATCCCCTCCATTGGCCCCAGGGACACATACCGCGTCCTAGGGGTAGAACTAAACACCTCCCTCACCTTCACCAGACATTGGCACGAACTCAAACGTACCACTGCATCCCTCATCACCGCCCTTTCCACCTCCCCACTAACTCAATCCCGCAGAATCAGAGTCATCCGTGGCCTCCTCATCGGAAAACATTTTACCCTCCAGCTCGGCCTCTTCACGGACTCCCAACTCGACACTCTCGAAGGACAAATCTGCCGCGCTCTCCGCTCCGCCGTCTCCTCGGTACGTAACCTCCCCCGCACCGCCCTTCACCGCCCCACATCAGACCTAGGATACGGCCTCCCCTCCCTCAAAGCCCACGCCGCACAACTCACAGTATGCCACTTACATAAAATCATGAATGCCTCAGGCTATAGAGGCCACATGGCCCGCGCACACATACGCACCCTATCCACAACGTATTCCCACTGGCCCTCAGAATCCATCATGTCAACCTGTTACACTCCACCCACACTAAAATGCTTAGTCCGAGCTCAACGCGACGCGGGCACCCTATTCCACAACATTCCCCCACTCTCCCTCACCAACCCTATCGCCTCCACAATCCGTGCCCACTTCACCACTCAAGACAACGCCCTCCTCACCTCACTCCGGGACAAAGCCACACACATCACCGACCCTCACACATACAAACAAGCCTACTGCGATTTCTCCCCCCGCAAAACACACGCCTCCCTCCTACCCCGCCTCACCCCCCTCTGGAAAAACAACATTACCACATGGCCACAAGTCCTCCTCAGAGCCACCTCATCCTCATTCATCCTCAAATCATGCAAATCCATCACCACACTCACGGGGTCCACCACCCCCCTCTCAGTTCCCATCCGCCTCCTCGCAGCAATCCTCACCGAACCCCTCGATACTATACACAACCGCCTCCCCATCACAAGCCTCAATACCAACCAAGCATCCCCCCCCACCACTATACATCCCTCGTGGATCCCCCTCCTCTCCCCTCACCTCCCCCGTTCACCCCCCACCCTCCAATCCGGCATCTGCACCTCCCACACCACTCACTCCACCCCCACCGCACCCACCACACACTTAGACACAGAATACCTCACCCCCTCCGACCACCACTACCCCCCCTGCGACGTAACACGCATCATCTCCAAACACAAAGACACAGAATACGGCCAAACGCAGTACATGGTCGAATGGGCCCCGGAACACCTCACGGAATGGGACATTCAGCTACAACTCGACGACGGCTTCCGCCTCATCTCCTCCACTCCCACATCGGTATGCCTCCCCTCCCCCTCCCCCACCACATGCTCCATCTGTCATGACCCCCTGCACACAGAACCCTCCTCCACCTGCTGCACATGCCCGCACTATGCCATACACTCCCAATGTCGCCCAGCTCAAGGACCCACCACATGGCAGTGCGAGTGGTGCGCTCGCGGCCAACGACACGACCTTACCCGCCTCCACGAAGTGCAGTGGGCCCCGTGCCTACAACTCCACGACACCATCAGTGAGACCCCCTCCGGCCCCACCGCCCTTACCGCATTTAACTCCGGCTATGTCCCCTCCACCGCACCCATTTTGCCAAAACCCGGACCCCCTCCGTGGTCACACCCACTTATCACATTCAACCATGACCCCATCAACCCCGACCTCGACATGCTCCCTACCGGTAAATTCGCTATCCACGCACACCCATCACTCCACGACACCACCATACTCTGCACTCCCGACGGCCGCGCGGTCACCACCCTTAACGGCCCCCGCGTCCGCCACCTCTACCAACTCTTTCGCCCCGACCTCTCGCAGCATACGTTCGAAGAGGAGGTCTATCACCTCCTCACCCGTCTAGGTTCCCGCTCAGAAATCCACTCACCCACACCCGCCACCACCACCCGAAATAGATGGGCCACTAGAGAAGACCTCCTCACAGCCCTCCGTCACACATTCCGCATCCAGACAGAACTCTACTCCGACCCCCTCAATAAATCCCTTCACTCCCACACATACCACTCCCTCTATCCCGAAGATATAGTCTTCTCATCCAGCGGTAGCAATGCCCCGCACACCTGGCAAGGCACCAGCATAGCCAACCCCGAATACGACCACGAATGCATGAGACGAGCCATGGAACACGCAATCACCAGCGCACACCTCACAGCCCCTCACACACCCAGCGCAACCATCCTCATCCTCCCCCGATGGGAACACACACCCTATCGCCACTCCAAATACATCAACTCCCCATACACCCACCACCTTTACACCCTCCCCAATGACGCAAACACATTCCTACCCCCCGACCAACACACTGGCAACCCCACCCCCACCCCATTCGGCACACGATGGATGGTCGACATATACCTCGTCGCCAACCCCCTCGCACTCTCCACCCTCCCATCACCCACAGCCATGACCGCACTTCACAACACTCTCGAATCTATCTACGACACTCACCTCCCCAACCCCATCATCACCCCCCCTCCTCCACACCTCATTGTCACCTACTCACCCCACTCAGCAGGTATATACCACCGCCCCCCAAACCCAACTCACCCCCTCACATACCCCCTCCCAGACCGCGTACATCTAACGTACCCCCCCACCAGAGGCACCCTTGCTTGGAACTGGCAGGACTTTGTATACACAGACGGCTCGAAAAAAGGCAGCTCGACCCCCCTCGGAGCAGCAGCTACCCACCCCGCCTCGGACACCAAAGTCAAAATCCTGGTGACCTCTACCCCTCCCTCCCATACAATAAATCGGGCTGAATTAGCTGGCATAGATGTAGGCCTCCAATTTGGCCGCACCCACCTCCTCACAGACAGTGCGTGCTCCCTCCGCCTCATACAAGGCTACTTAAACTGCCCTTCCGCTTACCGCCACAACATTCATCGCGACACCCTCTCATCTATCACACACACCCTTAAAACCCGCTGCGAAGCAGGCATCCGTACACACCTCGGCAAAATCAAAGCCCACAACCATTCCCTAGGCAACGACCTCGCAGACACACTCGCAAACCAAGTCGCGGATGGTCACCCACCCGACACTTTATACACCACAGGTTCTGAAGTCACAATAGGCCACTGGACATGGCCATACACCCTCCTCCCACAAACCCTAGGGGACCCCATACCCTACAGATACACCAACCTCAAATCCGACGCACACACCTACAGCACAAAACACACACACACTCCTCTCTCGCAAACAACCAAACACGGAGCCCTCCTCGCCCGCGCCGCGAAGGACGGCGCCGATTTTTCTTACCACAAAAAACACTCAACCCTCACAAATATCCAGTTCACACACAAACAAGAATTCATGTGGGGCGTCCACAACACCCGCCTACTTACTCACAACCCCACCCTGCGCTGCCCCCTATGTGGTCAATTCACCAGCAACGGCCACATGGCCGGTAACTGCCCCTCTATGTCTGGTCTAAGACAGGACCGACACAACAGCGCTCTGCAACTCCTACTCTCCCTACTGGAACGCCACAACGGAGGACGTTGGGAAACCATCACCGCAGACTTCGGTAACAAACCCATAAAATCGTTTGCTTCCCCCACCCCTGCCCTCACTCCACTTGACTGCCACCCACCTCACCCCACCCACATGCCCACCCGACTTGTTGCTGCTGACGAAGGTCTCTCGCCTGACTCCCTCACCTCATGCCCCGCCGTCCTCCCCCCTGAGATTCTCCCCCCCCTGCTTCGTCCCCCTGCACACAAACCTGACTTCATCCGCATCCTCGAACCCCGATTCGTTGGTCACTCCAACGGTCGCCGTCGCTACGCGTCCATAAAAAAGATTCAGATAGGGGAATGGAAGTACTGCACAGACAACAACCTCTCCCACACAGCCGACCTCATACGTGACAAATACACACCCCTTGCGAACGCCATCAGAAACCACTGGCCAGGGGTACACCGCACTCCTCCACCATCACGAGTCTCACCTCCCTTCTCACCGCCCGCACCGACCCTCCAGATAAACTCGTCTCCAAAGCACATCTCGACACATCTCGCATTCTTGCACAACTCCATACGCATACTGTCCAATGGCTGCATCACCTCCTACGCATATACCGCATCAAGTCCCGCACGACCTCCCGCCGCGCATCCGCACATTGCCCCCTCGCACGACCCTGAATGCACACAACCTTCGCCTCTACTTGCACCCTCCAAAGGTTCTGTCACCTCCCTCTACTGCACTGGGCTTAAATAGGTTTCAGCCCAGACTAATTACGCATGCAAGCTACGCTTACGTGTCAGGCGTTTGGGCTGTCTAACCGTCGTCATCTGCCTCGAGACGCGGCCTGCCTAGCATTGGGTTTCACGACGCGGCTCTTTCTGCATCGGAGAGCTCGTTCTGGCGCGTCATGTGGCTAGTTAGATTAATTATGCATATATGTACGTACCGGGAGGTACTGGTCGTACTGTAGCATCAGCACCATTACAATATTGCAGTAGCGACGTACCCACGAGTATACGTCCGTCCTGTGGAAAAGCACGAATTGGAATCCGTAACGAGTACATGTACAATGTATTGCAATGTACTGTTGCAGGACTGTACTCGTCACACTCGTACCCTCCCCCTCTTGACAGATCAATGAGGCCGCCGCGAGGCAGACCTCCGTGGTCTAAGCTCCTTTACTAAAGCAATTACTGGGACTCATGAATGCGCGCTGGGTGAGCGTGCATGAAGTCTGTGTACGCCTGAGTCTTGGCAAAATTGTGCCATTGGGGCGTCTCCAAGAAATCTTGTAACGCGATTGTTCGGTGTACGTCATTCAACCGGTGCCAGACAGGTGGAATGTCGTCATCACTGAAGTGCGTCATGAAGAGCAGATATTTGCCTCGTCGCCCAGGTAGTGACTTGATGCACACAGCAGAGATGTGCGAGACGTCGAACTCCTCGTCGTCTCCTTCAGGTATAGTCACCGGGACAGCTGGTCGTAGTGGAGCAGTAGCACAAGGTCGCAAGTTGTAACATGGAACACAGGATGTAAGCGAACTGTCGCTGGTAGTTTCAGTCTGTAACTGTGTTTCCCAATCTGCTCTTCCACTGAAAAAGGGCCGAGCTGTCTGTCTCTGAGTATGCGGTTCGGTTGTCCTCGCAGAAAAAGGTTTGCTGTGACGATTGACACCTTGTCTCCCTTAGCGAAGTGTGGCGCTGTAGACGGTTCTGTGCGCGCCTGCATCTCGTCCTTGTGTAGCTGTAACACTGAGCGTACCAGGGTGTGTACTTCATGTAGCAATCTCAACCGTTATGTTGCGTCTTGCGAAATTGGAATCGACGGTCGCATGCTGAACAGTAGGTCAGGAGGCTCCTCAGGAGAGAACCCTAAGTTAGCCTCGAACGGTGTGTGCTCAATTCCGAGTGCACGCGAAGCGTTGTACGCAAACTCCACTTGCGGTAGAAGTGTCGACCAATCAGAGCCATCATAGCAACGAAAGCAACGAAAAAGTTGCTGAAATGTGCTGTTCACTCTCTGTCAAGCCGTCTGTTTCTGGGTGTCGGCTGGAAGACATGTTTAGACGCGTTCCGAGGCGTCTCCAAAGTGTCTGCTAGAAAGCGCTGACAAATTTCGGGTCGCGGTCGTTGATCAGCACACGGGGCAGTTCATGTAAGCGGTAGACTCCCTGCAAAAACAAAGTGGCACTTTCCTCGGCAGTAATCGACTCTGTACATGGCAGAAAATGGGCCATTCGAGTTAGATGGTCTACTACAATCAGCACACTGTTAAAGCCGTTGCTCTCAGACAAGTGTGTCAGGTAGTCAAGACCAATTGTATGCCACGGTCTGGGTGGAACAGGTAACGGGTAAAGAGTCGCAGCCATCTGCGGTCGAATCTTCGCTCGTCGACACACGACGCAGCGTTCACAAAAATCTTTCACGTCTTGGCGGATTCGTTTCCACCAGAATCTGTCGAGTGCTTTAGCAAGAGTGCGAGCAACTCCTCTGTGACCAGCTGACGAACTTTCGTGCAGCTCTGTGATCAATTTCAGTCGGAGCTCAGAGTTCTGTGGAATACAGAGGCGATTGAGACGCCAAAAGTACCCGTCTATGGCTTCTATCCGGCTGTCTTTTGTCCACTCACCGTCGTCCCCATAAAACGAATCTTGTGAGAACCCCTCGCGAATGAGATCAGCGAACTCAGGGCTCAGCTGCAGTGCGTCAACAGTAAGTGAATTTAACTGTGCGTCTTCAAACAGCAGCTGGGACTTCCGTCGTAATTCTCGATCTGACGGAACCTCGCCATCCCAAAATAAGGGTACTGTGGCCTGAGGTACGAAGTCTGGACGCCGGCTTAACGGGTCAGCTTCGTTCAGAGCTCCTTTGCGATATGCAAGTGTCATCGAGCCCACAAACGGTTGCAAATCCCGCAGGTATCTTGCTTGCCGCTTGTTCAACCTGTTGTTCGGTTGCCTGAGCAGATGTCGCAGTGTGTCGTGGTCTGTTACGACAAGGAACTTAGAACAGCCTTCAAGATAGCACCTCCAATGCTTGACAGCTTCGCATACGGCCAAAGCTTCTAAGTCGTACGCAGAGTAAGTGTTACCACGCTCAGCTTGATTCAGCTTACGCGCCCAATAAGAGACTGGTTGAAGACCTCCTCCTTGGTCTTGCAACAGGACTGCTGCAATCCCCACTGTTGAAGCATATGTAGCCACGGTGAACGTCGCGTCCGAGCCGACCTCCGGAAGGATCAAGCATGGCGCGGAAATGAGCCGTAACTTGAGAGTCTCAAAGGCTTCCAAACAGGCAGGCGTCAGCGTACCCTTCTGTGGCTGGGACTTCCGTAGTAAGTCCGTCAATGGAGCCGTAAGGTCGCTAAAATGGTGTATAAATCTGGCATAGAAGTTGCAGAATTGTACAAAATTGCGAACCTCCTTTTGCGTCTTGGGCACTGGCCAGTCCGTAACGGCCTCGACTTTCTTTGTGGAAACCGAAATTTTACCGGCTGACACAGTGTAGCCCAGGTATTCCATCTGTTGAAATCCGAAGAAGCATTTCTTAAGG
Source organism: Tetraselmis chui (assembly GCA_026401115.1). Classification (NCBI taxonomy): domain Eukaryota; kingdom Viridiplantae; phylum Chlorophyta; class Chlorodendrophyceae; order Chlorodendrales; family Chlorodendraceae; genus Tetraselmis; species Tetraselmis chui. Next base: position 121,543 of record JAPMLY010000090.1, read on the forward strand.
CGTAATTTCAGCCCTTCCTCCTTGAATCGCTGCAGCACTAGGCGTAGGTGCTCCAGGTGCTCCTCCAGTGTTAAACTGTAGATACAGATGTCATCCAGGTAGACTGTCACGAACTTATGTAAAAAGTCGCGAAGAATGTCGTTCATCATTCGTTGAAATGTAGCCGGCGCATTGCACATGCCAAACGGCATGGCGACCCACTCCATTAAGCCATCAGGGGTCTGAAAAGCCGTCTTGTGAACGTCATGATCACGCACTCGAACTTGCCAGAATCCAGAAGCGAGGTCGAGGTGTGTGTAAAAATTCGCGTCTTTAAGTTCGTCGAGAGTATCATCCACACGCGGAAGAGGGTAAGCATCTTTACGCGTAACCTCGTTTAAGGCCACGGTAGTCAATGCACAGACGTAGCGAGCCATCAGCCTTCCGCACAAAGAGAATTGGCGAGCCGAACTCACTGTAGCTCGGACGGACCAGACTAGCCTCCACTGCGTCTTTGAGCTGTCGATTGAGCTCAGCGCGCTCTGCAGGTGACAACATGTTTAGATGTTGGCGTCGCATCGGGCCAATTGTCTCAATGGGATGATCCCACTGTCGGCTTACAGGTGGAGAGTCGACAGGTTGCAGTAACTCCGGAAAGTCATCGAAGAGTAACGTTCGGAAGTTGTCACGTTGTTCTGCAGTTAGCTCCTCTCCTGTGTGAAAGTCTGTCGGTTGTTCAGCGGCTAACGTGAGTTCAATGACGTAAAAATCAGCATGACGTCCCCTGCTGCGGCGCGTCTTGCGCATGAGCTTCTGAACTTTCGTAGACGACAATAGGAGACACTCAGGGCGTCGTTCCTCGAGTGTAGTCTATACTGTTGTACCATCCATCAGTGTAAAAATTCTGGTTGTACCAAACTGTAAAGAGGCATGTTCGTCATCAAGCCATGGTAAACCCAGGATTAAATCAGCTGTGCGTAAATCACGTAAGACGTGAAAAGTCCGGTGAAACTCGTGTCGAGCCAGCTCAAAAGTGACGTCACAGACTGTTGTAGAAGTCACTCGTTGTCCGTTGGCGAGTCGAACTGGAGTCTTAGACGCAGACTTCCGAGTCTGTAAAGCAAAGCGTCGTACAAAGTCCTCTGACACAAAATCAAGCGTCGCAGCGCAGTCCACTAATCCAGAAATTTGGTGTCCGCCATTAGGAGTTTTCACAGTCACCTCGGTTCGAATTAACGGGCGAGCTTCCGTGAGGTCACTTAGTAGGGCTGTAGCTGGCGAAGAAAATTGTTGCAGCGTAGCGATGGACGGTTTTGCGTCGTTAGAAGGTACATGTACCGAGTTGGGTTGATCAGGTGCTGTGGGTAATGTAGAGTCGTTAAACGCACAATCTGCGTCGACTAACCACAGGTGTACATGCCAAGGGGCTGGAGCAACCACCTCCTGTTGCGATGGGTTCTCCAGTGACTGACGAGTAAAAAGTTGTGTCCTCGCTGGGAATTCTTGGTAGAGTTTCCAGTTCTTAGTCACTTGAGTAAATTTCGCCCATTTCGGTAGTACAAAAACAGCCATCGTAGATGTCGGAGATGTTCGACGACAATCCTCAAAATGCTGTGCAATCTGCTCAGCTAACTCCCAGGGTGGGTTGATGAACACCCGTTCTCCTGACAAATCTATGTCTAGAATCGAGTCACTCGGCGAACAGTTAGGTAAGTCACCGTGCGAGTTAAGACCTTCATCATCAGCACATCCCTCCAATGTGAAGTTGAATCGTGCATGCAGAGGGTCAAAGACTGAGTCAACCAATTTCCAATCAATTGAACGTCTGGTTACAGGTTTACGACTCTGTCTCTGCTTAGTCTGACGTCGACGACCTGCCACTAGCGTTGCAGGTGTCGCGACTGTAGTCGATGGAGATGCCGAAGGAGTTTCGACGACCTCTGTCGCTAACAGTGTCTCAGAACGAACAGTAGATGTAGCCGGCTGCTCCAGTTCATTAGTCGAACAGCCTTGCCACCACCATTGTATCTTAGATTCCATTGGAGCCTTGCCCTTCCACTCCGGGCATTGGAACAGTCGGTGTCCCTTCTTGTGGCACTTGAAGCAGAGTCCCTCGTCCCTGTGTCGTTGGTGTTCCTCATGTGTCATAGCCTTGGAGAGTGTGTTGAAATCTTCGCGGCCAGATGTTTGACCACGTCCACCATTGTTGCCTCCACCACGACCGCGTCCGCGTCCGCGTCCGCGACCAAGGTTACGGCCACCCTTGTTACGCTTCCAGATATTAGAGGCCTCGTCGAGAGGGTCCTCAAAATTACCCACGAGTATACGTCCGTCCTGTGGAAAAGCACGAATTGGAATCTGTGACGAGTACAGTCATGCAACAGTACATTGCAGGACATTGTACAGGTACTCGTTACGGATTCCAATTCGTGCTTTTCCACAGGACGGACGTATACTCATGGGTACGTCGCTACTGCAATATTGTAATGGTGCTGATGCTACAGTACGACCAGTACCTCCCGGTACGTACAGATATGCATAATTAATCTAACCAGCCAGATGACGCGCCAGAACGAGCTCTCCGATGCAGAAAGAGCCGCGTCTTGAAACCCAATGCTAGGTAGGCCGCGTCTCGAGGCAGATGACGACGGTTAGACAACGCTAGCGCCTGACACGTAAGCGTAGCTTGCAGGCGTAATTAGTCTGGGCTGAAACCTATTTAAGCCCAGTGCAGTAGAGGGAGGTGACAGAACCTTTTAACAATTCCTTTGTTCACTTACAACATCTACTGCCTAAGTACAGCAGTGAAACATCTTTCACCATCGCCTCTCGACAACATCATTTTGCCATCTTGCAACAACAGAACTAGACAGACTAGAACAGATTTGTGCTAGCGTTTAGCTTGCAGAGGCTAACCGCCACACTTACGCTTGCGTGTAGGCTTGGAAGATGGACCAGCAGCAGACTTCGTATTGCCGAGTTCCGGCGAATCTGTAACGACGTCGTTCAAGAAATTTTGCAGCTCCACCATTGTAATCTGGTACCCCATCTGAGCTCGGTGTGATTTAGCCTGGTTCTTGAGCGAAGTGTTCGCTAGGCTATTAATGAAGCGTACACACTGTACACTAGCTGTCAGATGTTCACGAGACCGACGTAAGTAATCGTTGTACTGCTTAGTGTAGACCGCGTAACTCATCGTGCTGCTCTGCGTAAAGCTGAGCAAAGCGTTAATTGCATCGTCCTTGATGTTCGGAAGAAACATTGACTTGCGTAACTCCGTAACAAGCTCGTCGTACGTAGCTGGAATTGGAGGCTGAGTTTTCCGGTTCAACCACCACCCATTCAGATGTCTAGCGAACTGTGAAGTAACCCAGATAACTGAGTCGTACGTGTCAGGCGAAATCCCAAGCATGAGAAAACGCTGAGGCTGAGCTTCAAGCCAATCCTCCAGTACATGAGCTACTTGGCCATTCTGGTACGGTGAATTTATTGCAGCCTTACGCTGAGTCTCCGTGAGGGTCACAGGTAGTCCAGCCAAGTTGTGAGTAGGCATCGGCTTTCCCACTCGTAAATATGTAGGCCCTTCACCAGTCAGTCGGTTGATGTGTCCGCGAATCCGCAGCCAAACGGAACCACAGTCGACCGTTATAAAACGGGAGTACATGTGGAACTGTCTCGGGGTAGACGTGTCGTATTGCATGACTGGAACATGTTGAACAACAGCTCGAAAACAGAATTCCCACTGAGTCACGTAACCAAAGTGAAGTAACTCACTCTTGTGCTTTTCAGCACGAAATAACCCCTTTTGTGCTGGCGTAAGTGTCAGACCGTCAATGTTGATGGTTTCCGGGACGACGTAAGTGCCATCCGGATTCACTGTCGACTGTGCCAAAACAGCATGTTCGACCTGAGCAGGTGTGCGTAAGTTGTTCGTAGCAAATAGGACAGGAATAGAAGCCGAGTACACGTAAACAAGCTGTCGTCCTTGAGGTAGTGTAATGTTAACATGTTCACCACTCAACAGCGTCAAATCATCCGGTGTCAAAACAAGACCGGTCTCCTCGTGTAACTCGCGAACAGCAGCGTCGACAGGCTCTTCATTAGGTAAGACAGAGCCAGCTGGGAACCAAGTTTTACCAGAACGAGGCTCACGTTGTAACACCAACTTCAAGTCCGACGGTTTAGTTCCTCCAACGTGAATTACCAACAGCACGTAATGTCCGGGTCCTAGAGAAGCCATCTCAATTCAGTCAAGCAACGTCGAGCGAATCAACGAGCAACGAAAGCGTGCGTCGACCAAAGAGCTCCGAAACCAGTGTGGCGGTTAGCCTCTAAAAGCTAAACGCTAGCACAAATCTGTTCTAGTCTATCTTGTTCTGTTGTTGCAAGATGGCAAAATGATGTTGTCGAGAGGCGATGGTGAAAGATGTTTCACTGCTGTACTTAGGCAGTAGATGTTGTAAGTGAACAAAGGAATTGTTAAAAGGTTCTGTCACCTCCCTCTACTGCACTGGGCTTAAATAGGTTTCAGCCCAGACTAATTACGCAAGCAAGCTACGCTTACGTGTCAGGCGTTAGCGCTGTCTAACCGTCGTCATCTGCCTCGAGACATGGCCTGCCTAGCATTGGGTTTCACGACGCGGCTCTTTCTGCATCGGAGAGCTCGTTCTGGCGCGTCATCTGGCTGGTTAGATTAATTATGCATATCTGTACGTACCAAGAGGTACTGGTCGTACTGTAGCATTAGCACCATTACAATATTGCAGTAGCGACGTACCCACGAGTATACGTCCGTCCTGTGGAAAAGCACGAATTGGAATCCGTAACGAGTACATGTACAATGTCTTGCAATGTACTGTTGTAGGACTGTACTCGTCACACCGACGTCACTCATGAGGAGTTGTGGGATCGACCTGATGGAGGCGCGGCGATATCTTGCACAATGAACGTGATGTACGGCCTTGGAAAATTTATGTCTTGGACGCACTTTAAACAATGGAAAGCCTACATGCGGTTTCACACATCAATTGGTGACCATGCGTGCTACACTAATGCGTGCAACGAGTGAGTCGAGGCTCTACATGAGCATTATTACAACAAGCTCTCTCCGGGCACTATCCTAACAATTGACGAGACAATGATCTCTTGGGTGGGCGTTTGCATGGACCTTCCACTTGACCTATCTACCGCGGAAGCCCCACCCATTGGGATGGATGTTGAAGAAATTGAAATTGAAATTGTTCACAACATGTGCCGGCAAACTGGCCCGATTGTTGTCTCTCGAGCCACTCTACTTTGCCATTCGGGACTTATTAGCAAGTTGGGCCCGGTATTTTCGACCAGGTACACCTATCGACACAGCTAGCTTCACTGTGTGTCGACGTTCCTCGGGAGCTAAAAAACTGTAAGCAATCGCAGCAATTGCCACAGCCCCCCCGCCTAAGAAATAACAGCGTAATAATTTTGTAATCAAGAAAAAAAGATCTGAAAATAAATCCACTTGTCGAGAAATGCAAAACTAAACTGCTGCTCGACCTTTACGATGCTCGTCCCGCTCCGCCAAGGTCGCCGCCGCATCCGCCGACGCGACGGTCCTCCTTGTCGAGGTCCCCCGTCACCTCGAGGATATGTGGGGGGGGGGCGAGACACACAGACATAGAAAAAATGGGCGCTCCTGCCTCCGCGCCTGAATTCTCCCCGCTCATTTCCCCGGTTTTTTCTCTGTCTGGTACCCGGGTACTTGTCAGGTAGTCCGGCTTGCGTCCGTACCCTCTTCCCTCTGATCGCGCGTCCACCTAGCAGACTTTGTTGAAGTTGGGGCCCCCGCGCTCACCCGCCCCCCCCCCCCCCGCAAGGGTCTCGTCTATCCGGGTAGTGGGTGTCGAGGGGGGGGGGGGGGGGGGGGGGGGGAGGGGTCAAGTCACCATAGCCGGATCCGTCGGGCCGCGGGTGCACGGAAATTAGTCAAAAACGGCGTCCGCCGGCGGCGCAGAGGCGGCGGCCCCGGAGGGGGGTGTGCTCGCAGGCCCGTCGGCATCCCCTCACCTCCCCGTGGTGGGCGCTGGAAACCCCGTAGCCGTGCCAGGCCTGGCACGGTAGGGGGCGAAGAGGGCCGACAACTCGATCCGCAGGATAAGCAGTTGTAGGGACAGCCATGTACATAGGGCTTTTGAAAAAATAATTTCTGTGCTGTACCGACACCAAGATCTCCCGCTCGGCCCGTCCGATATATTTTTTCGCGGTCTAATACTCTTGAATACATTCCTACTTCCAGGGGATGGGGCCTGTACTACAGAAGCGTTTGATGGCGAGGAGGGTACGGCCGGATCAGCGGTGGGAGGCGGGTGTTGGAGCTGGTGGTGGCCGGCCGGGAAGCAGCGCCTGGAAAGGGCGCTCGCTAGCCGTCGACAAGCCATGTGCCAGTCGAACCTTCCCGGGGGGTGAGGCAAGACATGGCACGGGACAGAGGCCGGTCGCAGACGGAGGAGCGGCTATGTGAGGCGGCGGCGATCCTTAGGATCAGCCGCCGCCGGAAAGCCATGTACGGAGGGCTTTTTCGGAAATTGAATTAATGTCCGTACCCGGCGTCGAGCTAGTTGGGGAGCAGCACTAGGGTAGGGCGCTCACTAGCTAGCGAGCCGCTACGTCGACAAGCTTCATCTCCCGTGGGGAGGAGTTAAGTTGGGCGGCAAGGAGGACGGTCGCGACGGATGGAGCGACACGATCTAGCGGCGACGACCCTCCAGGTCGGCGCCGCCGGAAAACCTCGTACGGAGGGTTTTGCATAATTTCCGTGCGCCCGCGGCCCGCCGGATCCGACTACGGTGACTTGCCCCCCCCCCCCCCCCTCTTCGACACCCACTGTCCCGACAGACCTACACATTCTTGAGCGTGGGCCCGGGTGAGCGCGGAGGCCCCCGGTCAATAAAGGCTGCTCGGCGGACGCGCGATCAGAGGGGGGAAGGTACGGCCACATGCCGGACTATCCGACAAGTACCCGGGTACCAGACAGAGAAAAAACCGGGGAAAATGCGCGGGGAAAATCCATGCGCGGAGGCAAAGGCGCCCATTTTTGTTGTGTCTGTGTGTTTCGGGTCCCCCCACCTGCCCTCGAGGTGACGGGGGACCTCAACAAGGAGGACCGTCGCGTCGGTGGACGCGGCTACGACCTTGGGGCGGGATTTGCGGGATGGGGCGGCGGGATCGACGAGCGACCGCGAGAGGAGGGTTTTTTTGCCAGCCTTTCCCCTCCTATCTTCGGCAAGACCGAAGTCACGCGGGAGCTAGATTAGGTTGGCCCGTCGTTCCTCCCGAACGCCGACCGGCCTAGGCCGGTCGACACCCCGGTTCGGTGGGAGCGGGCCGTGCATCGTGAAGGTCGAGCAGCAGGTTAGTTTTGCATTTCTCGACAAGCGGATTCATTTTTAGATTTTTATTTCTTGATTACAAAATTATTACGCTGTTACTGCTTACGCGGGGGGACTGTGGCAATTGCTGCGATTGTTTACAGTTTTCTAACTCCCGAGGAACGTCGACACATAGTGAAGCTAGGTGTATCGATAGGTGTACCTGGTCGAAGAGACCCGGGCCCAACTTGCTTATAAGTCATGAATGGCAAAGTAGAGTGGCCCAAGAGACAGCATTCGGTCCAGTTTGCCGGCACATGTTGTGAACAATTTCAATTTCAATATTCAAAAACCCTCCGTACGGGGTTTTCCGGCGGCGCCGACCCGGAGGGTTGTCGTCGCCAGATCTTGTCGCTCCTTCCGTCGCGACTGACCTCCTTGCCGCCCAAGCTTACTCCTCCCCCTTGTAGATGTAACTTGTCGGCGTGGCGGCTCGCTAGTGAGCGCCCTGGTGGTGCTCCCCAACTAGCTCGACGCCGGGTACGGACATTAATTCATTTCCAAAAAGCCCTCCTTTCAGGGCTTTCCGGTGGCGGCTGATCCTAAGGATCGCCGCCGCCTCACATAGCCGCTCCTCCGCCTGCGACCGGCCACCAACATGTGCCATGTCTTGCCTCACCCCCTGAGAGGTTTCGACTGGACATGGCTGGTCGGCGGCTAGCGAGCGCCCTTTCCTGGCGCTGCTTCCCGGCTGGCCACGTCAGGCTCCAACACCCGCCTCCCACCGCTGATCCGGCCGTACCCTCCTCGCCATCAAACGCTCTTGTAGTAGAGGTCCCACCCCCTCGAAGTAGGAATGTATTCAGTAGTATCTGTATGCGAAAATACATGTCGGACGGGCCGAGCGGGACATCATGGTGTCGGTATCGCACAGAAATTATTTTTTCAAAAGCCCTTTGTACATGGCTTTCCTGACAGTTGCTGATCCCGCGGATCGAGCTGTCGACCCTGTTACCCCCCTACCGTACCAAGCCTAGCACGGCTACGGGGTTTCCAGCGCCCACCACGGGGAGGTCAGGGAATGCCGACGGGCATGCGAGCGCACCCCCCTCCGGGGCCGCCGCCGCTGCGCCGCCGGCGGGCGCCGGATGTTGAAGACTCTTTCATGTGCTTTGATTGGTGTGCTAATCCGCATGGAGTTGGTGATGAAGAAAGACGTGATAGCGCAGCTCAAACACGTTGCCCATCTTGGCGCTACCACTGCGTGCTCGCTGCGCCTCACAAAGCCATGGCACCACTCAAAAAGAATCTTAGTGGGGGATTCTTGGTTTGGCTCCCTCCGCGTAGTGACAGAGCTAATGAAGAAAGGATTGTACGCTGTCATGGCCATCAAAACTGGCTCTGCTGGCTTTCCTAGGGCTAAGATAAATGCCAAGATCTAGGCTGCGCGCTTCACCTTTTTCGCTATGTACCGTGTTGTGCAGATGCCGTTGGGGCCGCACTGCGAGTCCTAGCAGCAGGTTGGATGGATAAAAAGGAGATGCTAGTGGCATGCTCTTGCCGGACTACGCATGTGGCGCCATTTGCTGACCGCATCCGCAACAAATATAAGGATGGCGCCGTCCGCCGAATTAAGTACACCGTGCAGGAGCGGGACTGCCATGCGTTCTACCGCCGACACCTCAACGCTATTGCCATCTTCAACCGCTTGGCCCTAGGACCTGGCACCGTAGCTAATTCATGGGTGTCTAAAAACGGCCGGCAAGCAGCGCTTGAGCGTTTCTTCATGTACACCTTGGCATGTATTGAGACAAATGCTTTCAAGTGTTACACGGCTCGTACACAAGATCAAGACATGAGCCAGCGCGCTTGGAAAATCAAGCTCGGAGACGCATTGATCGAGGAGAAAATGCAACCAGCGGGCAACCGGCGTGCGAGCATGAGCCCGCCATCGAAGAAAAGCCGCACAAACAAAGGGAGTAGCGTCAAGTCCACTGATTTAGTTACAGAAGCTCATCCCCGTAACATCTCGCTCGCTAAGCCCGGAAGCGGTGGTCCCGTTAGCCCGATGGGCACCAAGCCGAACCCCCATGTCTCCCCAAGAGACCCCAAGCAAGCAAAAAGGCAAGCTTGCAAGATCTATGGCGATCCTACTAGGTCGGTATGCAAGCGTAACACTTGTGAGTGCGCTATTTGCCCCAGCGGCGCGGAAGGTAGGTCGTGCTTTGCTATGCACGTCGCGTGGCACCTAGAATTAGAGGGATGGCAATCCGGGATGTTGTAGCTTTCAAGCATATCAAGCACAATACCGCAGCCGAGTCTCCACTTACATGTAGGGCTCTGCGGCGAGGAAAGTTTGTAACATTGCATCTCGCACAGTTGTTTCGACGGGTTATGAAGCCTTGTCGATAAGCCGTCGAAAAAATATCGACCGTCCGTTGCATGCGGTCGACCTGCCTGCCCGATGTCACCGGCCAATGTTTTCAAGTGAAGCTCCAACGACGCCGAAACCTAGTAATTGACGCCCCGTTCATACTGGTTTGGGCCTAGTAGCCCTCCGTTGTCGGCGTGTTGCCCCCCCCTTTCGACCAGGCCCTTGGAAAAAAGCGAATTTCGCGCCGATCGCCCATCATTGGGCGCTTGCCGTGCTCAATCCAATGCCCGGTTTCGGGTTGTGAGGGTTCCGCTGCTCCCTAGTGTGTGCTAGCTATATCTGGTCGGCTTGCGGGGTCATATATCGCAAAGATGACAGGTATATGGGGCGATCGACAAAGTACCGCACTCATTGCGGTAAATGGCAATGTACATGCCTCCGAGAGACAGTTATCGACACAATATGCTACAGCCGATATTCGCATCAACCTGATAAATCGCTAGATTTACCCGAGGGCACGGTTGCCGAATATATCAGTTTTCTTAATAATGACCAAAAGACCACCACATGCATGGGGGGGGGGGGGGGGGAGATTAGCGCATAATTATCATGGGTGGATGGGTGGATTCGCGTGAAGCCTAGATGGGTTGGGCGCGAAAGCAAAGAGTGTTGGTCCTCAGGGATCGCACCGACTTATAAAGGGTAGATGCGAGCTATTGCCTAGCTCGAGCTTACCGCTGGTGCATGTTGTTAGGTTGGTTGCTCGTGCCATCCTGCGAGTACAAGGTCGTTGTCCTTGAGGTGTGATGCGCCGATAATTGCCGGCATAATAACGGCGGGGGGCTACTATCCAGTACGCGTGGCAAGTAGGGTTTGCAAACCTACTTGCGACTAATGCGACTATTTATTGAAATTGAAATTGAAACTGTTTACAACATGTACCGTATGCGCCGGTTTTTCACCAAAAAGCCGGATGCGTCGGCTGCTGTCTCTGGGCCCTCCCAACTATGCCATACAGGGAACTTACAAGTCAGGGCTAGACCGTGAACCACCTATGTCCAACCTCTCCAAGTGTGGTCGGGGGTTTTACTCCCCCCCGGGGAGGGGCGACTATTTACATAAGGGCACGTTTGCAAGCAGTGTAAAGCCAATAAAGCCTTGCACACCGTGAGTGAGTGTAGCGTGTTGGAAGAAAGGGCAGTACGGTGTCATTTTAAATTTGAGTTGGTTTTATTCGTTATTTCCCAAAACTTCTGAGAATCATTCAAATATCCTAATAATCATGGTGACATTTTGAGGATGCTCAACCAATTTAAGGTTGTTTCCCATCTTACCGGAAACACCCCGAAACATCCAGTAATCATGTGGTAATTCGACGACGGTATTTCTAATTTGAGCATGTTTCCCTACTTAGAGGTTGTTACCCAAATACTGTAAATTACACGTAAGGAATATGTATTTCCTCGAAGCTTTGCTTGAGAATCATTTCGGGGGATGCATATGTACCTCTAATAAGTTTCACATTTTCATAGAAGGTGTTGATTGTTATTTGTTTAGTCACCGCAACCTTATTAAGGTTCGGGTATCGCGTACTCAATTGTGTACCTAATTGGGTAAAAGCTGCCTATTTGATTCTCCGTCTCGGTGTACACCGAGACCCCGCTCCTCCTTATCTCGACGCTCGGCGTGTGTTTACTGCGGTGCCACTCCACATTGAACACCGGCGCGAAGATATTGGTGTCGTCCGCGATGGTCCACAGTAGACTGCCCACGTCATTTTTATCAGTATAAATTCACTCTATATCGTACGGGCGCCATGTGTCGGCAAAAACTGTTCCCCCCCGAACGAACTCGAAACCGTGTAGAGAAACAATTCCGAGTGCACCGATGGAACCTCAACGAAGAACTCCCACACCTTCGGCGTCGTGCAGCTCCCGACATGCTTCTGCCCCGCCGTGTTGCCGCATGCATCGATAAGTTCCACACAAAAGTAGTGGGTCCCGGGGTCAAGCCCACTCACCGTGGTTACGGCATCCAAATACCTTTTGACGCCGGTAGCGAGGTCTTTAAACGACGAGTTGAGCACCGCCGTGGCGACGTTGGTGTACTCTAGTGGAACTTCGTCGACGGTGTTGCGGTAAAGCCGTACCTCGGTGACGCCACTCATTTTGGATTAGAATAAGATTTTTCGATGCACCCGGGAATATTCGGAGCGTTTTCCTCTAGCCGGTTTATCTTGTTGACATATGGCGGAAGAATCCGCCCTCCGACGCGTACTCGGCATCTTGGAGGTGGCGCGAAGTACATTCTGTGTTGATGTCCCGGACCACCTCCCCGAACCGCGAGGCGTAATTGTCATGACGCTCCGCTTTGTTCGGCCACTCAAGCCCGCTGTTCAAGGCCGACACGGACCCACTGAGTAGTGACAAACCACCGCTAACGATCGCGGGTGACCCGGTGGTAGCCGAAGGCTGTCCGATGCCGTATGAGAGGTTCAAGCAACCGACTCCGAGGACAAGCGCCACCGTCGTGAAGAGAGGCATATCCGCACGACCCTTGAAGAGGGAGTGCGCGGCTTGGTGCATGCGCTTAAGTTTTTTCGCGTGCGTACGCCACTTCTCGAGCAAAGGGTTATCCACTTGAACGGCAATATCGCTGTCACTCATCTTTGCTATCATCGGAGAAAAACGTTCCCGGCATTGTGTCAACCCCGCTAACGTAAAGTCATGTAATCGCCCGGGGGTCATTCACTGTGCTCCCGATACTATTTTGCCGAATGCTCGTGATGAATCCCATGAGGTAGTTCCACGGTGGGAGGTAAGTGTTATATCCTGCCGGTTTGTGTCCGACTGTCGCAGATTTGTTTCAACGAATGGCATTGCGTGTTACTACGTGTCGAAGAAGGAAAGTGTGACGGTGACGCTAAAGGCGTCGGTGGGGCTGACCTCTATCGAGCTCTCCGCCAGTTCCGGGGGTGTAGTGTCCTCGCCATCGCCGAGGATGCCACCGGTTTCAGATTGTTCTGCGAATATTTACAGAAAGCCCTCATGCAGTCCCTCGCGCAGAACACTTCCGGGCATTTTCACCGCTCCAAGTGTGTAAGGGAAGGTAAGTATTCGTCAGGTATTTGATAGAAAGTGAGACAAATTACGTACTCCGTTGCGTCGTTGTCGGCAAGGGAACTAAAGTGCACCGCCGTACGTAGTTGGAGATCGATCTCGCCCACTTTGTGAAGCCGCTGACGGATTAAAATCCCCACCGTGTTCGCATTCAACCTTTTCAGGGTGAGCTTTTGCCCGACGTAGCTAAACGCGTCTTGCTCTTGTGAGCCTGGGAGATATCCGAGGACGCTTAGGTTTTGATGGGGACCTTCGGCGAATGTGTTGTTGGTGATTGCAAGCCCGAGCGTTTGAGATCCGTAGAGGTGAATCAAACAGCAATGTGAGACCACCACTTGCCACTTGGAGTCGTCGTTGCGATCCGTCCGGAACGTGCGGAAGTCGACGGAGACCCTTTCGCTTGGTCCACGTACCATCATCCACACGTGAGAGGAGGGAGGATACAAGCTTCGATCGGGCTCCTCGACCTAGAACACGAGGCTGAAAGTGTAGTCATTTCTAAAAGTCGTGGGCTTCCATGGAAGCACGCTATTCCGGAGCTTTGTCGGGCCTTGATGTACACTCTTCCCATAAAGTCCGTTACTAGTGAAATAGGGCCTTTCGCGTAGGGCGGGTGTTTATCATGTAGGGTTTCTATGGTTTGACTGTACTTTAGCTCGTTGAAAAGGCGGGCCGAAACTTGTGTTGACGGTGAGGCTAAGGGGGAAGCGGGGCACAAATGGGGCCCGTCATGGCTACGATATGACGTATTAGGGTTTGCGGCCCAGCCCCGATTTCGGGGTATACCCTGATTCGGGCGCCCCGGAATTCGGATTTGCCACACTTTGGCTCGTGAAAAATCCCGAAATGGGCGGCTCAACCTGCGGTTTTTATGATCCCAGCATGTTGTCCGCAAACATGGGAGCACGTGGGTGTGATGGCATGTGCCGTTAATATGCTTGACATGGGTGGGTTCGGGGCCGGAAAACCACAACTTGGGAGGCTTAAAAAAGCCTAACTTCGCCGTACAGTGTCCGATTCGAGCAAACTAAGTTGCAAGTGGAAGCCCTTCCCCCAAGTAAATATAAGTTTTCAATTTAATTTTCAACTTATTTTACGCCTACCGGCCGGTTTTCGCGTCAAATCCGCCGTCCGATGTCATCCAAGCCCTCGTACAGCCAAGTAAAGCTTTTAGGGTTTCAAAATCTGCCACATTCGCGCGGGGCTAGCAACCCCTAGACAGGTGGTACCCGCATACCCGCTCCGCTAATACGCTCAACAATCAGCGCTCTATATTTCTTCTATTCACGGCGTTGCCCATTTCATGCCCCATGATGGCATGGTGCCGTGCCCTTTGCCGCCGGCCAGATGAAGGCCCGTGCTAGGGTACTTTGAAAGCTCCCCGCCATTTTTCACGCCCGGCGATGCGCAAGTTTCTAAGGCCAACGATCCGCGCGCCATGGTGCTTACACTCCAAGTCAAATGCCCCTCAAGCCCGATAGGCCCCCAGCCCGTGCTCCTTGGTGGTATTTCCGGGCACGTGGCAAGAAAAGCAAGTGCACAAGACATGCCATTCTCGGTGTCGCCGCTTTGTAGATGGCCTGGCGCAACACAGTCGGCGGATACTAGTGCAATTGTGCAAACATACTGAGAACCCAGTGTCGAGTAGTCTCCCGGCTTGTCGCGACACTACGTGTGCCGAGCCACGCATAGAGGCGTGCATGACTTACACATGCACGAATTTCGGCCCGCAAAATATGTGCCGAAAATCCAACGTAGGTGCCCACAATAACTGGGGCGTGCCGGTAAATGTGCTCACGTCAGTGAACAGCGCGCCGTGGTGTGCTGTTCGAAACTCATTATTCTACCCCCCAATCGAGTTGCATGGCCATCGCGGCAGTGCGTGGCAGGTAATCATTAAATACGTGCCGCTAGTAACGGACTTTATGGTAAGAGTGTAGGTAGAAAGACGTATCTCCACGGACCAAGCGAGTTCCGTCACATAATCCAGCGCACGTATTGCTTTGGACGTACGCCGTATCTGAAATTTCACCAGATATTCCCGCCACGCCAAAACTGTAAAAGAGCTAGAACTGAATCATTGTTCGCGGGGTCCCAACTCTTGTGAGAGCATGACTGTTGGGTAGATGGGGAGCAGAACAAGATTGAAAGCGGGTCGAATTCCACGCCTTTCAAGCCGGTGATCGGTGTGCACCACTCGAGCGCAAAGCGAACTTGGGGCTGTCCTTGGAAACCGGGCCCATTTTGAGAGGTTGGCATGCGAACGGTGAAAGAGTACCCCTCCCCGCTTTCGTGGTCTTGTGAGCTAACGACGATGCTGCGACGCGCGACCATTTGCTAGTATGGAATAAAATGTTTAGTACGCCACGTACACGAGCCCGTCGGCCCCGCTTACAGTGAAGTTGTCATAGTGTGAGAATACGTTGACAGTAAGACTTGATGTGAGCTGCGCGTTGAACTGAACAATGAGGTGAGATATAAATGCCGACACGTCTACCCCACTATCCACAAACATACGTTTGTGGCTTTGACTCTCTAGATCACACCCGATGAGGTACTTCCCCTCTCTAGCTGTCCAGTCGGTAATACTTAGCGAACCAATGTGATCGATAGCACCGTAAGCGTGAAACGCTTCCATGACCTCGGCCCATGCGTCCGAGTTGCCTTTCACGGGCTTAGATGGAATGAGGACGCCATGAATTGTGAACTGGTACCTTTCGATGTCGCCGGTCGGATTCGCACGCTTCGTCACGTGTGGCTTAACATCGTAACTCGATTCGTCCCTTCGTAGCATGGCAAAAAGGTCTTTCGCGACTTATACGGGGAAGAAAAGCCCATGGACATTGACCCCGAGCCATTACTAGTAATCCAACGGTGCTGAGAGTAAGTGTTTAAGGGGACGACGATACCGCGGTTGTTCACCGCCAAAAGTTCCCGGTCGACCATCGGATCGAGATGACTCATTTCCGCCGCCACGTACTGCACACCCTTTCCCGCCCACGGCCGGTTCCCGTCATGGATCTTCTCCACATCTCTGAGGGTGAGCTCGAGGGTCAAGTGAGTTGTAGGCTTCTAATCATCGCACCTACCGGGAGGCATTACTGTTGCATACTCCCAAAGACCGCGCTCATTAGCGGGATACAAAACACCCGGGACGCGGCACCATTTATTTATTGATTGAAGCCCTACGCCATCGTGTCTGCATGCGTCACTTGGTGTGCGTCCCCCGATACATCGATAAGTGCGTGAAACAAAGCGTTGTACTCCTAGATGTGCTCGAGCACACCCCCACCGGCCCCACCGGACGCGGACACCTTTAGCGAGCGGATAACCGCATGCGCCGAGTGGTCAAGTGTCAACTTGTTTGTCGCCGTGCCGTTTCTTAAGGTAGCTCCGACGCGTGTTGAAATATTGGCCTCGATTCCTAGCGGGGATGAAGAATTTCATCGTATATATAATATTGAAGCCGGAAGTTCCATTTTCCGGAAAAAATATGAACTCTCGATTTGGTGGCGGGTGCAATTTTGGGTTTGTTTCCGTACAAAAACGAGTCACTGAGGGAGCCACTTTTGTTTTGCATTGTGTTATTTGTAGTATCGTGTCAGGAAAGAAATGCTAGCATCTCTCGAGTTTTGAGTCGGGGCGTCGCATATGTCCATATGCCGATTGTATAGCTCCTACGTGCCCCTTCATACTGTCAAGATCGACTGTTTCCGTATTCAACGCTCCTTCAACACCTCCGGCTAATCCGCACGGCTATTCGATGTAGCAATGCCTCGACGCGGTCGTGTAGGAGTAGTGCTCCTTCGCGCGAGTGGACCATGAACATGAAGTCGTCAATATAGGGTAGTAATCGAGTTCCACGCCAACGGATGTTGCGCAAAAATCTTCTCGTGGGCTTGTGAGATCTGGTCGTACTTGCGATCGGGGGTGTAGCTCGACGCGAGAGGTAGTTGGTGAACACATGTATGAGCTTGCAAAAGTAGTAGGCGGAGCTTGACAAGTCCATGGGAAGGCACGCGAGGCGCCACAGCTCGCCCCGGTACTTGACCGTGAAGAAGTCGCGGTCCTCCTCTTTGATGCCGAGGGTGTAGTAGCCATCCGCGATGTCTAGGGAGACAAAGTATTCGCCCGGGCGGGATAGGTGGCGGCGGTGCTTGAATGCTTCGCGCGACATGCTGAACTCCGCGGAGTAGCTGTTGAATTCGCGTAAATCGATTATCCGGCGCCACTTGTTGACGCCGGGCTTGGGGACAAAAAACATGCGGGAGACGTAGCGGGTGTTCTAAGTGCGGTCCCAGGCTCCGCATGCTTCGAACCGCGGAATTTCCGTAGCTAGGAAGTCGAGCTGGGGCTGGGTGGCGTCCTTCATGTAGACTCCGTGATTAAAAGGCATGGGACGTAGGCCGTTTTTGAATTCGACCCGCACGCCATGGCGGATCCAACTCACGACTTGACCGCTCGCGCCGATATATTCCCACTCCCTCCATATTCGCTTCACGCGGTGACGCATGTAGTTACATGACGGGGAGCAAGAATCGGCGCGGCGGGCAGCACCATCTCTACTTCGTGGGTGGCTTGGTCTCCTCGCTGGGCTTAGTTATGGTAGTCGATGATGTTGTCGCTGCAGCCGCGACCTTGCGTTTGTCGGCTGCCACCTTCTTGGCCTTGGCGTCATGTCTAGGTGGCTTATCTAGTGTTGTCTTCGCGAACGCTGCTCAAGTTGCTGCCTTGTTGGCGGCAGCATGCGTTCTTCAAACGTTCTATTGACGAGCGCTTGGCGTGGCTCATCCAGTGGGCCAGAGACCGCGGTAAGGCGTGGGTGGCAGAAACGCTCGTGGGCGAGTTTGGCGAACAGTCAGCCCGAATCCTTGGCCGCACTTGGTGAGGCGGAGGAAGCCCAAGCGAGTACGGGCGGCCCTCTCCGTCGCTGGGTGGGTGCGATGACCCGCTTGGATGAAGGCAACGGCTGCATTCTGATGCGTCGATAAAGGAGGGCCGGGTGACAATGCGGCTAGACCCTCGCTAGTTCCCGCATTGGGGCAACTGTCGAAGTCGACATTGCAGCCTATGTGGAGGTACTCGTCGTAACCCGCTTGGGATCTCTTGTCATTAAGGAAACGTGCCGTGTCGCCCGTCAGCGTCCAAAGGCGGGGCTCGTCTCTGTCGCGTGGGGGGCGTTCGAGGCCGATAGGAATGACATTTCCGTACGCGGCGAAGTCGACAAATTCGGACTCGAGAAGCTCGGGGTCGTCGTTCAACATGTCGATAGGTGGCTCTTGGGCCGCCTTACCACCCTCTGTCGCAATGGCCGCGTCATGGGGAATGGACCGTTGTTGATTCGTGGGCACATTGGGCTTGTTGAACGTTGAAGGAGTGCAAGTAAGGCGGTGTTAGACGCCTAATTCTGCTAAGAAACCCGGAGTTCGAGGGCCGAAACTACTATTTCAATATGTTCGGTAGTACGTTGTTCAAGGTAGAGCGTCGACTCCATGAGCGGAGGTAAGCTGCTCACGCTGCATGTTGTTGAACGGCGACTTAGAACGTGGGGAAGTGTCTCGTGACGCTCGAGTGCACATGAGACGATGTAAAGTGACACCTTGCTCGACTACGAGAGTCGAGATTGCCATTGCGCGAGCCAGATAGGCGAGAGCAAGGCATAGATTGCCATTGCTCAGTGGTTGCACCGGCTTTAGGGTTGCCGCTACCTAGTGTTAATGGAGGCGGGGCTTGGGGTGTTGCGCGAGGCGTTTCCCCAATCATCGAGGGTTACCACGAGGTATGGGTACGACGCACCGGTTTTACTGTAACGCTTAACCGCTAGGGTGTGCGTTATGTCACACATGTAAGTAAGTTTTGCAAACCTCTTGATTTAAGACAATCTAACTATTTACCCGAGGGCACGTTTTGCCAAAGATGTCAGCTTGCTTACAATTTGGCCAAAAGACACCCACAGGCCTGGCCTGGGGGAAGATTAGCGCTAATTTTTGGGTAGGGTGGGTGGGTTGCGCGAGCCAGATGGGCGAGCGCAAAGCAGAGAGTGCCAATGCTCGGGGGTTGCACCGGCTTAAGGGGCTGCCGCTAGCTAGTGCTGTTGGGGGCAGGGCATGGGGCGTTGCGCTAGGCGTTTCCTCAGTCCTCGAGGGTTACCTCGAGGACTGGGTGAGACGCGCCGCTTTTAATGTAACGTTTTACCGTTCAGGTTCGCGTTCTGTCACATATGTAAGTAAGTTTTGCAAACCTCTAGATTTCAAACAATCTAACTATTTACCCGAGGGCAAGTTTTGCCAGTATGTAATAAACCGGAGGTTTGCGCAGCCTAGTCATGATGAAGCGGGTTGGCGGGGACGAACCAGCCGAAGTACTGCCAGGCCGCCGGAGATGGGGTCATGGTAGGGTCGATGTATTTCCCTTCTGTGACAAAAGTGTTCTTGGCCCAACCACCCATGTATTTGACGACGTGGAGTGGGGTCCCGATGCAACTAGCGGCGGAGGCGGCACCTTTGCGTAGGCTGTGCGATGTCCATTTAAGTCCACTTGGCGGTGTGGCGCCGACGGCGTTGCATGCGTCGAGGAGCCAGGCGGAGAGTGTCGCAGCTGCTTGCCAGTCGCCGGCGTTTTCGTAAGGTACGAAACTCCATAGTGCGGCGGGGGGGGGAGTTGTTGTAGAATTTCTTGCAGTAGGCGGTCCAGTGTGTGCAATAGTATTCTAGTAGGTCGGCCAGCACGGGATGGGCAGTCGTCGGGATAGCGAGGATAGGCTTGTCGGCTGCGCTGCGCCTCTGATCGCCCTTAGCTTTGCGGATGAAAAGCCAAATTTTCTTGGATGGGCGGTCGACGATGAGGTCTTGGTCTAGGTTACCTTACACATGATTCGGCTCTGCAGAAAAACGCGTAGTTTGTGCAGATTGCCAGAAGCGCGCGAAATTGCGCGATGAGGTGCCAGGAAGTAGGTGTCCAATGGAGGTGTTTACGGAGGTCGGCGGCGGCTGTGAGTAGCGAGAGCGCTAGAGGGGCTGGTAACGGGAGGCCCGAGTCCGCTGCCTGTAGACGCTGTTGTTGCATCTCGAGTCCGCGTCGAGCGTCGGCCAAAAGTTCCCCGACCGCGATCGGCTGTTGCTGGTGGTCGCGGAAAAAAATTGTTAATGGCCGAGTAGTACTGTTGTAGCGACGCGGCGGCGACGGTACCTTGTAGGCCTAACCAGGCTGTGTAGCGCACGACCGACTGGGTAGTAGCCTGTAGTGGATGGATGTCCTCTTCGTGGCAAAAAGCCGCAAATTGACGCATGCCGCTGTCGTAGTTGGCGTACGTAGTCGGGGCTAGGGAGCTGCTCAGCACGTGTAGCGCGGTGGTACCGATGTGGTCGGTACCCAACAGGTTGCGTAGTCGGTTGGTCATGGTAGTCGTCCACGGGGCGTGGGCGTCCGGTTCTCGTAACGTGTAGCGGACATGCCGCGAGGGCATGTGCGACCGAGTGGCCATGGCGCGTAGCTCCGTGAGGTTTGCAGTGGCCGTGCGTAGTGTGCGTCCTATTGCGCCTCGGCGGGTGTGTAGCCAGGCCGGCGTGGCAGTCGAAAGGCCACGATGCTCCATCCTGGCCGTCCGACCCCCTCGCGCGAGCCTAGCCGACCGGGGAAGAATAGGTGGCGTGAGGGGGGGTAGTGGATGGTCTCGGTGGCCAAGTCGTGGAAGTCCTGGAACCACGGTTTGTGGGGCCAGTACGGTGCGATGACTGTAGCAGCTGCCCCTGATTGGCGTAATTTCGCACAGAGGGCGGGTAGAGCTGACCACGGCGGGTTGCAATAGTTTGTCTCGCAGTGCCACGCGGCGTCCGGTAGGTGTAGACAGTCGACGTCCTCGCATTGTGGGTCGTGCCATCGGGCGTTGAAACGCGGGAGTTGCGCGTTTTCCGTCGACGCGAACCGGTCGATAGAGTGTGGGCCCCACGCTGCCTGTAGGTAGGCGAATATCCGGGGGTTCAACTGCCAGTCGTCGCGGTCGAGCTCCCGGCTTAGGCTGTCGGCCCATATGTTCGCTGCCGAGCGGATGTAGCGGGGTCGGATGCTGATGTCGTTGACGTCCAGTAGGTGCCAGAGTCGGCGTAATTCGGTCATCATGACCGGCGAGCGCGTAGTGAGTTTGGAGAGCGTAGCCACGACGGCTGTGTTGTCCTCGTGGAGTAAGACGTGTCGTCCTCGGAGTTGCGGTAAAAAGGACTCGATCGCGAGGCGAACGGCGCGGAGCTCCTTCCAGGTGATGTGATGTTGGCGGTCGTCGTCGTACCAAAACCCACGGGCTTGGTAGGCAGGGTTGTCGTTGAGGACGGCTCCCCATCCGTACCCACTTGAGTCGGCGTGGAGGTACGCGGTCTCGATGGGTTTGTAGATTGAGCGGCCGTTGTGTTGGTCAAGCACCGTGCGCCACCACTCGAGGTCGCGGCGTAATTGGTGTGTCATCCGGACACGTCCTCCCCATCCTTTTCGCGTAGCCAGCACGCAGTGTAGTTCTCGTAGAAAGAAGCGGGCTGGTGCGATGGCGAGGTAGAGGAACTGGGCCTTGCCAGCGAACGCCGCGAGTTGTCTAGAGGGTAGCCACCGAGCGGAGGTAGATGCGCGGCCTAGTAACGCTGAAGCTTGCTTCGCGAGGGCCTGTAGCTTGTCGGTAGGGGCTCGAAATTCGCCTTTTAGGAGGTCGACGGTCATGCCCAGTTGTGTGCCCACTTGGGTGGGCTGCCATAAGCCTTTGTCGGGATTGCGTTGCCAGGAAGTCGTCCATGTAGGGTAGCGGTCGTACTCCGCGCCATCGGACGTTGCGGAGGAAACGTCGTGACGGTTTGTATGGCGTCTCGGAGCTGGCGGTCATCGGGGTAGGCGCTCGTCGCAGGTAGTTCGTGAACGCTTGAGTTAGCTTGCAAAAATAGTAAGCCGACCCCGACCAGCCCATCGGGAGGCATGCGAGGCGCCACAACTCGCCGCGGTAGTTGACCGTGAAGAAATCTCGGTCCTCTTCTCGGATGCCTAGCGTGTAGTAGCCGTCGGCTAGGTCGAGGGAGACGAAGTAGTCGCCCGGGCGGGACAGGTGGCGCAAGTGCTTGAGGGTCTCGCACGACATCTTCAACTCCGCGCAATAGCTGTTTAGCTCTCGGAGGTCGATGATAAGGCGCCATTTGTTGACACCGGGTTTTGGGACGAGGAACATGCGGGAGACGTAGCGGGTGTTGGAGGCGCGCTCCCAGGCTCCCAGGCTTCGAAGCGTGGAAGCTCCGTAGCTAGGAAGTCGAGTTGAGGTTGAGTGGCGTCCTTCATGGAGACACCGTGGTTGAAAGGCCGGGGACGTAGGCCGCTTTTGAACTTGACCCGCACGCCATGGCGGATCCAGTTCACGACTTGAACGCTCGCGCCGATATGCTCCCACTCCCGCCATCTTAGCCGCACGCGGTGACGCATGTAGTTGGATGACGGGGAGCAGGAATCGGCGCGGCGGGTCACACCTTCATTTCTTCGTGGTTTTTGCTCCGTCTGTAGTCTTAACTCCGGCTGCCGCTGCCGCTGCTGCTGCGGCCTTGCGCTTGTCGGCGGCTGCCTTCTTGGCCTTGGCGTCTTGTCCGGGTGGCTTGTCCGGCGTGACTCTCGCGAACGCTGCTCCAGCAGCTGCTTTGCTGTCGGCATGTAGGCTGACTTCGAGGGTCCGATCGACGAACGCTTGGCGTAGCTCGTCCCGTGCGCTCGAGACCGCTGTAGGGCGTGGGCGGCAGAAACGTTCGTGTGCGAGCTCGGCGAACACTCTGTCCGTATCCGAGCTCGTTTGTCCGCCCTTGGTGAGGCGGAGGAAGCCCAGTCGAGTACGGGCGGCCTCCTCCGTCGCTGTGTGGGTGCGATGACCCGCTCGGATGAGGGCAACGGCCGCCGCCTGCTCTGCTGGTAGAGGAGGTCCGGTTGACAGCGTGTCCAAAGCCTCGCTGATTGCCGCGTTGGCGCAGCTGTCGAAGAAGGCATAGCACCCGATGTGGAGGTACTCGTCGTACCCCGCTTGAGATTTCCGTTCGTTGAGGAAGCGGGCCGTGTCGTCCGTTGGCGTCCACAGACGAGATTCGTCGACGTCGCGAGGGGGTCGCTCCAAACCGGCCGGAATGATTTTACCGTAGGAGGCAAAATCGACGAATTCGGGCTCGTGGAGCTCGGGCTCGTCGTTCAAGAGGTCGATAGGCTGCTCAAGGGCTGCCTTACCACCCTCAGTCGCAATGGTCGCGTCAGGGGGAATGGACTGCTGTTGATTCGGAAGCACGGCTGGGCATGTTAATCGTTCGAGCTCGGCTAGTAAGGCGGTGTTAGACGCCTGAATCTGCTCAGCTAATCGGAGTTCGAGGGCCGAGACCGCGCTTTGAATCAGTTCGGAAGTACGCTGTTCGATTGCAGAGGGGAGAGGGTCGACTCCGTGGGCGGAGGACGACTGCTCAGGCTGCATGATGTTAGACGGCGACTTCGAATGGGGGGAAGTGTCTCGTGACGCTCGAGTGCGCATGAGACGATGTAAACTGACACCCTGCTCGACTACGAGAGTCGAGACTGTAATTGCGCGAGCCAGATGGGCGAGCGCAAAGCAGAGAGTGCCAATGCTCGGGGGTTGCACCGGCTTAAGGGGCTGCCGCTAGCTAGTGCTGCTGGGGGCAGGGCATGGGGCGTTGCGCTAGGCGTTTCCTCAGTCCTCGAGGGTTACCTCGAGGACTGGGTGAGACGCGCCGCTTTTACAGTAACGCTTTCCGTTCATGTTCGCGTT
Organism: Tetraselmis chui; assembly: GCA_026401115.1. NCBI lineage: Eukaryota > Viridiplantae > Chlorophyta > Chlorodendrophyceae > Chlorodendrales > Chlorodendraceae > Tetraselmis > Tetraselmis chui. The sequence goes on from JAPMLY010000090.1 coordinate 145,138, forward strand.
CTGTCACATATGTAATTAAGTTTTGCAAACCTCTAGATTTCAAACAATCTGACTATATATCCAAAAAACATGTACGGGTGCATGTACTGGTTGTGATGCCCAATTAATATCCGTACAAGCACATCCAAATCTGAAAATTTAGTGGCTGCACGTACCCGTATATGATATTATTGAATAAGATTTTCTACTTCCTTACGGATGTTGTGGCATGCCTTCATGTTCCTCGGGCTTTGGTACTTTCTACTTCGTACTACATGTAGCGTGTTTGTGCATACCTGTATGGCATTGAAAATTTGATGAGCAGATGTACATTTGTGATTGGTTGAAATAAAACGTTGAAATATATGGAGGCCACCCATGTGGACGCATACACGAAATATGCGCCACCATCTGCTCAGCGCACGATGCAAACATCGGAAGACATACAAGTACCGTCCAAAGTGACTAACTTCCTATGCATGACTTATTTCCGGCAACAATGACATTTTTGGGGTCCCACGGCCATGGTGACACCCCACGTAGGTCATGCACCTAGTATATAGGGTCAATCATGTGCCTCATGTCCATACCGAAGTGACTGGAGGTGCCGTGCTGTCGGTGGCGCCTAGGCGGTGGTATACCGGCATCGCCACGATTGGCTTCTCACAAGCCGAAACCCGCTATTTAAGTGTGACATTATCACGCACGCCCCACCACTCGACCCACCATAGGCAATTGTAGAGGCCGAGGAGCCCATGCATGAAGCCCTTTGATATCCTTACACACGACCTCAGATGATCGGGTGCCGTGCTCGTGCGGCTGTTGAGTGTTGGGACCGATGACGGGGTCTGCCCGGCAAACGGCGAGTACGGTGAGTAAACCCTTTTTTGAATTTCGCCACCACTCACCGGTCAGCTCACCTTGCACATGCTCACTCATCTCCTACGCCGATCCGAGCCGCCCACTCTCTCATGTGCTTTGTCGTCTCTCTCGTTTCCCCCCTACTTCTAGTTCATGACATGTGTATTGCGGGGTATACTGCTTATCGCAGGCGGTCTCAGCTAGCCCCCATCAACCCGGGCACCAACACCATTCTCGACCCGGACGATGGACTCAACACCCTCGCCAACGACCCATGCAGGGGAGCTCTCTTCTTCAACTCGCTCGACCCTCGCTAGCGCAAGGAATTCATCACCGCGGCGGCGGAGGCCGTGGTGGCACATCCGCAATGGCGCACTTCGAGTACTTTGACGTCGCTCGGCGTGTCGCCGCCCGCTACGATACTCGAATCGCGGAGATCGACAACATACGTGTAGTCTATATCACGTCAGGCGTCAATCCCTCGGATTCTGAACTCCATGGTCGACCTCGACGATAGCAACACCGATGTCACGTTCCTTACCTCTTCAAGTACGGTTTCCCTTGGGTCCGACAGCTCGAGGACGACGGTTGTGCGAAGGAGGGGGCGGCACCGTTGCACTGGCACTGGCAAAAAGCGGAAGGAAAATGACGTCGTGTGCGCCGCCGACGCCAAAAGCGACCCTTCAAGGGAGCAGCCTCGCACAACGAGTATCAAAAGGTTGTTAAGGCTGCAAGTGCCGAGCACGCCAAGCATGTGTCGGCCAAGGAGGTGTCGAACCATAGCGTTGCGATCAAGATGAGCGAGAGCCTAGCCGAACAATGAATCTTGGTCAGCACCCACACCTACCAAAAGCACCTCGGCAATACGGTCGCCAACGACGGTGTCCCCACCTCGCCTCAAGCTCCATGCTGCGTCTATGTCCCTTCAGCCATCGAGGAGTCCATCTTCGAAGTTGTCAAGTGGTTCCGGGCGCGGATGTTGCCAAGCTTCCCGGATGATGTCAAGGAGTGGGCAACGGAGGAGCTGCGGGGCACCCCCCTCGCAGAGACCGTCAAAATTGGGAATACGAGAGAAGGCTAGTACCGTGGCTTCCTGAATCGTCAAGGGCTTCTCAGTGGCAACCTTCGGCCCTTGGAGATGGCTGGTCACCAGTGGTACACAAAGGCGAACCTCGTGGAGCACTTAACGTCGTCAAGGGCTTGTTTTTGTGTGCTTGTGTTGTAGAGGTCAACCCTGACTACAACCCCGCACATCACCGGGGATGGGTCGGGCGCTCGAATGTGCTCACGCACCGACCGTCTTCGCTCAAGGCTTGGCCACCCGATTAGCGACAAAGTGGTGGACACCGGGCCCGTTGAACAACATGCACCATCCACCTCTTCCCCCCTTAGCTATGCTCACCCCGGTCAGTGGATCCGTAGACACGTGAGACGGTACACACGGCAAGGCGCGGCTTTCCGAAATTATAGTAATGTCCCCCCGACACCTTCCGCGCCACCCACTTCAACATCAAATCGCGTATCGCCCATGGTACTACGCCACAGTGACAATCCTCATAGAGTACAAAAAACTCTCCACGGGTACGGCGCGCCACACCGCGCCCAACCGAGCGTCCGGACGTTCATGTCCGCCGCCAGCGAACAGCAAACCCAGGTCCCATCGAACCTAGTCGTGTGATGCCACACGCAACCCATCACGAACCCACCACATCCACCTACCATCAACCCACCACTAACTCTAACTCTTGGCATGGCATCCTCGATCATGTCATCTTCAAACTGTAACCTCCCCCATACGTACAAGCATGCTCTGATGCGCGATCGGCCCGCGACGCTACTATCCAGACATTACTCCATCCCCCGGTGCCGCATAGAGGGACAACCGCTCGTTCCCTTCATTACGGCGCTCTAGCTCCCCAATGCCGACACCGATCTTGGTACAACAATGGAGCATGCCCTTGGTCGAGGTATCAAGACACCCATGGTCCTCGTTGCTCCCCGGTCGACCATTGACATTGGACGGGCCGCTGACCCTTCGCTCCGTACAGTAGATCTTTACATCATCACATGCCAGTAGTCCACCATCCCCCAAGAACTTACTAGTTTCTAGGTACATGGAGTTTTTTCTTTTGGAATCGATGAACCCAACCGACTCGCTGCTTTCCGCATGCTATGTCGTTCGCCGGTGGGTTCTCGAAAGCTTAAATAAGATCGACGACCTCACTACCCGCTCGAAAAGCACAGTCTGCCGGGAACTAGCGCACCACACGCGATGGACAGCCTTCACCGTTCGAAATGGCAGCCCAACCATGCCCCCACATACCGATCGCACCCCACTCCCCCACGACCTCGCTGCGGGATACCAAGAAGTCCGCCTAGACATATCCACCGCATGTACGGCGCTGGGTGGTATGCTATGTCAGCTAGCTTCACACCAACGTGAACTCCGATCGGGCGGTCCCGCGCCATTTCGAGCAGCCACTAACCCCACCTCCAAAACATTCTGTGTCAGCAGAAAATTTAGTTTACTCGCGCTGCGACGGTCCCGGAAGATTCAGGACGTCGCAATAAAGTCAGCTCCCCCCTCTTCATAAATTTCATTGGCCTAGAAACTACCGCCCTCGTACATGGTCTCCTTTGTCAAAATTGAGGGGGCGATAAGGAATGAAAATACACTCGGTGAGTGACACTGCATGTCATCTCACCCTAAGCAAGTGCCTAGCACTTGCCTATCACAGGACACGCACTCACCTTGTGGTGAGCACACACCAGCGTATATTCTGAGCCTTTCGATGATATCTAACGCTCAGTAACTTGCCACCGTCAGCAACCTAATCCACTTTATTGCTGATTGGTTTATCATCTTATTGTGCTGAGTCACAGCCGTACTATCACGATGCTACTCAGCCAACACTGCTGTGTAGTAACTTTATAACCACACAAAACTATGTCTCGCAAGACTCCATCGATGGCATTGCATAACTTGCTGTGCCTTGCACTCACTAACGGCTTGGTTAGCACATCAGCAAGAATGTTCTCCGTCGCACAATATTGCACCTCGATGTCTCCGCTCTCCACCTTCTCCCGACAGAAGTGGTACCTCACGTCCATGTGCTTACTGCGTCCGGTGGTCATGCTATTCTTGTTGAGTGCGATACAACTCTGATTGTCCTCGTGAATGGTGATGGCAGACCCGGAGTCTTGGTGAAACTCATGGAGCAGTTGCTTAAAGACATCGCCTCCTGAGTGGCCGCAGTCAGCGCCATATACTCTGCCTCCGCTGTCGACAACGCCACAGTTTGTTGCCGCTGACTTCTCCAACTCACCGCTGCACCGTTGAGCATGAACACATACCCCGCATGAGAGCGCCGCTCGCCAATATCACTCGCGAAGTAAGAATCTGACCATCTTACCAGCTTTAATGAAGGTGCGCCACCGTACATCAACACCGAATATGCGGTCCCCTTGAGGTAGCGGAGCACCCTCTTGGCTTGCTCCCAATCTGACTGAGAGGGGTCGGACATGTACCTATTAAGGTGGCTAACAGCCATGGTGATGTCGGGCCGTGTGCTTACGGAAGCGTACAACAAGCTGCCAATCAAGGTTTGGTACGGCACTAAACCGGGAGGAAGCTTTGATGTCGACGTCTCCACATAATTGCTCAAAGCATCGACCGCCATAGGTGAGCCCACTGGCTTGCAGTCCATCATGTTGAAGCGCTCCAACATATCTAAGACGTATGGCTGCTGTCCAGTCTTGATGATGCGGTTGCCACGATCACGCTCGACTGTCATCCCAAGCAACCAAGACACTCGACCGAGGTCTTGCACGTTGAACCTTTCGCCGAAAGCCGACTTGAACCCAACGATGAAGCTACCCGGTGGTCCGACGATGATGCTGTCGTCCACGTACAACGTCAAGACATAAAGCTCACCCTCCTTGATGAAGACGTAAACGCCGGGATCCACCTTGGATTGGCTGAAGCCATACCCCTCTAGCCATGTTGTGATTGTGTTATTCCAGTTCCTAGGGGCTTGCTTGAGGCCATACAATGATTTCTTCAACATGCACACTCGCTCCTCCCCATTGATGTCGGTGTGACAAAGTCCTTCCAGCTGCCTCATGTAGATTTCCTCCTCGATATCGGCCTCCAAGAATGCCGTCATCACATCAAGCTGCTCCACCTCCCAATCATTATAAGCAGCAAGCGCGTGCAACGTTCGAATAGAAATCACCCTCACTGTGGGAGCGAAGGTCTCGTGGTAGTGCACAGCCTTCTCCTGAGTAAACCCGCGAGCCACAAGTCTTGCTTTGCACCTTGCAAACTGTCCACTGGCATCGCGCTTCACCTTGAACACCCACTTGGAGTCCACTAGTTTGCGACCGGCAGGCCAAGGGACCAATGGCCAGGTTTTCCGAGATACAAGTGAGTCATACTCGTTTTTTATAGCGGCCTCCCACTCCCCCGATTGGGGACTCCTCAGCGCTTGCTTGTATATCAAAGGCTCTTGAATAGTCGGGCTGCGGGTTGACTTGATAGCTGCGGTACTTCCCGCACTCCATCCATCTCCCGGAGCGCTCGTTGAACGGAGACTATAACTTGGACTGGGTACGCATTGCTGTGGTGCGGCAGTGGATCGAAGATTATACCTTGGACGTGGAGTCTCCCCCGAATGCATGTCCCGTTCATCTTCCATCGACCCGGAATTTTATGGCGACTCCCGTAGCGACGACTCCCCCGAAGGTGTATCCGGTTCTTCGCTACACATGGTGCGCGAGATGCTGTCCTCTTCATCATCATTGCGTTGCTCCGCATTGCTCTCCCCCATGGCGAAGACAACAACCTCGTCGAACACTACGTTACGGCTGCTCACCACCCGACGAGTAGCAGGATTGTACACCAACCACGCCGGTGACTCGGAATCGTACCCCACAAAGACACCCTTCCACGCGCGATCGTCAAGTTCGCGGCGTTGAGACTTGTCAACGTGGACATAAGCCGGACAGCCGAAGACCCGCATGGAGCTCAGATCAGCTCGTCTACCGGTCGCCAAGGTGAAAGGTACACCTCCGGCTCCGCCACTATGCACACGATTGCGGACATGCACCGCAGGCGCCCGCCGGCGGCGCAGCGGCGGCGACCCCGGAGAGGAGTGCGCTCGCAAGCCCGTCGGCACCTACCTCCACGTCCACGCGGTGGGCGCTGGTAACCTTGTAGCCGTGCCATGCATGGCACGGTACGTGTCTAAACGAGGTACCGAAAGCTACGATCCGTCGGGAAGCCCGGTACGGAGGGTTTTAGAAAGACATAGTATCCGTACACCGGCACATGGATCTCCCGCTCGGCTAGTCCGATATGTCTTTTCCGCGAATAAATACTCGCAGATACTCTCCCGACGATGGGGCGGGGGCGGCGTTTGCGAAATATTTTGGCGAAGAAGGGTACGGACGGATCGGTGGAGGGACGAGGGTGTTGGAGCTGGCGGCAAACAAATGGGAAGCGGCGCTGGGGCACGGCGCTATCTAGTAGTCGCCTACCCTGCGAGAGCTTTAAGTTTCCATGGGGGCGAGGCTTGATGCTACGCATGACGGAGGTGGGTCGCAGCCGGAGGAGCGGCACGGTCTGGCGGCGGCGGTGCTTAGGATCACCCGCCGCCGGAAAAGCCCGGTACGGGGGGCTTTTGGAAAATATTCCCGTACCCACCATCTTTTGAGGACCGGCTACTCGATCCATGTGTTCGACCAACCCCTCCCCTAGTCGGTACCCGGCTATCGATAGGTTGCCTCAGGCAGTGTGCCTAGGGTTATCGTAACGGCACACTGCTCATAAAGGCGGCCCCCTAGCAACGTAAACCACCGGGGGAGGGTAAGGAAGGCCATAGCGCGATCATATAGGTGGTGGACACAGACGGAACACGGACAAGGGACATGAGAGCCAGCCGGACACCGTCTGCAGCCAAGAGATGAAAATCTGGCTCGGGGGCATGAGAACCAGCCGGACACCGTCTGCAGCCAAGTTATTTTCTCTTCTCAGCCCCCGAAGGAGGAGAGAGGACTCGGCTAGGTGGCGAGCTGCATCGGGAGGAGCGGCTAATACCTCGGGCGGGGTTGAGCACGGATCGAGACGGGACCGACGACGACATGTGACATGGGTGTTTTTCACCTGCCTTTCCCCCCTAGCTCCGGCACGACCGGATTCGCACATGAGCCGAGGTCTGGCACGTTCGCCTCGACCAGCTCAAGCTGACCAGCCTCGCTGATCAGCATCCCCGCATCAGCTGGAGCATGCCGCGTATCGTGTAGACTAGCGACACTTTTTTATTTCATACTATATCCACACAAAAAAACGTATAGATCCAAAAAACAATACATGGATAAGTGTATGTTTTAGACGGTATCGTCATTGTCAATGGAGAGGTTGGGATTAGTGGTTTACGGTCTATCGCCAACTTTTAAGTCCAAAAACAATTGGCGTTGAACGGGGGGCCCGGAGACAACAGCCGGTTTATACTCGAATTGTTGTAAACAATTTCATTTCATTTCATTTCATACACCGCAGCGGCCATCGCTAGAGCCCAATACGATTTAGGCACCGCGGCTTGCCGAATCATTGACTGCGCCATCGGGACCAATGTCCCCCACTGCGGCTCAATCCGGCCATGTTGCCAATGCGTGTAAGGCGCAGTGATCTCCACGGCGATGTTGAACTCATCCAAGAGGTTTCGGAAGGCATCACCTAAGAACACCGTGTCATTGTCCACCCGAAGACGACGAACCGTGTGCCCAAGAGAACGGATGGTAGTCAACATGCGACGGAACGAGGCGGGAGCCTCATCCTTGGAGCGGACCGCATTATGCAACATGAAGCGGCTGCGAAAATCCACCGCACATAAGCTGTACCGCCGTCCTCCCAAGGATGGAACACTCACGCTCCGGTCAGCCGGCTCACGCGAGAAACGACAAACGTGCGACTTACACACAGCACATATCTCATAGAAGCCCAACTTCTCCGATGCAGAAAATGCCACACCCTCCACCTGAGTGGCCAAGAGCCCGTCCAATTGCGACTCGCCAAGGTGGCCTAGTCGGGATTTCCGATGGCGCAGTGGCGACCGAAGCGGTAGGACTCGACGAAGCAACCCGCGCCGGCAATCACACCAACAAATGCGCGCGCTCCGACGGAACCGCCACGCCACCACCATGACCGGCATGAAGACGAAGGTGGTCCACGGGATCAGCTAACACCACAGAATGACCTTGTCGTCGAGCTTGGGTGAGGTTGAAAAGCCTATGGTAAGACCACGACGCGCGACGGGATAGCTCAAGAACGTGGAGCACATTCTCCACCATGGTAGGAATCTCTTCTCCATCGTCAGCCTTCACAATGATGCGGACCGAGCCCACGCCGACAGCGCGGGCACTGATACCCTTCACCCACAGCCGGTCGGTGAGCGCTCGATACTCCCAGAAGTCACGGCGGACACTAGTCATGTGATGGCTGGCGCCGCTGTCGGCCAACCACATCCACATTTCCCCATCGCTCGCGAACATGTGTCGAGCCTCGGAGAATGGCCTCGCAGGGTTGGCCTTCACGTCCATGACCGCCGGAAATGCAATGGAGGAGTCCACTTGCGAAGCGTTACCTCCGGTGTTGTCATAGTCTACGACGATGACGCTCGAAGATTATTAGTATTAGCGAGTGATGTCATCTGTTGATGCTGATTAATAGTGGTATTTCCTCCAAATAGCAGCTGCGTATCTCCGGATACATGATTAGAATAAAGATAATTAATTGTACATAGCGATAGGGTCAAATGACGAGTATAGCGACGAAAGGAGCGAGCTCGTCATATTGTACATACTAGATTTAGTACCAGTACCGGAAGCGTGGGATGATGAATAATTATACCCGCACGGGTTTAAGAATTAGTTAGAGGTGAAGTCTCTAGTGCCTCGGGGATATGTGTATGATAAGTACTACATTTGTATGACAAATCGTACACCAAAGTCTCGAAAAAAACGGGTCAGCCCCACGCGAGGAAAAGTTAGTACTTTGTCAAATTTTTGCAGCGTGTACCTGAGGGTGTTCTCTGGTTAACTCCGTTGACTCAAAACCTGGGGTGGTGCGGAAGCGGTTCAAACGTGCAATTTGCCGAGATCGCATGTCGGCGACCCACCACCACCACCTTGAGGACGACCGTAACGACTGGAGCGCGCGTCTCCGCCCGTAGAGCCCCCTTTCAGCCCCAAAAAGATGGTGCATAACGACAACAATGTGACCGAACCTACGAGATAGTCAGCGAGTCTATCGGTGAAGGCCTGTGGGTGGTAATTTGGGATAGCATGCCGTCGAAACACGAGTCGGCTCGCGCTGCACGCGTCGAATCCGACAACGCAGACCGTATAACCCCAGCACCAACACAAACCAGCAACGCACAACGTGCGAATGCCCTTTCAACCCCCCCATCCAACGGTGCAAATTCCCGGTCCATTTACGGAGAGTGCGTTACTAGTACCAATTATTACAGGGTCGGTAGTGAGTGATACCGGTCCGCCGACTATCGAACCCACACTACCTATCACCTTATGTCGTGGGGGTCCTCCGCTAACTCCAGCTCAAGCGACATATCGCCACCTACCGGGGTGGGGGAGATTCCCGGCAACACCAACGTAATCCTCGATATGGAGGTCGGCTCGTCCGACGACGATGGCGACCCCGCTCTCCCCGACGATACCGTCGATGACGCCGTGTGGGTCCCACCCGTACCTGACGACACCGTCACATTTCGTCAACCAAGGACAATGAGCCCAATACCGAGGATGCTTGTGGGTTTCATATCAGCGAGCACCGTGGATTTCTCCTTTTTGTCATTTCTGTGTGAAGCTATGGGCAAGGTCAGCGATCGTGTCAACCGCACCGCGCGTCTTAGTCGGTCAATAACTTGTGCGGGGGCGTTTGTTAGGTGCGAGCTTGTAAGCCATGAGGTGAATGTTGCATCATTTGCTCAAGGTCCGCCATTACTTTATCATTTTACCCCATGATGTGCTCAACCTCTTAACTCACGGAATTGGTGTGTTTTCGTACTTGCACCGAAGGTAGATTGGCACACACACAGTTTGACACACTGTGTGTGTGTGTGTGTGTGTGTGTGTGTGTGTGTGTGTGTGTGTGTGTGTCAGTGTGTCAGTGTGTAATGTGTGTGTGTGTGTGTGTGTGTGTGTGTGTGTGTGTGTGCATGTGTGTGTGTGTGCGCCAGTGTGTGCGTGTGTGTGTGTGTGCGCAAGTGTGTGTGCCAGTGAGTGTGTGCGTGCGTGTGTGTGTGTGTGTGTGTGTGTGTGTGTGTGTGTGTGTGTGTGTGTGTGTGTGCATTTGTGTATGTGTGTGTGTATTTGTGTATGTGTGCCATAGTGTGTGTGTGTGTGTGTGTGTCAGTGTGTATTTGTGTATGTATGTGTGTGTGTGTGTGTGTGTGTGTGTGTGTGTGTGTATTTGTGTGTGTGTGTGTGTGTGTGAGTGTACCAATGAAGGCTGTAATTACGAAAATGTTAACAATTATTGTCATTGTCTGGTTTTCATTGAAGGTTTGGGGTTTTAGGGTTTTTTAAAACCATCGGGGGAGGGTGCGGCCGGCTCAGGCGACCAGATGGATGGCGGAAACAGACGGCAAAAGGACAAGGGACAGGAGACATATGGCTCGGAGGCAGGAGAGCCAGCCGGACACCGTCTGCAACCTAGCTATTTTCTCCTCCCAGCCCCCGCAGGAGGGGAGAATGCTAGACTAGGTGGAGAGTCGCGCCGAGAAGAGCGACTACTATCTCCGATATCTCGGACGGGGTTGAGCACGGATCGCGACGGGTCCGACGACGACCTGAGCGAGGGGGGGTTTTCACCTGCCTTTCCCTCTACCTCCGGCACGACCGGAGTCGCACATGAGCCGAGGTCAGGCAGGTTCGACTCGACCAGCTCAAGCTGACCAGCCTTGCTGATCAGCGACCCCGACGCGGTTGGAGGAGGCTGCGTATCGTGGAGACTAGCCACATCTTATACTTCATACGGTTTCCATAGAAAAATACGTATAGATCAAAAAAATTATAAATACATGGATACGGGTATGTTTTAGACGGTATCGTTACTGCCATTGGAGAGGTTGGGATTAGTGGTTCACGGTGTGCTCGTCCTTATAAGTCCAGTTAGGCATAGTACATGGGGGGCCCACAGACAGCAGCCGGTTTATACTGGTATTGTTGTAAACAATTTCATTTCATTTCATTTCGGTTGTGCAGACGAGATTGAGCTTAGGCGTGTCTGCCGCTACTTAGGATATTCATTGACTGTACATAGCGGTATTTAACATTAAAAATACTGATTATGAAAACGCGTGATCATACTGGCCGGTGTATGATATATCAGATCATACACATATCCCCGAGGCACTAGAGACTTTCGCAGTGTCGCTGTGCTGCGGGTAGATAATACTTGTTAGTAATATTTAGTAGTTTAAATTAGAAGCAGCACAACACACGAAATTGGAATTGGTGGCTTTCTGGTACCTTCGACCGGACGCCTATAAATCTAGCGACCGGCACATTTGCCAGGGAGTCACTCGGGTTACCGTCATCTATCGGTAGAATGTAACAAGAACCCCTCTTCCAATCATCCGCTCTATTATTCCTCCCACTACGAACAGATTCAGAGAATGGGCCCAAGATACCGGTCGTTTTGCTAGAGGGCGAGTGGTCCCACAACACTTGGTTTCCGGAGCCAATAGTGGTAGCGACGAGAGGGATGTTTGGAGAGGCGGAGAAGAACAAGACGGCACCTAAGGACACCGAAGGTTCGACGGAAGGGACGCCGACCGCGGACGTATACCGGCTTTGGTCGAAGGAGTCGAGTCCGATTGGCGAGACGATGGAGCGCGGCCAAGATTCTACCGAGGAGGAGATGAGGCCACCGTTCAAGCTATTTTAAGAGGCTTTTGACGAGCTGGCGCACGAGAAGGACTTAGTGCAAGAACCCGTGATCTATCGACTGCGGACCAATCGAACCAACGAGTCGAGAAGACGTTAAAGGAGCTTTACGCGGGAGATGAAGGTTTTCCGTCTAGCGATAGTCGACCGGCTAGTACACCGTGATACCGTATATGTGACACAGCGTGCGTATGTGAAACCGGCCGATTTTGATTCCTTGCCGTATACCTCCGCGTATCGAGTATCGCACGTTTTATTCTTGGCGGGTGAGGATTTGTATCGAGGACCGCGTCGAGGAGATTTCGCGAGATTTTGCGAATAGGAGCTGGTACCATTTGTATAGCAACACAACGGAGATTTGATGAGACGCCGACGTGTACGACTTATTGTGACTTCGAGTGAACTATTTTGCGAGATGCGTGCAACGAGATGCTCAATCCTGCAGCGAGATGCCTTCGAAGCTGAGCGAACGCTACGTCGAGAGAAGACCATTACGAGCCAAGAGATGTTGTAGTGTTTTGCGCCACTGAGATTTCGGACTGAAGACAGAACAGACTGAAGAAACGACGATGACAACATTGTTGAGACGGGCTGGCAGATATCAACATATTTGTGCCGCGAGTGTATTTTGGTCAATTCTGATGGAGTATACTGGTACGCAACATTTCGAGAGAGAGAGAGAGAGAATGAAGATCTGGAAGGCTTCCACGCATTAATGACAGAGAGATGTAGGAAGAAAATCCTGAGTGACCCCGTTTTTCTGTCCGCGCGTGATTTCTTTAAGAAGAGAACCCGCGAAGGACCGTTGGTGAGAACAAGAACCTGAAGATTTGAAGATTTCGGTACGCGAAACGTCGCGAACTACGGAGTGCGAAGACGATATCGCTATACTACGAGTAAGCGAATGTGGGTTCTAAGTACCGATCATGACATGACCGAGTGGTGCAGTACTAGTACGCCATAACCCGAACACCGGAAATTCGGAATGATTGCGGGATGCGGGAGCGGCAAGACATCTGTACCATGAGGGCAAAGAGACTGGCGAGCCGAGTCGAGCGAGCTACGTTGGCGAGGCCTGCTAGAGCGTGCGCGAGAGCGCGACGCAAGACTTTGAGAAGGACCGAGAAGACGCCGAGTCTAGTACGTTCAGCGGCCTTGTTCCGAGGCGAGGATGCCACGGGATTGGACATGCTTAACGAACCACTAGTGCGAGCAAGACTGGCGGATGCGACAACGATTAGCGAATGTACGTCGAGGACTGCACTGCGGTTGGAGTTGCTGTTACTGGCGAGTTTGTTTCCTGTATGGGTAGGAAACCTACGAGCAGAAGTCTTTGCGGTGGTACTTGGCGACGTTTTCTATCCGGTTCTACGGTTCATCCGAGATTCATTTGTGCAATTATTGTACCGGTGAATTTTCTACCGACCTATTTACGGAGGATCTGCGATTTATTTGGTTTCCGGGAGTTCAGAAGATCTAGTTCATGCGACGAGTTGCTGTCATTTTACAAATTTGGGCGAGGAGTATTGTACGGTATTTTGCGATTTTATCGCTATATTCTGCCGTTCATACATGTACCCTTTTTGTGGAGTGGAGTTTTTACCGTTGCATCACTACCCGAACTTTGGGCTGCGAATCAACTTCGATAGTACCCGTATATGTATCGCTAGCGTGATATGCAGCAACGATCTGTTGGACATCCTTGGAGCTGACTACGAGCGACAAGTTGACACCGTGGCGACCTGGACGACGCAGTACCGTAAGCTGGACGCGAGATTTTGCATCGAACTGTGACAAAACGTGACGTGGACACCTGTTGGACGCGTTACACCCCAGAATAGAACAGACTAGACTAGACTTGAACAAAGGAGAACGGAACCTGGACGGATGCTGGATTTGGCTTATTATAAGCAGCTTCACCGGAATATTTCCAGTCCAGCCTGGAGTGTTTCGATTTTAGCTTCATCGAGAGGACATGCTGAATTCAGATGTGACCGGAGAATGGCGACCTCGCAGTAGTGATGCGATTTCTTACACCTGTTCGCGACGAGATTGCGGATTGGGACTGTGGAGCACCATGGTGACCTGCTAAGTCACCGAGACAATACGATATGAGGGAGCAAAAGACTCGAAAGGACTCTCTACACGACAGAAAGACATGCCGGAAGACAAGCATAGCGCGAAGAGACTCGCGTAGCTTGACTTGATGGGAGATGCGCCAACCTGTGTTGTTTTTGGCGACGACAGTTGCAGTCGCTACGTTTTGCACATACGGGCATATTTTTTCGGGCGTTCTGCGATGCGTTTGAATTTATCCGATGAAGCACAGCGAGACAACCGCTACTTTTCCTGATTCAGGTGGAGCTTACTCGTACTTTTTTGAGTTACCGTTTATTTCGAATGGCGGATTGTTATTTGTACGAGTATCGACCGAGAATTTCCTTGTTCCCGCGATGAAGACCGTTCTATGGCTGCTAATTCCTGTGGAGCAGCTACATATGTATTATATTTCGTCTACAATATCTTTGACAACATTTTTCCGTGGACCCCGACTAGCGATGGCGTTTCCGTATCTTGTCTTGGATGTGGAGACGATACCGCATGGCTCTTTTGTAGCGAGTACAATGTTACGCTATGGGACGAGATTGCGAGAGGACTACACGCGAGAACTTTCGCTGGATTTTATTTTCTTTTGCGATGACGCGTTTCGGGACATCTATACCGTACCGCGACTAGCGATTGGATACCAACTTGACATTTTTCGAGGAGCCCTTTTTGTTCGACTGACCTACGGCGAGCAGCCGGCGACTTAGCAACTGAGGCGAGCGGCAAATTCTATTAAGCTCGAGGACGGTGACTACAAGCCGACAACACCTGTGCTTAGCGACTTTATCAAAGTTGAGGGGGCGATACGGAATGAATTACACTCGGTGAGTGACACTGCATGTCATCTCACCCTCATCAAGTGCCTAGCACTTGCCTACCACAGGACACGCACTCACCTTGTGGTGAGCACACGCCAACGTATATTCTGAGCCTTTAGATGATATCTAACCCTGGTGTACAATCCTGCTACTCGTCGGGTGGTGAGCAGCCGTAACGTAGTGTTCTATGAGGCTGTTGTCCTCTCCATGGGGGAGAGCAATGCGGAGCAACGCAATGATGATGAAGAGGACAGCATCCCGCGCACCATGTGTAGCGAAGAACGGGATACATCTTTGGGGGAGTCGCCGCTACGGGAGTCGCTGCGGCATTCCGGGTCGATGGAAGATGAACGGGACATGCATTCGGGGGAGACTCCACGTCCAAGGTATAATCTGCGATCCACTGCCGCACCACAGCAATGCGTACCCAGTCCAAGGTATAATATCCTTTCAACGGGCGCTTCGGGAGATGGATGGAGTGCGGGAAGTACCGCAGCTATTAAGTCATCCATCAGCCCGACTGTTCAAGAGCATGTGTCATACCATCAAGCGCTGAGGAGTCCCCAATCGTGGGAGTGGGAGGCAGGTATCAAGAGCGAGTATGACGCACTTGTATCTCGAAAAACCTGGACATTGGTCCCTTGACCTGCCGGTCGCAAACTTGTGGATTCCAAGTGGGTGTTCAAGGTGAAGCGCGATGCCAATGGACAGATTGCAAGGTGCAAAGCAAGACTTGCGGCTCGCGGGTTTACTCAGGAGAAGGATGTGGACTACCACGAGACCTTCGCTCCCACAGTGAGGGTGATTTCTATTCGAACGTTGCACGCGCTTGCTGCTTATAATGATTGGGAGGTGGAGCAGCTTGATGTGGTGACGGCATTCTTGGAGGCCGATATCGAGGAGGAAATCTACATGAGGCAGCCGGAAGGACTTCGTCACACCGACATCAATGGAGAGGAGCGAGTGTGCATGTTGAAGAAATCATTGTATGGCCTCAAGCAAGCTCCTAGGAACTGGAATAAGACAATCACAACATGACCAGAGGGGTATGGCTTCAGCCAATCCAAGGTGGATCCCGGCATTTACGTCTTCATCAAGGAGGGTGAGCTTTATGTCTTGACGTTGTACGTGGACGACAACATCATCGTCGGACCACCGGGTAGCTTCATCGTTAGGTTCAAGTCGGCTTTCGGCGAAAGGTTCAACGTGCAAGACCTCGGTGGAGTGTCTTGGTTGCTTGGGATGACAGTCGAGCGTGATCGTGGCAACCGCATCATCAAGACTGGACAGCAACAATACGTCTTAGATATGTTGGAGCGCTTCAACATGATGGACTGCAAGCCAGTGGGCTCACCTATGGCGGTCGATGCTTTGAGCAATTGTGCGGAGACGTCGACATCAAAGCTTCCTCCCGGTTTAGTGCCGTACCAAAGCTTGATCGGTATCTTGTTGTACGCTTCCGTAAGCACACGGCCCGACATGACCATGGCTGTTAGCCACCTTAATAGGTACATGTCCGACCCCTCTCAGTCACATTGGGAGCAAGCCAAGAGGGTGCTCCGCTACCTCAAGGGGACCGCAGATTTGGTATTGATGTACGGTGGCGCACCCTCATCAAAGGTGGTAGGATGATCAGATTCTGACTTCGCGAGTGATATTGGCGAGCGGCGCTCTCATGCGGGGTATGTGTTCATGCTCAACGGTGCAGCGGTGAGTTGGAAAAGCCAGCGGCAACAAACTGTGGCGTTGTCGACAGCGGAGGCAGAGTATATGGCGCTGACTGCGGCCACTTAGGAGGCGATGTCTTTAAGTAACTGCTCCATGAGTTTCACCAAGACTCCGGGTCTGCCATCACCATTCACGAGGACAATCAGAGTTGTATCGCACTCAGCAAGAATAGCATGACCACCGGACGCAGCAAGCACATGGACGTGAGGTACCACTTCTGTCGGGAGAAGGTGGAGAGCGGAGACATCGAGGTGCAATATTGTGCGACGGAGAACATGCTTGCTGATGTGCTTACCAAGCCGTTAGTGAGTGCAAGGCACGGCAGGTTGTGCAATGCCATAATGGGATTGCCTGCGTAATTGAAATTGAAATTGAAATTGTTTACAACAATACCAGTATAAACCGGCTGCTGTCTCTGGGCCCCCCCTTTTGCTATGCTCAACCTGTAGTTGGACTTCTAAGCGTGAGGTAGACCGTAAACCACTAATCCCAACCTCTCCAATGGCAGTAACGATACCGTCTAAAACATACCTGTATCCAGGTATTTATAATTTTTTGATCTATACGTATTTCTTTTTTGGATACAGTATGAAAAATAAGATGTCGCTAGTCTCCACGTTACGCGGCCTGCTCCAGCCGCTGCGGGGTCGCTGATCAGCAAGGCTGTCCAGCTGAAGCTGGGCGAGGCGAACCTGCCTGACCTCGGCTCCCGTGCGACTCCGGTCGTGCCGGAGCTTGGGGGGAAAGACAGGTGAAAAACCCCCCTCGCATAGGTCGTCGTCGGTCCCGCCCCGATCCGTGCTCCACCCCGCCCGAGATATTAGCCCCCACCCCCGACGCAGCTCGCCACCTAGCCGAGTCTTCTCTCCTCCTTCGGGGGCTGAGAAGAGAGAATAACTAGGCTGCAGACGGTGTCCGGCTGGCTCTCCTGCCCCCGAGCCAGTTTTTCTCCTGTCCCCTGTCCTTCTCCCGTCTGTTTCCAACACCTATCTGATCGCGCTGTAGCCGTCCGTACCCTCCCCCGGTGGTTTACGTTGTTAGGGGGTCGCCTTTACGAGCAGTGTGCCGTTACGATAACCCTAGGCACACTGCCTGAGGCAGCCTATCGATAACCGGGTACCGACTAGGGGAGGGGTTGTAAGAACACAGGGATCGAGTCGCCAGTCCTCAAAAGATGGTGGGTACGGGAATTTTTCCAAAAACCCCCCGTACCGGGTTTTTCCGGCGGCGGGCGATCCTAAGGACCGCCGCCGCTAGACCGTGCCGCTCCTCCGACTGCGACCAGCCTCCGTCCTGCGTAGCATCAGGCCTCGCCCCCAGGGGAGACTTAAGACTCTCACAGGGCTGGCGACTGCTAGCGAGCGCTGTCCCAAGCGCTGCTTCCCAGCTGTCCGCCGCCAGCTCCAACACCCTCGTCCCTCCGCTGATCCGTTGGGTACGGACATTATTTTAGTGTCCAAAAAAGCCCTCCGTAAAGGGCTTTTCGGCGGCGGCTGATCTCGAGGATCGCCGCCGCCTCCTGTAGCCGCTCCTCCGTCTGCGACTAGCCTCCGTCCTGTGCCATGTCTTGCCTCACCCCTCGGTGAGGTTCGACCGGCACAGGGCTGGTCGAGAGCTAGCGAGCGCCCTTTCCTGGCGCTGCTTCCCGGCTGGCCACCACCAGCTCCAACACCCGCCTCCCACCGCTGATCCGGCCGTACCCTCCTCGCCATCAAACGCTGCCGTAGTACAGGTCCCACTCCTAAAAGTAAGGCTGTATCTAGGAGTATCTGTGCGCGAAAAAACATATCGGACGGGCCGAGCGGGAGATCTTGGCGCCGGTAGTGCACAGAAATTATTTATTCAAAAGCCCTCTGTACAGGGCTTTCCCGACAGCTGCTGATCCCACGGATCGAGCTGTCGGCCCTCTTAGCCCCCTACCGTGCCAGGCCTGGCACGGCTACGGGGTTTCCAGCGCCCACCACGGGGAGGTGAGGGGATGCCGACGGGCCTGCGAGCGCACCCCCCTCCGGGGTCGCCGCCGCTGCGCCGCCGGCGGGCGCCGCCTGCGTAGCAAGGGGGAGTGTTGCGAGACATAGTTTTGTGTGGTTATCAAGTTGCTACACAGCAATGTTGGTCAAGTAGCATCGTGATAGTACGGCTGTGACTCAGCACAATAAGATGATAAACCAATCAACAGCATAGAGGATTAGGTTGCTGACGGTGGCAAGTTGCTGAGCGTTAGACATCATCTAAAGGCTCAGAATATACGTTGGCGTGTGCTCACCACAAGGTGAGTGCGTGTCCTGTGATAGGCAAGTGCTAGGCACTTGCTGAAGGTGAAATTGAAATTGAAATTGTTTACAACATTACCAGTAAGAACCGGCTGTCGTCTCTAGGCCCCCCCTTTTGCTATGCCATACAGGACTTAGAAGCGTGAGGTAGACCGTTAACCACTAATCCCAACCTCTCCAATGGCAGTAACAGCGTACTAATTTTGTAATCAAGAAAAACAGATCTAAAAATAAATCCACTTGACGAGAAATGCAAAACTAAACTGCTGCTCGACCTTCACGATGCACGGCCCGCTCTCGCCGAACCGGGGTGTCGACCGGCCTAGGCCGGTCGGCGTTCGGGAGGGACGACGGGCCAGCCTAATCTAGCTCCCGCGTGACTTCGGTCTTGCCGAAGGTAGGAGGGGAAAGGCTGGCAAAAAACCCCTCCTCGCGCGGTCGCTCGTCGATCCCGCCGTTCCATCCCGTAAACCCCGCCCCAAGGTCTTGCCGCGTCCACCGACGCGGCGGTCCTCCGTGTCGAGGTCCCCCATCACCTCGAGGACAGGTGGGGGGGACCGAGACACACAGACATAGAAAAAACTAGCGCTCCTGCCTCCGCGCCTGAATTTTTCCCGCTCATTTCCCCGGTTTTTTTCTCTGTCTGGTACCCGGGTACCTGTCGGTTTTTCGGCATGTGGCCGTACCCTCCCCCCTCTGATCGCGCGTCCACCGAGCAGCCTTTTCTTGAGCGGGGGCCTCCGCGCTCACCCGGGCCCACGCTCAAGGACCCCTAGGAGTATGAAGGTCTGTCGGGGTAGTTGGTGTCGAAGAGGGGGGGGGGAAGGTCACCGTAGCCGGATCCGGCGGGCCGCGGGCGCCCGGAATTAAACAAAACCCTCCGTGCCGGGTTTTCCGGCGGCGCCGACCCAAAGGGTCGTCGCCGCCAGATCGTGTCGCTCCTCCCGTCGCGACCGTCCTCCTTGCCGTCCCAGCTGACTCCTCCCCCCGGGAGATGACGCTGGACGACGTAGCGGCGCGCTAGTGAGCCCCCTTCCCTGCTGCTGCTCCCCAACTAGCTCGACGCCGGGTACGGACATTGTTTTGTATCCGAAAAAGCCCTCCGTACATGGCTTTCCGGCGGCGGCTGATCCTGAGGATCGCCGCCGCCTCATATAGCCGCTCCTCCGTATGCGACTAACCACCGGTCTGTACCATGCCTTGCCTCACCCCTCGGCAAGGTTCGACCGGCATAGGGCTGGTCGACGGCTAGCGAGCGCCCTTTCATGGCGCTGCTTCCCGGCTGGCCACCACCAGCTCCAACACCCGCCTCCCACCGCTGATCCGGCCGTACCCTCCTCGCCATCAAACGCTGCCGTAGTACTGGCCCCACCCCTCAAAGGAAGGCAGTATCTAGGAGTATTTGTACGCGAAAAAACATATCGGACGGGCCGAGGGGGGTTCTTGGCGCCGGTAGTGCACAGAAATTATTTTTTTCAAAAGCCCTATGTACATGGCTTTCCCGACAGCTGCTGATCCCACGGATCGAGCTGTCGATCCTCTTAGCCCCCTACCGTGCCAGGCCTGGCACGGCTACGGGGTTTCCAGCGCCCACCACGGGGAGGTAAGGGGATGCCGACGGGCCTGCGAGCGCACCCCCCTCCGGGGCCGCCGCCGCTGCGCCGCCGGCGGGCGCCGCTGAAGGTGAGATGACATGCAGTGTCACTCACCGAGTGTAATTCATTCCTTATCGCCCCCTCAACTTTGACAGAGGCATGCAGAGCCCGAGAGCGCGGCCACAAGTCTCGCTTCGTGTCCCACATGTTCCTAGTCCCCAAGCTAGGCGAAGACCTGTGGCGACGGATCATTGACCTTCGTCAACTCAATGACTACTTCTTATACTTCAACATGATGTGCGAGTGGGATACTCAAACATCTGCCACACCTATCCCGCCCGGGCGACTACTTCGTCTCCTTCGAGACGGACAGCTACTACACTCTCGGTATCCGAAAAGC
Source organism: Tetraselmis chui (assembly GCA_026401115.1). Taxonomy (NCBI): domain Eukaryota; kingdom Viridiplantae; phylum Chlorophyta; class Chlorodendrophyceae; order Chlorodendrales; family Chlorodendraceae; genus Tetraselmis; species Tetraselmis chui. The sequence continues at coordinate 165,866 of JAPMLY010000090.1, forward strand.
CAATCGCGACTGCTTCACCGTCACCTTGAGCGAACACGGTTCGACAAGGAAGACACTGTAACTTGCGGTGTGATGGTTACATGTACGCTAACGACCAGCCTTGGGTGTCGGCGAAGTGTTCAAGGCTAGAGTTGTCTGCTGTCTATAGGTTATCTAGTGATGTCGTGCGTCAATCACTCTAGCCGATGTCTTGTACACAAGGATTTATATCAGAGCATACATTAGCTCTTTGTAACTAATCTACATTAGGAACTTCGTACAACACTCCCCCTCAAGATAGCTAAGGGATGTCTTGTAGTCGGATGGGAATGACTATTGTACCCCTTTACGAAGTGTATCGCCGCATGGGTCCGGATGTACCCATGATGGCGCTCCGGTGTTTCACGAGTGCATGTCCAGTGGCTTGGTCAGCATGTCACCGACCATGTCACCTATCGGTAGATACCGAAGTTTGATGGTTCTCAGCTGCACGTGGTCCTTCATAAAGTGGTATTTCAGATCGATGTGCTTGGTCTTCTCGCTCACCAATGCATTATGTGAGTAGGCGATGCATCTCTGGTTGTCTTCCCATATGGTGGTCGTCCCGCTGATAGGTCGACTGAAAATTTCGGATAACATATGTCGAATATGGATGGCCTCCTTGGTGGCGTCCGCTGCTCAGTAGTACTCTGCTTCGCACGTGGATTGTGCGACGCAAGACTGCTTGCGTGACTTATAGCTAACTGCACCCCTCCCCTATGTAAAAAGAAAACCTGACCGTGAACGGCGCGTCTCATTGTCGTTGCCCCAGTCGGCATCAACAAAGCCTGTGAGTTGGAATGAGTTGTTTGTACCCCCCAACGTCAGGCTCATGGTGGGAGAGCCCTTGAGGTATCGTAGCACCTTCTTCAAGGCATGCATGTGAGCCACGGTAGGATTCGCATGCGCTGAGCCGGGGATGCTGAGCGCAGTCGAGATGTCTAGACGAGTACAGACTGCGGCGTAATGGAGAGTGTCGAGCAGGCTAGGGTAGATCGCAAGGTCTGTCCCGGTAAGGGGCACATGTGTCTGCTTCGAAATAGCATCAAGAAAACCATGATCCATGGGCAGGCACGAGGGCTTGCAATCGACCATGTCGTGCTTCTCAAGCAGTTCGCGCACGTATGAAAAGAAATGAAATTAAATTAAAATGAAATTGTCTACAACAATACCATAATTAACCGGTTGCTGTTTCTGGGCCCTCCGTGCTATGCCAAATTAGGACTCATAAGCTTGGGCTAGACCGTGAATCACTAATCCCAACCTCTCCAATGGCAGTAGCGATACCGTCTAAGACACACACGTAAACAAGTATTGTCTGCATACAAGTATGAAATATAAAATGTCGCTAACCTCCACGATACGCGGCTTGCTCCAACAGCTGCGGGTCGCTGATTAGCAAGGCTGGTTAGCTTGAGCTGGTCGAGCCGAACTTGCCTGACCTCGGCTCATGTGCGACTCCAGTCGTGCTAGAGCTAGCGGGGGAAGGCAGGTGAAAACCCCCCTCGCTTAGGTCGCCGTCGGTCCCGTCTCGATCCGTGCTCATCCCCGCCCGAGGTATTAGTTGCTCCTCCCGATGCAGCTCGCCACCTAGCCGAGTCTTCCCTCCTCCTTCGGGGGCTGATAAGAGAAAATAATTAGGCTGCATACGGTGTCCGGCTGGCTCTCCAACCCCCGTGCAATATATTCTTTTTCTTGTCCCATGTCCTTGTTCCATGTCCCATGTCCCATGTCCTATGTCCTTGTTCCGTTTGTATCCAACATCTATTTGATCGCGTTGTGGCCGTCCTTACCCTCCCCCGTTGGTTTACGTTGTTAGGGGGGCGCCTTTATGAGCAATGTGCCGTTACGATAACCCTAGGCACACTGTCTGAGGCAGCCCGTCGCTTACCGGGTACCGACTAGGGGAGGGGTTAGTAGAACACCGGGTTCGAGTCGCCGGTCCTCAAAAGATGGTGGGTACGGGAATATTTTCCCCCAAAAACCCCCCGTACCGGGTTTTTCCGGCGGCGGGTGATCCTAAGGATCGCCACCGCCGCCAGACCGTGCCGCTCCTCCGGCTGCGACCCACCTCCGTCGTGCGTAGCATCAAGCCTCGCCCCTAGGGGAGACTTAAAACTCTCGCATGGCTGGCGACTGCTAGCGAGCGCCATGCCCCAGCGTTGCTTCCCAACTATCCGCTGCCACCTTCAACACCCTCGTCCCTCCGCCGATCCGTCCGCACCCTTCTTCGCCAAAAAACATTCCGCAAACGCCGCCCCGTCCCTTCGTCGGGAGAGTATCTGCGAGTACTTAGTCGCGGAAAGGACATATCCGAATGGTCAAGCGGGAAATCCATGTGCCGGTGTACGGATATTATGTTTTTCCAAAACCCTCCGTACAAGGCTTCCCGACAGCTGCTGATCCCGCGGATCGCAGCTGCCGGTACCTCTTTTAGCCCCCTACCGTGCCATGACTGGCACGGCTACATGGCTACAAGCGCCCACCGCGTGGAGGTAGAGGTAGGTGCCGACGGGACTGCGAGCGCACTCCTCTCCAGGGCCGCCGCCGCTGGGCGCCTCGCGCACTTATTTGTCTTGGTCGAGGCTGATGGTGCGCGCGGTTCGGTGCGTGGTGATGTGCATGCCAATGATGTCCGGGAGTTCACCTTGGTCCTTCATGTCAAACCGTGATCGAACGAGAGCGGTGAAGGCAACTCGCCAGGTAGTGTTATTGCACGTAACAAGAATGTCGTCGACATAGAGCGCGATCATGGCAAAGACCCCGTCTGCTTCAAAAATGCAGATGCAAGAACTTGACATGAGCTGCCGCAAACCATGAGAGACCAACCAGTCGCGAAGAAGTTCATTAAATTCTCGAGGCGGTTGTTTCAAGCCATACAAACACCGACGCGGCTGGCACACGTTGGCTATGCCGTCGTCGAATCCAAGGGGCTGTCGGATGTAGAAATCCTCCTTAATGAGTGCGTACATGAATGATGTGTCGATATCAAGGCCGCCAAGCTCGAGGTCGTGCGCAGCCGCGATGCTGAAGAAGATGCGGAGACTGGCAAGTCGGATCACGGGCGAGAATGTTTCGGTGTAATCGATGCCCTCGCGTTGGCTGCAACCTTTAGCGACAAACCGAGCCTTGTACCGCGAAACTGCCTTAGAGGCGTATGTGTTAGCCTTGTAAACCCACATGTTGTTGACGACACGGCGTCCAGCAGGTAGGGCAACTAGGTCCCATGTATGGTTGGAAGTCAGTGAGTCGAACTCGAGCTGCATGGCTCTTTGCCACTCCGTGCAATATGGACTGGTCAATGCCTCCATGAAGGATGCCGGTTCAACACATACACTGGCGGACACGAGAGCCACATCCGACACGGGTCCTTTGGTGGACTTGTGCCGTGGGTGAGCAACCATTATGGATAGGTCAAGGATGACCACTATCTCCTCCAAGTGCTCAGTTACGTCAGTCGAGCATGCGTTAGTGACACACATGCGTGTCATAGTAGACACATGAGCGACGTAGTCCTTGAAGTGGGCAGGCGGGCTGCGAAGTCGCGTGGGTCTGTCGGACTCAGTCACGGGGAGAGTGTCCTCTGATCATGGGGTCAGATTTGTGGCTGAGTGGCTGGCAGGGGCGTCAGAGGAATCGTCTACGTCGAAAAACACATCGATCGACGAGTCGACGGTATGTGAGGTCCCAAAGCATGGCAGCTTCTCCTGGATCTTGACGTGAAAAGACGTAGTGATCCGCCTAGGTGAGGGATTGTACACGCGGTACCCCGGAGAGGGCTGTGAGTACCCCACTATCACGCTTCGGAACGCCTTCATGCCGAGTTTCCGGGTGAGGTTGTCAAGCACCTTAGCAACGATTGCACACCCAAACGCCTGGAAGGCATATGCATCAAGAACGGTACCCGTAAAGCGTGTGAGGGAAACTCCTCCAGAGGGACCGACAACGCGAGTATAGGTGCGGTTGCGGAGGTGAACGACTGTGTTGATCGCACACGACCACATGCTGTTAGGGACAGACAATGCGTGAAGCATAGAGGAGGCGGAGTCACGAAGAGTGCGCCACGGACGTTTTGCCTTCCCTAGCATGTGATGTGCATACGGTGCGGAGAAATTGGTGCTGAACCCCAGACGTGTGCACATGAGTTGCGTGTTAGCCACCTCGAACATAGAGTCCGAGTCGAACTTAAGGAACGGGGCAAACGCACGGGCGTGTGAGTGGTACCGGGCATGGGTGTGGCGCGTGTCCAGGAGGATGGTCTCCAACTTGGAGCGGGTCTCATCTTTGGAATTCAGAAATCTAACCCAAATAAAGTTTGTGTGGTGGTCAACAACAAGCAGGCAATAGCGCATGCCGTATGGAGAGGGGACGTGGACGGGACCCCACAAGTCACACGAAGAATGCTGAAGCGGGGCTGCAGGTTTGTGAGACGCATTGCGATTTCGTGGGGCTGAGGTGGCCTTATTCAAATTGCAAGAATCACATGAAAGGTCAATTACAAAGCTAGGCATGACCGGCACAAAAGGGGTATTGTGTGAATGATGAGACTCAAGGCTTTGCATGTTCAAGTGACCCAGCCGGCTATGCCAGAAAGCAGGGTCGCACTCATCAGCAAGTGCGATAGATTTCTGACTATTATTGTCTACTAGTCTCGAGGTCAGCCCCGCAGAGTCATGCGACCTCGGAAGGAGGCACAGTCCGTTGCCCGACGGAATTTGCATCCCCATTCCCGTGATGACAAGCAGCATGCCGGAGTCATTATTTGTCGGAAATGAGAACTCACACCCTGAGTGTTTTTGCATCCAACTAACACTAAGTAGTCGACTGATTTTTTGTTTAGACCGAGAGGACAAATCAAGCGTATAAAAGGCATGAACACGGCGAAACACCGGCTGACCGGACACCAAGCAAATAGGGATGCGAACAGTCCCACTGCTTTGCACTGTAACACCAACCCCACCGACCGTGCTGCGTCGAGAGGGTGGATAAAAATCTAAAAAGTCAAACCGAAACGCGGTCAAGTTGACGGAGCAAGCAAAGTCAACTACCCAATAGTCAGACAAGTCGGCTACAGATAACGCATATGATGCGAACGCAACATAGGCAAAGGAGGTACTGACCGCAGTATCATCATACTCGTCTTCCATGTCGTACACATGAGGGCAGTCGATGGCATCCTCCATTTACGCAATAAAAGCAGGTACGTCACTGAGATGTGCCGTGGGAGGGGGTTGTCCGGCGAACTTCTCCGCAATATATTTGCGCTTGGCCAATGTTTAGCGGAGGACATCCGCATCATGTGCTTTGCAAGTGGAGCAAACGTGATTTGGGTCACCATATGCACCGCACTTCATTAGAAACTTGGACTTGTGTGGGCGTTTGTTAGCCACCCAGTTGGCAGGACCGCGACCCCCTTGGCGCTTGCGATCGGCAAGGAACGCGTTCACATGATGCCCGGGAGGGACGTTGTTTGGAGCAACATTGTCCTCCGCGTCAAGGTTTTGCGCTTGGTGGATGATGCTGCCCATCACCCTATCCGCCGACGTGATGAAGATAGTGTCAAAAGCATTAATTGCGCACTGCTTCGCCTGGCCGTATTGACCCACGTTGGAGAGGCCGCGAATCATGACATGTGCGAGTACGTGTGGGTAAATGGCCGCCGACCCGTCTTTCAGCTACAAGCACTCGTTGAGGTCGTCAAAGTGTTGCTTGACAGCGTGACCGTAAGCTGAGACGGACTGGCCGGAGGTCTGCCGGACCATCATACGGTCAAGGAGTGACAACGTGCGCGAGATGGACTGTGCACCCAATCTCTCGCACAGCATTTCCCATGGAGCTGTCCCACAATCGGGTCGTACGGCAGGAGCGCCCGCACTAGCATGTGGAGCAGGTTTGTTATGTCGGCAGCACTGAACCATCGTAGCGTATGCATAACGCTGAGCGACTAGATTTAGTGGGACGCGAGACGACGACATGGCCAGTTGCGGGATGAGTGCCGCCGCCTTAATCGATATAAACGAGAGAAAATCGTGCTTCCATGTTTTAAATTCCCCCGTCTCGGGCATCAGCGGCGCGTCCATGCGAAACGATCGGGAAAACGAGTCACCGTCGAAGTCCGTTGCCCAATCCGCCGTCATGGCGACGAAGTCAGGGTCGATTGTGAACCGACGGTTGTTGCTTCCTATGTTTGTCTGCTCGCGTTGGGAAGCATGCATGAACTCACCAGGAAGCATGTAGGGAGTGTCTACATGTGGAGTCGAGGCAGGGCCGATAGAGACTGGGTGATCGCGCAGCGCGTCCCGACGGAGCATTTCCGACCGAGTCCGGGCATGCTCGTCCATTCGAGTGTGGAGAGACTGTAGTCGGCGGACTCTGTGTCGCTGCGTCTTGAGTCGGCGGCGGTGTTGTCGGCCGATGCTGCAGGCGCCGTTTTCACTTTTGGCGCCATTCCAAGAAAAGACAGGTACCCAAACAGTGGGAAAACCACTAGCGGTAACTGTGCCTAGCGGTGATGTCAAAGAGACGGCCTGATGCCCACCGACCCCTCGGCCTCATGTCCCGGGGTGTCTAAAAGCACCTTTTCCGTATCCTCCACCCAATGTGGGGCACAGTGACAGCCGAGGCAGGAACATGCAGGTATGTATGTCCGCTGCTATAATACGGCTGATGTTGTCGTGCACATTGAAATTGAAATTGAAATTGAAATTGTTTACAACAATACCAGTATAAACCGGCTGCTGTCTCTGGGCCCCCCCTTATGCTATGCCATACAGGACTTAGTAGACTGAGGTAGACCGTGAACCACTAATCCCAACCTCTCCAATGGCAGTAACGATACCGTCTAAAACATACTCATAAACAAGTACTGTCTGCATACATGTATGAAATATAAAATGTCGCTAGTCTCCACGATACGCGGCCTGCTCCAGCCGCTGCGGGGTCGCTGATCAGCAGAGCTGTCCAGCTTGAGCTGGTCGAGGCGAACCTGCCTGACCTCGGCTCCTGTGCGACTCCGGTCGTGCCGGAGCTTGGGGGGAAAGGCAGGTAAAAAACCCCCCTCGCAAAGGTCGTCGTCGGTCCCGCCTCGATCCGTGCTCAACCCCGCCCGAGGTATTAGCCGCTCCTCTCGACGCAGCTCGCCACCTAGCCGAGTCTTCTCTCCTCCTTCGGGGGCTGAGAAGAGAAAAGAACTAGGCTGCAGACGGTGTCCGGCTGGCTCTCCTGCCCCCGAGCCAGATTTTCTCATGTCCCCTGTCCTTTTCCCGTCTGTCTCCAACACCTATCTGATCGCGTTGTGGCCGTCCGTGCCCTCCCCCAATGGTTTACGTTGTTAGGGGGCCGCCTTTACGAGCAGTGTGCCGTTACGATAACCCTAGGCACACTGCCTGAGGCAGCCTATCGATAACTGCGTACCGACTAGGGAAGGGGTAGGAAGAACACAGGGATCGAGTCGCCGGTCCTCAAAAGATGGTGGGTACGGGAATTTTTCCAAAAACCCCCCGTACCGGGCTTTTCCGGCGGCGGGTGATCCTAAGAACCGCCGCCGCCAGACCGTGCCGCTCCTCCGGCTGCGACCAACCACCGTCCTGCGTAGCCTCAGGCCTCGCCCCCAGGGGAGATCTGAGGCGCTCGCAGGGCTGGCGACTGCTAGCGAGCGCCGTCCCTAGCGCTGCTTCCCAGCTGTCCGCCGCCAGCTCCAACACCTTCGTCCCTCCGCTGATCCGTCCGTACCCCTCTTCGCCAAAAAATATTTCGCAAACGCCGCCCCCGCCCCATCGTCGGAAGAGTATCTGCGAGTATTTAGTCGCGGAAAGACATATCGGACTGGCCGAGCAGGAGATCCCTGTGTTGGTGTACGGATATTATGTTTTTCCAAAACCCTCCGTACAGGGCTATCCGACAGCTGCTGATCCCGCGGATCGCAGCTGCCGGTACCTCGTTTAGCCCCCTACCGTGCCAGGCCTGGCACGGCTATTGGGTTACCAGCGCCCACCGCGTGGAGGTAGAGGTAGGTGCCGACGGGACTGCGAGCGCACCCCCCTCCGGGGCCGCCGCCGCTGCGCCGCCGGCGGGCGCCTGTCGTGCACAATGTGTATGAGTGTTCACCCTCACAGTGCTCCCCCTTCCCCTCTCCAGCTTGGACATGTATGCACCCTCCCCACACCAGCGAGTGCGCTTGTGTGGTTGGCTAGGTCGTCGTGGCGTAGAGTAAGATAAAGCCGTGGTAGGCTAGACTAGAGTCGGTGGTAGCATGGCTGTTTCGTAGAGCAGAATTAAAAGTGGAAAATAAAGTACAAACAAAAGTAAGGCGTAAAGTATTATATTCTTCGAAAATATGTTCGGCGTTGCCTTCGGGCGAGTTTCCAAGTTGCACGCCAGAAGACACCGATGTCTCGCGTATTCTTCAGGTGGAGGGCTCCATAACTTGTTCAACGTGGTATGCACGGTTCGACAAGGAAGATATTGTAACTTGCGGTGTGTTGGTTACATGTACGCTAACGACCAGCCTTGGGTGACGGCTGGTGTCGAGTCACGAGAAGTGTTCGAGGCTAGAGATGTTAGCTCTCTATAGCCTATCTAGTGATGTCGTGCGTCAAGCACTCTATTAGATGTCATGTACATAAGGACTTATATCAGAGCATACATTAGCTCTCTGTAACTAATCTACATTAGGAATTACTTACAACATAACTGTCAAGCCTAATTTGCCTCCCCATGGGCCTGTCGGGGTCGGCCTACTATTTTTGCAAACTAAGTGAGGTCTTCACCAATCACCACCAATTTCTAGCTAGCCCTTGCCCCATAGAGCTTGAACTAGCTAAGAGCAAGGCGCTCTCTGCTTTCGCGCCGAACCATTTAGGCTTCGCGCGAACCCACTCACCCCATCCTATAGATATGCGCTTGCTAGTCTTCCCCTTGACCATGCATATGGTGGTCTTTCGCCCAAAATATTCAAAACTAGCATCTTTGGTATATAAAACGTGCCCGAGGGCAAAATCTGTATATACGTACATGAGTGCACATTGTTCCCATAAAGTCCGTTACTAGTGAAATAGGGCATTTCGCACAGGGCGGGTCTTTATCATGTCGAGTTTCTAAGCTTTGAATGTACTTTAGCTCGTTGAAAAGGCGGACCGAAACTTGTGTTGACGGTGAAGTAAAGGGGGAAGCGGGGCACAAATGGGGCCCGTCACGGCTACGATAGGGCGTATTAGGGTTTGCGGCCCAACCCCGATTTCGGGGCATTCCCTGATTCGGGCGCCCCGGAATTCGGATTTTCCACACTTTGGCTCGTGAATACTCCCTAAATTGGCTACACAACATGCGGGTTTTATTGTCCCAGCATATTGTACGCAAACATGGGAGCACGTGGGTGTGACGGCATGTGCCGTTAAGATGCTTGACGTGATTGAGATTGGGAGGCTTAAAAAAAGTCTAACTTCACCGTACAGTGTCCGATTCGAGCAGACCAAGGTACAAATGGAAACTTTTCCCCTATACCACTGAAAATACGCCTCCCGGCCGATTTTCGCGTCAAATCCGCCGTCCGATGTCATCCAGGCCGTCGTACAACCAACTAAATATTTTAGGGTTTCAAAATCTGCCACATTCACGCGGGGCTAGCAACCCTTGGACATGTGGTACCCGCACACCCGCTCCGCCAGTACGCTTAACAATCAACGCTCTATATTTCTTATATTCACAGCGTTGTCCATTTCATGCCCCATGATGGCATGGTGCCGTGCCATTTGCCGCATGTCAAATAAAGGTACTTTGAAAGCTCCCCGCCAATTTTCACGCCTGGCGATGCGCAAGCTTCAAAGGCTAGCGATCCGTGCGCTAGGGTGCTTACACTCCAAGTTAACCGCCCCTCAAGCCCAATAGGCTCCTAACCCGCGCCCCTTGGCTTTATTTTCGGGCACGTGACAAGAAAACATAGTGCACACGACTTGCCATTCTCGGTTTCGCCGTTGTGTAGACATGTGTAGATTGTCGCAACACTACGTGTACCGAGCGACGCATAGAGGCGTGTATAAACTGCACATGCACGAATTTTGGCCTTCAAAGTATGGGCCGCAAATCCAACGTTTGTGCCCACAATAGTTGGGGCGTGCCGATAAAGGTACTCACGTCAGTGAACAACGCGCTGTGGTGTGTTGTTCGAAAATCATTACTCTACCCCCAATCGAGTTGCATGGCCACCGCGGCTGTGCCTGGCGGGTAATTAAATGCGCGCCGCTAGTCACGGACTTTATGAGAAGAGTGTAGTGTGTACCAGTAGTTAGCTGTAGCAGTTCGTGACGAAACTGGGTCAAAGATACCGGGTAGTACGGGTACATTACCACCGCCGCAAAGTCAACGCACAGACTGCCCACATCAGAAGGTGCCTATCAGTCGTCAAGCATGCCGCGCATTCACCACACCCACCTCTTCAGCCTTTACCACCCAGCCACCCTCACCGTGGTCGACCCTGCGGAGGACGCTTTAGCGATATACGGTTCTAGTTCTAGTATCGATGCCTATTTTGAAAATAGACGACAAGTTTTCAGACGACATACCGAATATAGTGCAGAACACTCGCAGAAGCTAGGCGCGGGGTGACTTCCGCAGGTTATCACCGCAGCCGACGGTCACTTCGTCTGCGTTGCCGTTTCTACATCATAGCATCGCCTCTGAAAATTATTCACCCTCCCTAAGCATGGAAGCCATGCGGGCGACTCTGCGGGCCGCGGGCTATCCCGGCACAAGGGACCTGGAGGAGACGGTGCTATACCCTGGACCAACGCGCTTTGGGGTTCTCGAGTTCCTTCTCGGTTGGTACGCATCACCTCCCCAGTTCAACGACCTCCTCAGCCCACGCTCCGACTCGTCGCACTCTTCCCTCTCATCCCGCCTCCCCACCCAATGTCAGCGATCTCCTGACGCTTTCCAGTTTTTTTTGCGTAGCGTCTCAGGCGGCCTTGCCGAGGGGCATTTTGGCTTTGCGGAGGCCAAGCGGGAAGGAGAAGAGGCTCACTTACGAAGTAAACTACCAACAATATTCAGCGATGCCTTGACCTCACCCTGCGCAGTATCTGTGCAACACGTCGTGTGTTAAAGAACCGTGATACTGCCTTACCTTGTATACACTGTCTTGCGTACCTCTTCTCAGGCTTGACAACCGCACTGAACACGTTTGGAATTCCGGCCACTGTGGAAGCCGTCATGGTGAGCTGAGCGTTGCTCCGCCGCGCTGCGCTTGCCGTGTTCGTATTCCTTGACACTGTCAAATGATTGGTGGAACGCTCATTCGAGAACATGCAGGGCAGTGGGTCATGTGAGGAGCGCATGGAGTTTCTCACCAGGCTGCTGACGCTGGCGAACAAGGCAACTTCACTGGCCGACCGAAGGTGAGAAAGGCAGCGCCGTGTCTCACTGGATAAATGACGTTTCCTCTGCGTTAACGTTCCTGAAGCCCACTCCATTGATGGCGGCCGCGCATTCGTCCATTCCCGTTACGTTGATAGGAGGGAAGAGATGGCGTCCAGCACTACCATTATTAGTGTCGCTGCTGGGGCACAGAAGGCAATGCTCGTGGAGGAGCTGGAGTTGCTCCCAGCGGACCTGCAGAAAGCATTGGACACATTTAGGTACGGGAAAACGCATTTCGGCCGTTTCTCTTGACTCTTGGCATGCAGGGATGTTGGCTGTTCATAGTAGTGGGCCCCCACCTGCCGTGACAGTCTTCAAGTGCACCTGTTGAAGCAGGTCAGAGGAGGCCTCGCCGGAGGAGTTGCAGGAGAGGATAACGCAGGCGAGAGAAGCCACCGCACGGCTGCACCACACCCTCACCAGCGCGGATTCGGTGCGCCGCCTGCTTTTTCACTGCCCAGCGGTCGTTTCGCAAGTGCTAACACTCAGGAGCTAATGGGAGTACCCAACGCGCAGGAGACCACTTTCCTGGGGCTGAATGGAGGGAGGGAGGGGCTCAAGGCAGGGTTACGCCAGTTTCGGATGGCCGCCGCTGCGTTCACTCAGCTTTACACAGAGGTGCGCGCCCATTGCTGCATATGCATGTAGATTCGTAGCTGTAACGATAATGAGCACAACCACAGCTTCCTTTGCCACATGTCAGCACCCTTCTGTATCTTTCCATCACACCTCCCCCCTTTCTCATTTTGACCAGGACCTGTCCGTCTGGGCTAGTGCCCTCCCGCCCCCCGAGCTGCACGGCGTTGGACCCTCCTCCTCTGTTGTGCTTCAGAAATATAATCTGCTCAAGCAGGTGGGTGCTCTCCTCCAGCCCCTCACCACACACCCCTACACTGCGCTCCGTGTGATGATTGTCAGTGATGTAATGGCCATCATATTTTGCTCTACACAGGTATTGGATGGCGCGCAGCAAGTGCAGGATTCTTTTGCAGGCCTCAACTCCGAGCTGTGCCCGGAGCTGCGAGGTTGGCTGCCAGGCTTTGTGCAGCACTGCCGAGAAAAAGTGTCGCAACTGAAGCACGAGTCAGATATTCTGCAGTATAGTCAGCAGCGGGGACTTGTCTAAAGCGCTCTCAGTCATGCCACACTCGCCTTCATGGCATTTAACACCACCGCGCAGCTGTTTACTGGAGGGTGGTGTGTGTTGATCTGGTATCATCAGTTCTTGCAAAGCACGTTTCAGCACCTTGTACCTGAGCATCATAAGGTACCATACCAAACAATAAAGTGTACCAATTTCGGCTTCCGTTTCAAAGATGGAGCATTCGAAAGATTATGGCTTGCGTAACAATAGAATAACTGCATATTGCTCCAGACTTTGTGCTGAACATGGTTCTATTGAATTGCACCCAATCGTGCTTTGATGTTTCACAGATGGGCAAAGTGCGTGGGGAAGAGGAACTTCGGCTGGGGATTCATACTCTCAACTCTATTTCTTTCTACTTGCTATGAATCACGGACTAGAGAAATCAAGCGCATCACCCTACGTAATCCGCGTTCGACGCCCAGGAAACGCTAAACAATGACTTCCATTGTCGAATTCGCACGAAGCGTGCGCGTAATAAGATGTCATACTAGAGTACTCGGACATGGCATCTGTGGAATTCCGCGCTATAATAAACATGTATGCGGTAGATTTAGTCGTCAACCGCATTAGAAGCAGCTTCATCGATCACGAATGGGTTGTCTCGCAAGTGCCTCAGAGGTGCCTTTTCGTTTGTGCCAAAGCATTATGAGCACGCCTGACGAATGTGCCAAACAAGCGCACCGCGCTCAAATAATGCACGATAAATGAAGAATATTTGTTGAGGGGCGAGTGAGACGCGTATTGCATTAATTAACATATTTTCTGAATGTATAGCTGGAAAATATACTCGTTCCCAGCCATGCCGTACTCTTCCACGAAATGTGTGCATCATCATCAATTATGTTACCCATTGTCGTAGCTGAGTTCAGTTCGTGATAACCACTGAGCATAAGGCAAAGCATCACGACGCACCGACTCAGCAATTCTCCATGGCAGCAACACTTCTGAAACACGCACTGTCAAAGTGCGGGATGTCGGCTCAAGATGGAAGACCGACAAAGCTTCACTCCTAAAGTTTCGCTTAACGGCGGGTGATGACAAGTTATTTTCCCACTTTTAGTCTTGGATTGCTCTGTCTAGCTGGCGCTACGTAGATTTATGTCGTCAACTCGACCACAGCAAGGTGCTAGACATGCATTATATAATGTAAGAGAACTGCTTGAATCCGGGGCGTTAGTGGCATCGAAATTCACGAGCGGGTTTCGTATTGTCGACGGAGGGATGCGAGCTTGCATTCGGGTTAAAGCCGTTCAATGATAGGACTAGCTTCATCCGAAATTTGCAATGGAAAGTGACTACAAAAACACGATCTGAGGTATGTAAGGTGTTGATAACGAGTTGTTTTCCTCATTGCAGTTCTCCCAGTCAGTTACCAAACGGCTCACAAATGGGTTACAAAGGCTCCGAAAATGGGCAAGGAAGTTAATGTGTACGATAAATGCTCTCAGCCGACAAGGAACCCAATCGTGACATTAGTTGGTACATCATGGACTTGACCTTACGGGCCCTTCGAAATTTCATTAAAGCTTTCAGATTTTGCAAGTACAATTCTGACGATCATTGCATCGAAGCTTAAGCGGCGATGGCGAGCGCCAAGTTGCCCTCTCAATATGCGTGACTCTCCCTTGCGCACGTCGTGCGTTTTATAATGATACGCATTGCGACCTCGATATTTTGTAGCCACAGACTCGTGAAGCCCACCAAACGGAAGCCACTGTGTAGGCAGCCACTATCAAGCGGTTCATAGTTTAGATTATGCGGGGCAGCGAATGTGTGGTTGGAATAATGGTGTCGCAAGCAACATTGATTGCTATTGCATTATTACATATCCAAGAGGCGCCTTAAAGAGTATATTAGCGGGCGCTTGCGAGAACGCAAGACATGTGTGACACGGCACATGCGAGGACATTGGCCCCTAGATATGTCGTCTCCCCATAATCACGAGGGATTGTTAAACTTTTTTACACGTATACCAGCAAAAGCGGCATGCATCGCCACGTGCGACATGAACAATTTTGCATTTGTCTAGTACATCGTCAATCTGACTTGCAATTAAATTTTGATGAATTCATGCTTAATCATACTTATTGCATCCGTTTTTTGTGAATTGAGTAATTGGCAACCGATTTCAGAGTGAGCCGGCAGATATAATCGACAATCACCCGTACTGAAATTGATGAATCCCCCATCTGTCGATTACTATAGACAATGATTTACACACTCGGGTAAGAGGAATGCCGAGCTTCGCTCTTGCCTCAGTGACTATTCATAGCCGCTTTTTTTACTTACATTATCGGATATAATAGAAAGTTTTAGAACTGGGCAGCTTACGGGTCGCCGTTTGCTTTCCGGACGCCTCTTGTATCAATTCCAAATGCCGAAGCGTGAATGGCGTTTAGCATGGTCATTATCATTTTTAATCCGGCACCATGCCAGTACATGTATCAAGGCAATTAGTAATCTGGTACACACTCGAATCATCGCGAGACGCGTCAGTACATCATTTTAGTTGATCACCCGAGTGCACTTTACTGCATGTAGTTGAAAACTGAATAATACGTGTAAGAGGCGTAACATGGCGGACGTTTGTTGAGTTTGTGATTTAAGCGAGCCGCATGCCACTGTTATTGGGCGATGCGAAGGCGCTTCTTTGCTTTCGGTTGCTTTGCCGTTTTCCGGGACGGAAGTGCAATAGCCTTTTTGCAGCAGCATCGTGTGTGCTCGTGGAGTCCCCGTTTCAATCGCGGTTTCTCACGTCCGCTTGTATCTCAAGTCTTCTTGCTTCTGCAACTCTGAGCTCATCAAACGGACGTATGACGGCTTCAAGCGGCACGGTTTCACGAGTGCATTACTGCCGGTCCGCGGGTACGCAGTGACAAGTGGAATTTTTCCCTCAAGAGTGATAGAACAACAAGTATCTGCGCGTTTTGTTTGATACCGCGTGTCATTGGTGGACATACAACCCCGTATTTGCGGGTGGCAACAGGAAGTCGCCGTTTGTTTTGGTTAATTGATTACACTCTTTTGAGGCAGTACCATATCCCAATAAACTCGTCTAGTTGTGGTAATGACTTGGCTTAAAGCGGCAAAGCAACTGAAAGGTTTCTCAAGTGCTTTGCTTATCTTGATTATTTGTAACATATTGTGCAAGAGTGCGAACCTTACATATTGACGCTGGTATCGTGTGGTTTCGGACAGCTACCGCATAGAGATACAATGAAAATGACTTACAACAATACCGTGTTAACGGATGTTGTCTTTTGGCGTTCCCTAGAAACGCCCATTCGGGTATCTTCAGTTTTAGGTTTGCGCCGTGAACCGCTTATTTCAATCTCTTCATTGGCAATAGCAACACCGTCTAAATCATACGCGTCAACAACTTTGCTTTTTTTACTTGTTTTTTGCAGACAACTATGAACTTTAACTTGTTGCATGTCTCCACGAAGCTGCAAAGCAACTGAAAGGTTTCTCAAGTAATTTACTTATCTCAATTATTTGTAACATCTTGTGCAAGAGTGTGAGCCTTACATATTGACGTTGGTAACATGTGATTTCGGACAGCCACCGCATAGAGATACAACGTAAATGACTTACAACAACACCGAGTAAACGGATGTTGTCTCTTGGCGTTCCCTAGAAACGCCCATTCAGGTATCTTAGGATTTAGGTTTGCGCCGTGAACCGCTTATCTCAATCTCTTCATTGACAATAGCAACACCGTCTAGGCCATATGCGTCAACAACTTTGATTTTTCTATTATTATTTACAGACAAGTATGAAATATAACTTGTTGCATACCTCCACGATGCGCGGCATGCTTCAGCCGCTACGAGGGCGCCGATCAGCCAAGCTGGTCTGTCCATTCTGGTGGAGTCGGGCACGCTTGACCTTTGCTCCTATGCGAATTCGGTCATGCCGGAGCTTGGGGGGGGGGAAGAGAGGCATGCAAACAACGCCCTTGCTCAAGTCGTCGATGCTCCCGACTCGATCCACTCACACCACCGTCCGGGATAAACGCTGCCCCCCCTCCCCTTGACGCAGCTCGCCACTTAGCGTAGGCTTACTCCCTTCTTCGGGGGCGAGGAAGGAAACGAAACCCATAGTTGCAGACGGAGTTTGGCTTGCGTTTTTGCCGTTGAGACAATTTTTCTCCTTTCCGTGGTCCTTCTCAGCATGTTTTTTAACACATATCGGATCCGTTGTATCCGCCCTCACCCTCCCCCAATGACTTACGTTATCAGGGGCAGCCCTTCCGAGCGGTGTGCCATCGCGATAACTCTAGGCACAATACATGAGGCACTCCTCACGATGGGTTGGTACTGATGAGGGGAGGGATTTATCAAATGCATGGATCGTGGCGCCTTCCTAAAAATATTTTGGGTACGGACATAATAAACCGAAAGCCTTCCGTACCGGACTTTACCGGCGGCGGTCGATCAAAGGATCCTCCGCCACAAATCCCGTGTCGCTCCTCAGGTTGCGCCCTTCCTCCGCCCTGCGCAGCGTATCGCCTCGCCCCTCGGGGGGGGGGGGGGGCTTGACTCCCACATGGCTAGTCAACAACTAGCGAGCGCTCTGTCGCAATGCTTTCAAGCTTTCCGCCTCCATTTCCATCGCCCGTTCCCAGCTCAAATCCACCGGTACCCTCTTGGCCGCCAGAAAATTCTTGAAATAAATGTCCAGTCCTTGGACATGAGAGTTTTCGAGGAATATCTAACGTGGAGAAGTAATATCGGACTAGCCGATTGGGAGATCTTGACGTTGGATGTTCTGATAAATTTTTCAAAAGCCCGCCGTATCGAGGCTTCCCAACGGCTACCGATCGCGCGGATCTCAACTACCAGTTTCACCCCGCTTAGCCCCCAACCGTGCATGGCTTGGCATGGCCATAGGGTTACCAACGCCCTCCACGAGGTGGATGCCAACGGGCTTGCGAGGGTATCCCCCTCCGGGCCCGTCGCCGCTGCGCCGCCGGCGGACGCCGCATAGATATACATACCCTTTGTGGTGTAGTTTGGGGCCGAAAGCCAGTGCTATAGTTGCAGCTCGTTTGACGAGTATTGTCATGTAAACGTACAATACAAGACATTGTTTAATAACTCGTTACTTTCTGATCCGTAGTTTTCCATGGAAGAACGTACTAGCAATTAAGCCGCCTTTGCAAATTGAAATTGAAATTGTATTACAACAACATCGGCATTTTGGACCGGCTGGTGTCTAACGGCCATCAATACTCTGCCATCCATGACACTTAGGCGCACGATTGGGCCGGGTACTCTTCGACGAGGTACACCTATCGACACGCCTATCTGCAATATGTGCGGACGCTCTCCGGAGGTTCAAAACTGTACGCAACCGCAATAATTGCCACAGTCCCCCAGTCTAAGCATTAGCAACAAAAATAATTTTGTAATTAAGAAAGACAGATCTGAAAATAATTCCACTTCTCAAAAATGCAAAATAAAACTGCTGCTCGACCTTCACGATGCACGGCCCGCTTCCACCAGACCGGGGTGCCGACCGGCCTAGACCGATCGGCGTTCGAGAGGGTCGATAGGCGAGCCTAATCTAGCTCCTGCGTGACTTCGGCCTTGCCGGAGAAAGGAGGGAGTGGGCTAGCGGAAAACCCCTCTTCACGCGGCTGCTCGTCGATCCCGCCGTCGCATCCCGTCATCCCCGCCCCGAGGTCGCAGAGGTTGCTCCCGTCGCGACTTCCCTCGTAGTCGAGATCCCCCGTCATATCAAGGGCCGGTGGGGGGGACCGAGACAGCCATACAAAAAAAGTTAGCGCTCATGCCGCCGCGCTAAAAAGTTTTTCCGGCCATTTTCCCGGCTTTTTCCGTGCTGGTACCCGGGTACTTGTCTGGAAAATCAGCCAGCGACCGTACTCTATACCCACCGTTTGCTCGTCCATCGAGCACCCTCGTCTCGAGGGCGAGCCTCCGCGCTTATCCGGGCTCGCACTCTCTAATGTTAGGTGTGCCTCGCGATAGTGGGTAGCGGTGGGGTAGGGCACGGTCGCAATGGCCATATTCAAAAAGACCGCGGGGGTGTAAGATATTATTCAAATCCTCCATACCGGGTTTTCCGGCGGCGGTTGATCCTCAGGAACTCCCCGCCGCTAGACCTCGCCGCTCCTCCCGTCGCGACAGTCCTCCTTGCTGTTAGTATCGTGTTGCCCCCTTTCGGCTGGCTCGACGTCATCATGCCGGTTGACGTCGTGCGAGCGCCATACCCTAGCGTTGTTTCTCGGCTGTCCGATGTCTGCTCCAACACCCACGTCCTACCGATGATCCGTTCGTACCCTCCTCGCCACCACACACTCCTGAAGATGCATGCCCCACCTCCCCAAATTGGACGGTATCTTAGGAGTATCTAGTCTTGAAAATACATATCGGACGGGCCGAGCGTGAGACCTTGCCACCGGTGACGCATGCAAATTATTCTTAAAAAAATCCTCCGTACATTGCTTTCCCGACAACTGCGAATCGTGTGGATCGCATTGCCGGCCCTCTTGGCCCCCTACCGGGCCAAGCCTGGCGCGGCTACGGGGTTACCAGCGCCCACCACGGGGAGATGAGGGCATGCCGACGGGTATGCGAGCACACCTCGGTACGGGGCCGCCCCCGCTGCGCCGCCGGCGGGCGCCGCCATTGCTAAGCTCGAGGACATTGTTCGTTGTATTGTACTACTCGTATCCCCTGGTATGTGCAATACGCATAATCAATTTGGTATGCGTCAAGACGCTTTCGTTTGATCTCTTGAGGAAGACAAGCTACGTCGCTTGACTATGGATGACCGATACCATGGTCGAGAGATCCCTAGGTGAAGCATGGCGGAAGTCAGCAAGGCATATTTTAGTCTAATGCAGTGGAACCGCTGACGGAGGTGACAAACACCACTATTTTTTTCCTTTGATCACATTGGTTGTTACTCTAAACATCAACATTTTCAATAACTTCCTCATCTGAATCACCGCATGCCGAATTTGTGTTAGCAATCTACAAGACGCAAACTGCCACACTGTTTCCGGAGTAATGCAATTAACACGGTTTTGGCGTCCGCCGGCGGCGCAGCGGCGGCGGCCCCGGAGGGGGAAGCGCTCGCAGGCCCGTCGGCACCTACCTCCACCTCCACGCGGTGGGCTATGGTAACCATGTAGCCGTGCCATGCCTGGCACGGCATGGGGCTAAACGATGCATCGGTAGCTGCGTTCCGTGTGATCAACGGCTGTCGGGAAGCCCGTTACGGAGGGTTTTGGAAAATTAAAATGTCTTTACTCCAACTCTAAGATATCACTGTCAGCCCGTCCAATATGTTTTTCGCTAATGTTTACTCCTCAAGTACTGTTTTACTTGGGAGGGATGGGGCATATATCTATGAAATACTTTTTGGCGAGGAAGCTAGGGTTGGATCAACGGCGGGTTGAGGGTGTTGGGTATGGCGGCGGACTGCCGAGAAGCAGTACTTGGGAAGGGCCCACGCCACACGTCGACCGGCATGTTGACGTCGACTTGACCCAAGGGGGTACAACACGACACCAACAGCTAGGAGGACTGTCGTGACGGGAGCAGCGGCGAGGTCTAGCGGCGGGGTTATCCTCCGGAGAAACCGCCGCCGGAAAACTCTGTGCGGAGGGTTGAATAATTTCCGCACCCCCGCGGCTTTTTTGGATCCAACAATGGTGACCATGCCCAACCCCACCGCTACCCACTATCGCGAGGCGCACCTAACAATAGAGAGTGCTAGCCCAGATAGGCGCGGAGGCTCGCACTCGAAACATGGGTGCTCGATGGACGCGCAAATGGTGGATGGAAGGTACGGTCGATGGCTGATTTTCCAGACATGTACCCGGGTACCAGCACGGAAGATGTGAAAATGGCCGGGAAAACTTTTCTGCGCGGTGGCAAGAGCGCTAGCTTTTTTTGCATGGCTGTCTCGGTCCCCCCCACATGCCCTTGATGTGACGGGGGTCGGGGGACCTCGACTAGGAGGAAAGTCGCGACTGGAGCAACGGCTGCGACCTTGGGGCGGGGCCGACGGGATGCGACGGCGGGATCGACGAGCGACCGCGTGAAGAGGCTTTTATCGCTAGCCTTTCCCCTCCTTTCTCCGGCAAGACCGAAGTCACGTGGGAGCTAAACTAGGCTGGCCCGTCGCCCCTCTCGAAGGCCGGTCGGCACCCCGGTTCGGTGGGAGTGGGCCGTGCATCGTGAAGGTCGAAGCAGCTGTTTCATTTTGCATTCTTGAAAAGTAACTCTACTTCTTTTGTAGATCAGCTTTCCTGATTACAAATTTATTACTATTGTTACTGCTTTAGCGGGGGGAATTTGGCAATTACTGCGGTTGCTTGCAGTTCTGAACCTCCGAGGAACGTCGGCACATATTGCAAATATTTGTGTCGATAGGTGTACTTAGTCGAAGAGTACCCGGCCCAATCTTTGAAGTGTTCTTAATGGCTGAGCGACTGATGTCCGTTAGACAACAACCGGTCCTGATCGCGGGTATTGTTGTAAATCATTTTCATTTTCATAACACGCTTTTGCTGTCGTGACACTCGCTCACTTTGTACCGTTCATTTGACATGACATTTGTTGGTCTTAGTCGCTACGTTATGATTTTACTGCCTATCGGAAGTCCAATTGGCTCGGATATTAAGCTCGCCATGCAACGTGAACCTCTCACATGTAAGATATTATTCCTTGTCGGCTCTATGTTGGTTAACGAAGAACCTGTCGACGCGGTCGTTCGTGAGCTCGTCGAAGAGACTAGCTTACCCCCGAGTGTCTATGACTTGACCATGTCGTTTTTTTGTGAAGCTGTTCGTGTTCCATTACCCGACAACAAGACGCTGTCCGTTTCCGTTTACGTTGCTTCAGTTCCGACCCCCTAAGTATGT
This sequence comes from Tetraselmis chui, assembly GCA_026401115.1. Classification (NCBI taxonomy): domain Eukaryota; kingdom Viridiplantae; phylum Chlorophyta; class Chlorodendrophyceae; order Chlorodendrales; family Chlorodendraceae; genus Tetraselmis; species Tetraselmis chui. The sequence goes on from JAPMLY010000090.1 coordinate 187,342, forward strand.
AACCACTTGCGCACATTGTCGAAAATCAAACAAACCACATCCGCATCCGCGAGGAGGCCATGATAATGCAATACACCCAAATTCGCGAGGAGGCCGTTGTCGCCGTTGGGGAGTTGAACTAACATCGTGGGATATGTGAGAACCTCGACGCCAACCCCGAGTGCGAACCTCGGAGATGATTTCCAACCGAGAGTAAGCGATGTGGATCGAAGCATCTTCGCCGCATCAAGCCAAATGGTCAGTAAAAGCAATGGCCCACGTATCATCCGACATGTCAACACCCGCCGACGCGAACGCACCCCGCGTTGCTTGAACCGAGAGATAACAAGACAACAAGCAATGGGGGAGCGTAGAGTAGAGAGGATGCGCGATGAGGGTAGACCGAAGATGCAACATACCGCAACGCGGAAAACGGCGTCCTAGTGCTCAGGGAACTTGTCACGGAGCTCGCCAAGGCGACCCGAAGTATGTGGGTCCGAAGCCAAAAGCGCAAGTGCGCCGTGGCCGAGACGAGATATAAAACACCTAGACTCCGGCCGAGCGCGGTTAGAAAACGTGGGAGCGAGCTTCGCGAAGCGAAGCAAGTGGACGCGCTCACTGATGTCGGCTTGTAGCTTCGGGAAGAAGTCCGTGACAAACGCAAAGAGGGGTACGAGAGAGGGTAGGCCGTCAAAGGACCGAGCAATCTGTTCCTTGTTTGATCGGGCTTCGGCTACGCAGCCTGCGCGAGCCACCGTTGGACACTGCGGGGGAAGCATCGCTAAGGCTGTGGTTATCAGGGCGCCCGGCGCCGGCGCAGCGGCGGCGGCCCCGGAGGGGTTGCGCTCGCAGGCCCGTCGGCACCTACCTCTACCTCCACGCGGTGGGCGCTGGTAACCCCGTAACCGTGCCAGGCTTGGCACGGTAGGGGGCTGAACTAGGTACCGACAGCTGCGATCCGCAGGATCAACAGCTATCGGGAAGCCATGTACGGAGGGTTTTGGAAAAACATAATATCCGTACACCAACATAGGGATCTCCCGCTCGGCCAGTCCGATATGTTATTTCAGCAACTTAATACTCACATATACTCTCCCGTTACGGCGGGTACGATGTCTGCGGATTGTGTTTTGGCGAGGAAGGGTACGGACGAATCAGCGGTAGGACGAGGGTGTTGGAGCTAGCGGCGGACAGCTGGAAGCAGCGCTAGGTTACGGCGCTCGCTAGCAGTCGCCAACCATGTGAGAGTTGTAAGTCTACACGGGGGGCGAGGCCTAAAGCTACGCAAGACGGAGGTGGGTCGCGGTCGGAGGATCGGCACGGTCTGGCGGGATCGGCCGCCGCCGGAAAAACCCGGTACGGGGGGCTTTTGGAAGAATATTCCCGTACCCAACATCTTTTGTGGATCGGCGACTCGATCCCTATGTCCGACCCACCCCTCCCTTAGTCGGTACCCGGTTATCGCCAGGCTGCCTCAGACAGTGTGCCTAGGGTATCGTAACGGCACACTGCTCGTAAAGGCGGTCCCTCAACAACGTAAACCACCGGGGGAGGGTATGGCCGGCCACATCGCGATCAAATGGGTGTTGGAAACAGATTGAACAAGGACATGGGACAGGAGAAAATCTGGCACGGGGGCAGGAGAACCGGCCGGACACCGACTGCAACTTAGTTATTTACTCTTCCTAGCCCCCGAAGGAGTAGGGAATACTCAGCTTGGTGGCGAAGTGCGTCGAGAGGAGCTGCTAATACCTCGGGCGGGGGAGAGCACGGATCGAGACGGGACCGACGAAAATCTGAGCGAGGGGGTTTTTCACATGCCTTTCCCCCTAGCTCCGGCAAGACCGGAGTCGCACGGTACCCAAGGTTAGGGACGTTCGCCTCGACGAGCTCAAGTTGATTAGCCTTGCTGATCAGCATCTCCGCACTGGCTAGAGCTAGCCGCGTATCGTGGAGACTAGCGACACTTTTTTATTTATAACAATATCGAAAAAAATTACATATAGATCCAAAAAAAAAAAAAACTGATTACGTGTATGTTTTAGACGGTATCGTCACTGCCAATGGAGAGGTTGGGATTAGTGGTTCACGATCTAGCCCAAGCTTGTGGGTCCACATTGGCTTAGCACGGGGGGCCCAGAGACAACAGCCGGTTAATTTTGGTATTGTTGTAAACAATTTCATTTCAAATTTCAATTTCATTTCATTTGTGGTTATCAGGGGTTCGGACTCAGCAAGAGCGTGAAAACCGCACGCGGCATCTAAGCGCGCCCACGACGAAGCGAGTTCTAACGACCAAATGGGTTCGTCGTCACTATCGTCTCCGTCAAGTGTACCATGCATACGGGACACCGCTTTGGTCATAGCAGTCGTTAACCGTCTATTCATGGTCGGCTCCATTGGAACTTCGTCGTGGGATTCCCCGCGCACGCGAGAGTCTTGCGTTGTAGTAAGGAAACGGACATCAAAGGCCACTGCCAAACAAGCCGCTCCGACATGGGCCGCATCCGCCAAAGCAAACAAGTCCCCATCCCCATGCCTCCGAAACGTATGGGAAGAGACATCTCCGAGCGCGTGTGGCGGGGTAGGCTAGCCGCGGGAAGGCCCAATATTTCAGCCGCCACATCTAGGGTGGCATTGTCAACGAGGTCGAGGATGAAGGTCACGACGGTTTTACCGTAGCCCTCGCCCCTCCCAAGACCGCGGGGGACCGGACGGGCAAAGTGTCCAAAGCGGCGGTTGCAATGTTGATGGATACGAAGCGCAGTGTGAGAGTGCCGGTCAGCTGCTAGACCCCTTAGACGTTCGCCATAGGCCTCAAACTTGCTTAATTCCTATTGAAATAGAAATAGAAATTGTTTACAACATGTACCGTATGCGCCGGACAAAATTAAAGGTAGCCAAAGAAGGTGATACCAAGTGTGAGACCCAATGAACCAAAGAAACGAAGTGGCCCTTCCTAAGGTTGTCCCAACTCACGGTTCACGGTCTAGCCCAAACTTATAAGTTTCGTGCATGGCATAGTTGGGAGGGCCCACAGACAACAACCGGTTTCACCCGGTACATGTTGTTACAATTTAATTTCAAATTCAGTTTCAATGTCCCAACTTACACCATCCGTTCGTGTTGCCCAACACAAGTCAAACAACAAAGCAAAAGCTAGTGCGACATTTCGCTTCTCGTAGACTACGAACACAAAATAATTCTAGAGGCGGAGATGCAGTTCAGGGGGTGGCATTGAGAATGTTGTTGTTCCGAGTTGCAACAAATGTCATTAAAATTGGAAATCATCACATGTCGCCTTCCTCCACGGCAGTAGACTTAGACATGCCTAGTTAGCTCCCATCAAGTCTCACATTGTACATGGAGCCTTAACTAGGGCTATGGCGTAACGGTAACCAATATTTTTAGGTGTCGTAGATATTTAGGTGCTTGAGGAAATCAGACTATGGCGTCCGATTAAAGCATGCACAACTGATTGTGCATATTGTACATTACGATAGGGATTGTAGTACAATGCAACGAAGAATGTTCTCATGCTTTGCAATGGCGATGTAACTCCTACTACGTCATCTAAAGGTAACGAGTACATGTACAAATTTTGTAATGTAGTATTCCATGACAATACTCGTACACACACTCGTACCCCCTCCATAGTAAAGAGGCGAGCAAGGAGACTCAACAATAGGTATTGCACTCCATTCTTGAAGCCTCACTAGGACTCAAGAATGTGCGTTTGCTAAGCGTGCATGAACTTATTGAAATTGAAATTGTTTACAACATGTACCGTATGCGCCGGTTTACACCAAGTACAGTATGCGCCGGTTGCTGTCTCTGGGCCCTCCCAACTATGCCGTATAGGAAACTCACAAGTCAGGGCTAGACCGTTAACCACATAAATCCAACCTCTCCAAGGGTGTTCGGGGGTTTTACTCCCCCCCGGGGAGTGTGCGATGCGAGGTGATGACGGCGTGCAATCATGGGCGTGCGAAGGTGCAGTGTGCGGGGGCGCGGCGAGAGGTCGAGCGGGAGTTGATGCGGTATACACGTAGGATATGATGTAGCCATTGAACAGTGTGCGTGTGGAGTTGTGCAAGGATGCGAGACGTGTCGAGTCGTGCTTTGGAGATGAGTTTGTGAGGAGGGTCGGTGCGGAGGGTGAGTAGAGAGGTGAGACTTGTGATGGTGAATGAGTGCGGTGTGCCCGTGCGGCTCATGACGATGGGGAGGATGTCTACTTCGGTACCTGGCTAGTGGTTGCGGATGGCATTTGCGAGGGGTGTGTATTTGATACGAATCAATTGGGCTGTTTGGGAGAGGTTGTGGTCCGTGCAGTACTTCCACTCCCCTATCTGAATCTTTTGAATTGATGAGTATCGGCGGCGACCGTTTGTGTGACCGACGAATCGAGGTTCGAGGAGGCGGATAAAGTCAAGTTTGTGCGCCGGGGGTCGTAGCGCGGGGGGGAGAATCTCGGGGGGGAGGATGGCGGGGCACGAGGTTAGGGAGTCGGGCGAGAGACCTTCGTTAGCAGCAACAAGGCGGGTGGGATGTTGTAATCAATACTTATTGGTTATTAGTTATCAAACAGCTATTGTAAGCTAGTCTATATGTATTTAGTACATGCCTTGACCAGGCACAATTATACACTAGACATTGTTCTAGTGTGTCGATACGGAGCTGTCGCCAGACTTCAGCTCCTCACTTCCTTTGTCCCGACACCACGCCTCAGGTTGGTTGTCAATGTGACTGTCCCTTAGTGTGAATGTGAATGCAACTGAGTATACTCGACTTACCTTCCATACTCAACGTGTTTGCACATTTCTACATGTTATGGGCCTCCATTTCAAGTCACTCATACGCGATCACTTTTTTAGGAGAGCTGCGATCTCCAACACTCTCCCGGAAGGCAATGCACTTATTGCTAGCTTTTTATTTAGCACTTAATCCATGTATTCGGCGTAAAACCCGCCGATACTCACATGCTCCTACTCCCGGTAAGCACCACCTAAGCCGACAGCTTTAGGACGTCGAACAGCCACCCACACAGAGCGCACTCGCTCGGTGTGGACAAGGTGCATACATGCCCAAGCTAGAGTCGGGGGGGGGGGGCGCACTAGAGGGTGAATACGCATAAACCGAGTGCACGACAACTTTAGAACCGCGCGAATTTGTCTCGGCCGGGCCGAACGCTTCGCCACCTTGTTGTTGTCTTTGGCGTTACACTTGGTGGAGGATACGGAAAAGATACTTTGAGACGCCCCGGGGCATCAGGCCGAGGGGCCGCCGGGCATCATGCCGTCTCTCTGGAATTCATCGTTAGACACAAGTTCGGCGCCCGCCGGCGGCGCAGCGGCGGCGGCCCCGGAGAGGGGTGCGCTCGCAGGCCCGTCGGCACCTACCTCTACCTCCACGCGGTGGGCGCTGGTAAGCATGAAGCCGTGCCATGCCTGGCACGGTAGGGGGCTAAACGAGGTACCGACAGTTGCGTTCCGCGGGATCAGCAGCTGTCGGGAAGCCCGGTACGGAGGGTTTTGGAAAACATAATATCCGTACACCGGGCGCCCGCCGCCGGCGCAGCGGCGGCGGCCCCGGAGAGGGGTGCGCTCGCAGGCCCGTCGGCACCTACCTCTACCTCCACGCGGTGGGCGCCGGTAACCCCATAGCCGTGCAAGGCCTGGCACGGTAGGGGGCTGAACGAGGTACCGGCAACTGCGATCCGCGGGATCAGCAGCTGTCGGGAAGCCATGTGCAGAGGGTTTTGGAAAAACATAATATCCGTACACCGGCACCGGGATCTCCCGCTCGGCCAGTCCGATATGTCTTTTTCGCGACTAAATACTCGCAGATACTCTCCCGACGATGGGGCGGGGGCGGCGTTTGCGAAATATTTTTTGGCGAAGAAGGGTACGGACGGATCAGCGGAGGGACGAGGGTGTTGGAGCTGGCGGCGGACAGCTGGGAAGCAGCGCTAGGGCACGGCGCTCGCTAGCAGCCGCTAGCCCTGCGAGAGCCTTTGGTCTCCCCTGGGGGCGAGGCTTGATGCTACGCAGGACGGAGGCTGGTCGCATCCGGAGGAGCGGCACGGTCTGGCGGCGGCGGTCCTTAGGATCGCCCGCCGCCGGAAAAGCCCGGTGAAAAAAAACAACATGTCAGTTCCGAATGCTATGTGGTCCTGCGCGGTCAGTACAGTAGTTTTTCTCCGCAATCGCACTTTCAGTAGTGCAGTTGGACTCTCTGGCAGTGTGCCTCTGACTCTCCTCACTCAGGTCGAGCATGACGCATCCAAATTCCGTGTGTTCGGCGGCGCGATCTTCGCTAAGGTCCCCGATAAGTTGCGCCGCAAGCTCGGCGAAAAGGCATTCCGTGGTGTGATGGTTGGCTTCCCCCCCGGACGCCCGAGGTTACCGTGTGTACAATCCGGTTACACGGCGCATCACTACCTCCGTGCACGTCATGTTCCAGGAGACTGTCCCCGGCTTCATGCCCTCTCCTAACACTAGCTCCCTGATCTCTGATGAGACAGAGAAGGTCAGCGGTGACGCCATGTTCCCATCCTCACATACTATTTCGCCTAGTCGCCAATGACGACGGACCTCTTGCATGAGGACACTCGTCAATCCTGCATTTGCTCACACTCTATCCGGTTTGGTGAATACGTTGCCCATCTTTCGGTCTTTCCGCCGGTCTAAGTCACTGCGTGATGTGACCCAGAGCAACGTGTTGCCAAAGAAGACATCGTCGAATAGCCCAACTCGGCTTTCACATGTGCTGCCCCTCCTCACAAACCTGTTGGCATTGCTGTTGCCCTCCTCTCCGCGTGGGATTGCGTTGAACCTGCCTCCTACCGTGCCGCTCTCTCCAACGATCAGTCCGCTCAATGGCATGTGGCCATGCAACAGGAGTTTGACTCCCTCATGTCCAACGGCACGTGGGAACTCGTTGACCTCCCGGCGGGTCGTGCAGCCGCAAACAATATGTGGATCTGTAAGATCAAGTCCGACATTGCTGGGGATGTCTCTTGTTACAAAGCCTAGTTTGTCGCTAAGGACTGCAGCCAGCGCGCGGGACTTGACTACACATAGACATTCTCGCATGTCATCCGAATGGCTAGCCTGCGATTGTTTCTCACCATTTCCGCCGCCATGGACCTCGAGCTTTGCCAGTTGGACATTGACACTGCCTTCCTATATCCACCTATAAAGGAGGATGTCTACATTCGACAGCCACTTGGCTTCACCGACGGATCTGCCAAGGTCTGTCACCTCAAACGGTGCTTGTACGGTTTGAAACAGTCCCCCCGCGAGTTCAACACTCGCTTGCGGGACTAGCTAGTCGAACAAGGGTGGAAGCAGTGCATGTCGGACCCGTGCATCTACCGATCGAGCCAGGCTTCCTCTCATGTCTCGCGCACATGGATTCCTCACTCCTCACAGGAGTGGCCAAAGACGTCTATCCGAGCCTTCTTGGCAGCCTACAATACGTTGCAGTGTGCACGCGCCGAGACGTCTCTACTACGTTGAGCATACTCGGGTATGCTCAAGCCAATCCGACAGAGGCCCCCCTCCAAGCTCTCAAGAAGGTCGTGCGATACTTGAAGGGCACCTTGGAACTGCACCTCACGTTGGGGGGGGGGGCGACCACAACCTCCAACTCACCGGCTTCGCTTATGCGGACTGGGCAAATGACAATCGACAACGCAAGTCACGCTCCGGTTACTTGTTTACCTTGGGCAGAGGCCCCGTCAGCTACAAGTCAAAGCAGCAAACATGTGTCGCGCTGTCCACGTATGAAGCTGAGTATTATTCTGCGGCATACGCCACCAAGGAGGGCTTACACCTCCGCCAACTCATGGGGGAGATCTTCGACAAGCCCATCAACGGTACAAATACCATCTGGGAAGACAACCATAGCGCGAGTGCATAATCTCAGAACGCACTGGTTAGTGAGAAGACCAAGCACATCGACCTAAAGTGGCACTTCCTCAAGGCCCACGTGGAACAAGGAAATGTCATGTTGCGGTACATGCCTACAAATCAGATTGTAGCAGACATGTTCACTAAACCCCTGCATAGACCTGCACTTGCACGGCACCGAAGTGCCATCTTGGGAGGAGCGGACCCAATGCAACGTTTCATCCCGTAGCTATCTTCAAGGGGAGTGTGGTAATCAATACTTACAGGTTATCAGTTATGAGACAGCTACTGTAAGCTAGTCTAGATGTATTTAGTACAAGCCCTGACCAGGCACAATTGTACACTAGACATTGGTATAGTGTGTCGATACGGAGCTGTCGCCAGACTTCAGCTCCTTACTTCCTTTGCCCCGACACCACGCCTCAAGCTGGTTGTCAGTGCGACTGTCCCTGTGACTGTAACTGAGTATACTCGAGTTACCTTCCATACTCAACGTGTTTGCATAGTTCTACATGGGCATGTGGGTGGGGTGAGGGGGGTGACAGTCAAGAGGGGTGTGGGTGGGTGTGGGGGGTATGAATGACTTGATGGGTTTGTTACCGAAGTTTGCAGTGATGGTCTCCCAGCATCGTCCGCCGTTGTGGCGCTCCATGAGGGAGAGTAGGAGTTGCAGCGCGTCGTTGTGGCGGTTCTATCTTAGGCCATACATGGTGGGGCAGTTATCGGCCATGTGGCCGTTGCTAATGAATTGGCCACACATGGGGCATCGCAGGGTGGGGTTGTGTGTGAGGAGGCGGGTGTTGTGGACTCCCCACATGAATTCTTGCTTGTCAGTGAATTAGATGTTGGTGAGCGTTGTGTTTTTTTGTGGAAAGTGAAGTCGGCGCCGTCCTCCGCGGCGCGGGCGAGGAGGGCACCGTGTTTGGATGTTAGTGAGAGGGGTGTGTGAGTGTGATTGGTGCTGTGAGTGTGAGCGTCAGACTTGAGGTTTGTGTATTTGTAGGGTAAGGGTTCCCATAGGGTTTGTGGAATGAGGGTGTATGGCCAAGTCCAGTGGCCTATCGATACGTTTGATCCTGTGGTGTATGTTGTGGCGGGTGGGTGTCCGTCTGCAACATGATTAGCTAGGGTCTCTGCGAGGCCGTTCCCTAGTGAGTGGTTGTGTGTTTTAATTTTGCCGAGGTGTGTGCGGATGCCTGCGTTGCATCGGGTTTTGAGGGTGTGTGTGATGGAAAGGAGCGTGTCGCGGTGGACGTTGTGTCTGTAAGCGGATGGGCAGTTCAAGTAGCCTTGTATGAGGCGCATGGAGCACGCACTGTGGATAAGGAGGTGGGTGTGGCCTAGTTGGAGGCCTACTTTGATATCCTACCGTCACAAAAAGACAGTAAAACGATCCAAAGTACTCCTAAAGTACTACTAAACCACATAACGGGGATGGGTCGGTAGCTCGAATGAGCAATGCCGATCGTCTTCGCTGTGGGCCTGGCCTCCCATCGAGCGACAGACTGGTGGACAGGGCCGCTGAACAGCGTGCACCATCCACCTCTCCCCACACGAGCCTAGCTCACCCAGGTCAGTGGATCCGTAGCACCAACAGACGGTACACACTCAAAGGCGCAGCTTCCGGAGATTTGAATTTCTTTCCCCCGACAGCTGTCGCGCCACCCACTTCGAAATCCACAAATGTTCCCGTCACAGTACTGCGACACACCAAAAAAACACATCGCTTACAAAAAACCTCTTCCCCGGAAGGCGGCGCGCCACATCGCGCCCCTCCGAGCGTCCGGACGTCCCTGTCCGCCGCCAACATCCACCAAATCCAGGTCCCATCGGGCCTGGTCGCGTGCAACCAACACGTGCAATACTCTCAAAAACCTACTCGAAAATCCACACTCAACTCCACTACTAATCTCCACCTCTCGGAATCCCGCTCGATCGCTATGTCTTCGACCCCTACCCCCCCCCCCCCCCCACCTACATGTAGGCGCTTCTGAGGGATCCCCCGCCGCAAGGCCGCTTCACGGACCTCTACCACCCCAGGAACAAACTCGCAGGACACCCACTGACCCCGTTTCTCACCGCCTCCTAACTAACCCACCCCCAACAGATTTTGGGCACGGCTCTCGACCCCCTCCCTCTCCGCCGTGGACTCCAGACCCCCCTGGTCCTGACTCCCCCCCGGTCAACCATGGCCCTGGGACAGGCCGACGACTTCTCCACCCGTATGGTCGACTCGTTCCTCCTTAGATGCCAGTACTCCACCACCCCCTCCCACCTCGCTCGCTTCTGGATCCACGGGGTCTTCTTGCCGGATCCGACCCATCCCGATCCGATCACGTCGGCCTGCTCGATGGCTCCTCGAGTGCCTCAACGACCTCACCGATCTCCCCAACCGCATCAAAAATATAATCGGACGGGAACTCGCCCACCACACTCGATGGACCGCGAACACCACCAGCACACACCACCCCACATCACCGAAATGCGACGATACCACTCCCCTACTAGATGACATGCGTACGTGCTTTCAAGAACTTCGCCTGGTTCTTCCCACCTCCTGTATAGCGGTAGGCCTATTGTACCAACTCGCTTCACGCCAGCGTGAATTCCGTTCGGCCGGTCCAGTGCCCCCCTCTGCAGCCTCCTCCCCTTCGCTCCTGAATAAACTAAGAAAGCAGAAAATTCACTTTCTACGCGATGCCTCAGCTCGTGATTCCTGAAGTGACAGGCCGAAGGGTGAAAATCCGCTCCCCCCTCTTCCCCGGTATCACCGGCCAACAATCGGTTGCTCTACTACAGGACCTACTCACCTCCGACCTCGCGACCGCACTCACCTCTCCCGAAACAGCCCCCACGACCCACCCCCAATGCAGAATCGAAGACCTACCTGAGCCGGCTCAATTCATCCTCCACTTCGCGGACGCCCTCCAGCCGCTGGACACTCCCACCCCGATCGAGTCCGACCCATTCTCCTTCTGGTTAAATATCATCCGCCTGCCCAATAACCCCATTCATTCACAATCCGGCCCTGTATTCCTTCACATATTTTCATATTCACCCTATGAACCCGTACCCCCCGACCATCACCTTCACACCATTACTATCACACCCCCCCCCGTCACAGGCCACGTTCAAGGCTCGTCCTGGGCTGACACCTGCCTCACCAGAGTCCTCATCCAGTCCCGCCACTCCCTTTCCCTCCCTTGCATCAACTCAGACGGCACCATCCCACCCACACACTGGCTATACACCCTCCTATGTCAAACAGCCACAGAATATATAACCCACCACACCTCCACATCCGCCCCCTCCCCAGCCTCTCTCAATGCACAACCATGAAGAATTTCCTTGATGGCTCCTACTTCCGCTCACACCCCTCCAACTCCCGCACCGTCACCACCAGCATACAGATATCCCTCAACACCGAAATGTATTGCATCCTCATCTCCACTAACGGCACAGTCACCATTCCCCTCATCCACACATACACCCACAGAGGAGCACGCATTCAGTCAACCTGCACCCTCACCATCACCCCCCACCATTACTCCACCTTTGGTAGGGCCCGTCTCACGGACCCTATCTTCACCACCACCCCTTCTCCCCCCTCCCTCACACTTACAAAAGCCACACCCTCCACCGCAACCCCCCCGCTCTCCTTCTCCAATGGTCCCGCCACCTCACGGACAACCACATCACCAACAAGTGGCACCTGGAGCCCTCCGACTTCCACATGCATGACGACGACGACCTTCCCCTCGACCTCTTTTCCCTCCCCGACATCCAAATATCTTCCACCACCCCGACCCGCACTCCCTCCCACCAATGGGCCCTCCACCACTCCACCACCTCCCACCCCGCCTCCACCTCCTCCTTTCACATCAACCACTCACCTATACACCCTTCAGCTCCCCCTGCATGTCATCTCACCCTCAGCAAGTGCCTAGCACTTGCCTATCACAGGACACGCACTCACCTTGTGGTGAGCACACGCCAACATATATTCTGAGCCTTTAGATGATATCTAACGCTCAGCAACTTGCCACCATCAGCAACCTAATCCTCTCTATTGTTGATTGGCTTATCATCTCATAGTGCTGAGTCACAGCCGTACTATCACGATGCTACTTGACCAACATTGCTGTGTAGCAACTTGATTATCACACAAAACCATGTCTCGCAACACTCCCCCTTGCTACGCAGGCAATCCCATGATGGCATTGCACAACTTGCTATGCCTTGCACTCACTAATGGCTTGGTAAGCACATCAGCAAGCATGTTCTCCGTCGCACAATATTGCACCTCGATGTCTCCGCTCTCCACCTTCTCCCGACAGAAGTGGTACCTCACGTCCATGTGCTTGCTGCGTCCGGTCGTCATGCTATTCTTGCTGAGTGCAATACAACTCTGATTGTCCTCGTGAATTGTGATGGGAGACCCGGAGTCTTGGTGAAACTCGTGGAGTAGTTGCTTCAAAAACATCGCCTCCTGAGTGGCCGCAGTCAGCGCCATATACTCTGCCTCCGCTGTCGACAACGCCACAGTTTGTTGCCGCTGACTTTTCCAGCTCACCGCTGCACCGTTGAGCATGAACACATACCCCGTGCGAGAGCGCCGCTCGCCAATATCACTCGCGTAGTCAGAATCTGACCATCCTACCAGCTTTGATGAGGGTGCGCCACCGTACATCAACACCGACTCTGCGGTCCCCTTGAGGTAGCGAAGCACCCTCTTGGCTTGCTCCCAATGTGACTGAGAGGGGTCGGACATGTACCTACTAAGGTGGCTAACAGCCATGGTGATGTCGGGCCGTGTGCTTACGGAAGCATACAACAAGCTGCCGATCAAGCTTTGGTACGGCACTAGACCGGGAGGCAACCTTGATGTCGACGTCTCCACACAATTGCTCAAAGCATCGACCGCCATAGGTGAGCCCACTGGCTTGCAGCCCATCATGTTGAAGCGCTCCAACATATCTAAGACGTATTGCTGTTGTCCAATCCTGATGGTGCGGCTGCCACGATCACGCTCGACTGTCATGCCAAGCAACCAAGACACTGGACCGAGGTCTTGCACGTTGAACCTTTCGCCGAAAGCCGACTTGAACCCAACGATGAAGCTACCCGCTGGTCCGACGATGATGCTGTCGTCCACGTACAACGCCAAGACATAAAGCTCACCCTCCTTGATGAAGACGTAAATGCCGGGATCCACCTTGGATTGGGTAAAGCCATACTCCTCTAGCCATGCTGTGATGGTCTTATTCCAGTTCCTTGGAGCTTGCTTGAGGCCATACAATGATTTCTTCAACAAGCACACTCGCTCCTCTCCATTGATGTCGAAGTGACGGAATCCTTCCGGCTGCCTCATGTAGATTTCCTCCTCGATATCGGCCTCCAAAAATGCCGTCACCACATCAAGCTGCTCCACCTCCCAATCATTATAAGCAGCAAGCGCGAGCAACGTTCGAATAGAAATCACCCTCACTGTGGGAGCGAAGGTCTCGTGGTAGTCCACACCCTTCTCCTGAGTAAACCCGCGAGCCACAAGTCTTGCTTTGTACCTTGCAATCTGTCCATTGGCATCGCGCTTCAGCTTGAACACCCACTTGGAATCTACGAGTTTGCGACCGGCAGGACAAGGGACCAATGTCCAGGTTTTCCGAGATACAAGTGAGTCGTACTCGCTCTTGATAGCTGCCTCCCACTCCCCCGATTGGGGACTCCTCAGCGCTTGCTTGTATGACACCGGCTCTTGAACGGTCGGGCTGCTGGCTGACTTAATAGCTGCGGCACTTCCCGCAGTCCATCCATCTCCCGAAGCGCCCGCTGAACGGAGATTATACCTTGGACTGGGTACGCATTGCTGTGGTGCAGCAGTGGATCGAAGATTATACCTTGGCCGTGGAGTCTCCCCCGAATGCATGTCCCGTTCCTCTTCCGTCGACCCGGAATGCTGCCGCGACTCCCGTAGCGGCGACTCCCCCGAAGGTGTATCCGGTTCTTCGCTACACATGGTGCGCGGGATGCTGTCCTCTTCATCATCATTGCGTTGCTCCGCATTGCTCTCCCCCATGGAGAGGACTGCAGCCTCATCGAACACCACGTTGCGGCTGCTCACCACCCGACGAGTAGCAGGATTGTACACCAACCACGCAGGTGATTCGGAAGCATAGCCCACAAAGACACCCTTCCACGCGCGATCGTCAAGTTTGCGGCGTTGAGACTTGTCAACGTGGACATAGGCCGGACAGCCGAAGACCCGCATGGAGCTCAAATCAGCTCGTCTACCGGTCGCCAAGGTGAAAGGTACACCGCCGGCTCCGCTACTATGCACACGATTGCGGACATGCACCGCAGCGGCCATCGCTAAAGCCCAATACGATTTAGGCAGCGCGGCTTGCCGGATCATTGACTGCGCCATCGGGACCAATGTCCCCCACTGCCGCTCAATACGGCCATGTTGCCAATGCGCGTAAGGGGCAGTGATCTCCACAGCGATGTTGAACTCATCCAAGAGGTTTCGGAAGGCAGCACCTAAGAACACCGTGTCATTGTCCACCCGAAGACGACGAACCGTGTGCCCCAGAGAACGGATGGTAGTCAACATGCGACGGAACGAGGCGGGAGCCTCATCCTTGGAGCGGACCGCATCATGCAGCATGAAACGGCTCCGGAAATCAACCGCACACAAGCTGTACCGCCGTCCTCCCAAGGATGGAACACTCATAGGACCGCAGAAGTCTAAGCCGAGGACCTCAAAGACACCAACGTTCCGGTCAGCCGGCTCACGAGAGATACGGCGGACGTGCGACTTACACACAGCACACGTCTCACAGAAGCCCAACTTCTCCGACGCAGAAAACGCCACACCCTCCACCTGAGTGGCCAAGAGCCCGTCCAATTGCGACTCGCCAAGGTGACCGAGTCGGGAATGCCACAACCGTTTTTCCGATGGCGCAGTGGCGACCGAAGCGGTAGGATTCAACGAAGCAACCCGCGCCGGCAACCACACCAATAAATGCGCGCGCTCCAACGGAACCACCACGCCACCACCATGACCGGCATGAAGACGAAGGTGGTCCACGGGATCAGCTAACACCACAGAATGACCTTGTCGCCGAGCTTGGGTGAGGCTGAAAAGTCGATGGTAAGACCACGACGCACGACGGGATAGCTCAGGAACGTGGAGCACATTCTTTAGCGTGGCAGGAATCTCCTCTCCATCTTCAGCCTTCACAATGATTCGGACCGAGCCCACTCCAACAGCGCGGGCGCTGATACCCTTCACCCAAAGCCGGTCGGTGAGCGCTCGATACTCACAGAAGTCACGGCGCACACTAGTCATGTGATGGCTGGCGCCGCTGTCGGCCAACCACATCCACGTTTCCCCATCGCGCTCGAACATGTGTCGAGCCTCGGAGAATGGCCTCGCAGGGGTGGCTGTCACGTCCATGACCGCCGGAAAAGCAACCGGGGAGTCCATTTGCGCAGAGTTACCTCCGGTGTTGTTGACGGGGCACTCGGACCTGCGATGGCCCTTCTTACCACAGCCATAGCAAACACCACGAAAAATTCTCGCTCCGCCTCTGCCATATGAGGTACGACGAGTAGTCGCAGCTCCTTGAAGAGATTTCAGTTGGTCTTGGAGCTCGGAGACTTGCCGCTTCAAAAGTTCAGTCGTTGAGTCATCATGAGACGCTGCAAAAGCCGTAGGCGTTGGGGGCTCCGTTGAATGTGATTGCGCACGACTCTCGATGCGCATGCCCTTTTGACGAAGATCACGCTTGACGGTATCCATGCTGAGGTCGTGTACGTCCCACGTGTCGGTGATGGAGTGGTATTCGCTGCGCAGGCCCTTCACCAAGTACATGATGATACGCCGGTCGTGGACGACGTCCCCAACTCGGGCAAGCTGTCGTTGCAGTCGAACTAACCGGTTCAGATATTGAATGCCGCTCTCGCCGTCCGCTTGCGGCGTCTCCAAGTCCTGCAATAGTTCCGTACACCGGTAAATACCATCGTCCTCATAATGATTGACTAACGCAGTCCATGCAGTGTGGCCGCAGGTCTTGTCATCCTCGCTAACATTCTCGATAATAGAAAGGTCGTCCTCCGGCAGCGCAAGAATCAATGTGGAGTACATGTCGACTTGTTGTTGAGAGGAAGCGGCACCATCCGACGACAAAGCCGGAGCCCACTTTTGCATCAAGCCAAATGCACGAAAACGTTTCTTCCACACGTCAAAATCTCGTCTCTCCCCACTGAACTTGGGTAGTTTCACGGAGTCCATATCAGGTACGTCGGATGCGCTCGCAAGAGAACCAGAAAATCAGGAATAATGCCAACAAGAAAAGCACCAAGTACCGGTGAAGAGGCGGGCAACACGGCTCAGAAAAGGAGACGACAAAGGGCTGACCGAAGACGCAATTGTACTCCCGGAGTCTATACAGCCAAGGCAATCAGAAACGAGTCTCAGAAGGTCGGTCAAGTGACGTCGTACAGGAGTGCTAGTACACTTGTGGTAAGATGCCTTTCCAAAAATTCAGCCGGACCACTATCGGCTTTCACGAGAAAAGAAACTGGCGGGTGACAAGCTCCGGAAGCGAATAAAATTCCAGAAAGCGCCAAGCTATAACAAAGAAAAGCAAGCCGATCTTCACGTCACACGAGTCGGCGTTCGGGGGTTGAAGCCGGCTCCAAGCGACACAAACAAGTCGCTACCAGCCGGGTATCGAAGTAAAGCTACAAACACAAGCAAGAGCCAGCCACTTTGTGAGCCAGCCGCACCTCACGTATCGTGCGACACCACAAAGGTCTACCACTCTTCGAGAAGCAAGCTCTAGGTTCCAGTCAAGACAAATGACTCCAACAACTAGCAGCTAGAGGGCCCATAACCTGTCAAAGTTGAGGGGGCAATAAGGAATGCTTACACTCGGTGAGTGACACTGCATGTCATCTCACCCTCAGCAAGTGCCTAGCACTTGCCTATCACAGGACACGCACTCACCTTGTGGTGAGCACACGCCAACATATATTCTGAGCCTTTAGATCCCGCTCCCCCAAACCCCACACCTACCCTCTCCCCTCCTCATCCTCATCCCCTACACCCCATTCTCCCTCCCTCGTCCACACCACCCGACCAGGCGGACTCCCCCCCCCGCCCTCGTCCCCCCACGGACCCCTCGCTCAAACCCGCGCCCCCAGCGGGCATTACCAAACACTCCCGCCCCTCCCGCAAGCAAACCTCCCCATCCCTCCCACCCCGCGCCCCCCCGCACCCCTCCCTCACACACCACTACGACCTCATCACCCCCCCCAAACCCCGGTGCCACACCCTCCCCCGGTCTCGACACAAGCCCCCCTCCCCTCCGCTGACCCCACCCACCTTCCCCTACCCCCCTCCTCTCCTGAAGAAGAAGAATTAGACCTCGGAGACTCTGACGACCTGCTAGAGGACGACCTAGAGGAGACCAACGGCACCCCAACAGCCACCAACCCCTCCCCCAAACAGCCCCCACAGGTCACCCCCGGCCGACACGGCTGATTGTCATCATTAGTCCCCCTAAGGACAACCCCGAGGTTAGACCCCACACCTCACTCCCCGCCCCTCAACCCGACATCCGCAGACACACTGTAAACACCGCGACTCACTCAACTCTCCCGGCCCACTTTAACCCCCGCACCTGTTGCATAGCACTGCATAACTACCCATTCGACCTAAACCTTGAATACGGCCTCCCCACCCCCATAGGCTACCTCGATACCTCTGCTGTACTCTCCTTCCAACGGGGAAAATATCAGGACCTCTCTAACCTATCATGCCTCGCTACCACAATAACCAAACTCCACTCCACTCCACCGCCTCGTACACAGTTATCACTAACAACGAAGTCGATAATCACCACCACAACTCCCAATACCCCAGCCAGTGGACTAACCTCGCCAACCGAGGCACCCCACCCCATCCGGGGACGCCTAACCACTCTCTTCTCGTCCTCACATGGCAACACTCCCACTTCGGACTCCTACACCTCAGCCACACCTCAGCCACATGGATTGACCCTCTTCATCACCCTCCTCCGCCCGACCTCCTCGCCCGCTCTCTCACTGTTCTCTCAGACTGGAACTCCTCCCCCCCCCTCCCGTCGGTACCCTACGCTCCCTCAACCCACCTCGTCAGCACTATTCCGACTGAGCATGGTCGTGCGGAACCCACGCCCTCCTACACACCTACTTCATCGCGACAGCCCCCCCGAACCAACCATACAACCCCCCCCTTCGACCCCCGGTCCTAGGTGTACTCCCTCCACACTCTCCTATGGAACCACACCTTCCGCTCCGCCCCCCTCCCACAGGGACGCCCCCTCCTTCTCGACGCCCTACACCCCCCCACACCACCTTCCCCCCTCAGCTCCCCACCCCTCCACAACCTCTCCCCCCCCTCCCCCCTCAGTAGCGCGATGCGGGCACCATGTTCCACAACATCCCTCCACTCTCCCTCAACAACCCTATCGCCTCCACAATCCGCGCCCACTTCACCACTCATGATAACGCCCTCCTCACCTCACTCCGGGACAAAGCCACTCACATCACCGACCCTCACACATACAAACAAGCCTACTGCGATTTCTCTCCCCGCAAAACACACGCCTCCCTCCTCCCCCGCCTCACCCCCCTCTGGAAAAATAACATCACCACGTGGCCACAAGTCCTCCTCAGAGCCACCTCATCCTCCTTCATCCTCAAATCCTGCAAATCCATCACCACACTCACGGTGTCCACCACCCCACTCTCAGTTCCCATCCGCCTCCTTGCCGTAATCCTCACCGAACCCTCCAATACTATCCACAACCGCCTCCCCCTCACTCGCCTCACTATCAAACAAGCATCCCCCCCCACCAACATACACCCCTCATGGATTTTCCTCCTCTCCCCTCACCTCCCTCGCTCACCCCCCACCCTCTCATCCGGCATCTACACCTCACGCACCACTCACCCCACCCCCACCGCACCCACCACACACTTTGACACAGAATGCCTCACCCCCTCAGACCACCACTACCCCCCTGCGACGTAACACGTATCATCTCCAAACACAAGGACACAGAATACGGCCAAACGCAATACATGGTTGAATGGGCCCCGGAACACCTCACGGAATGGGACATTCAGTCACAACTCGACGACGGCTTCCGCCTCATCTCCTCCACCCCCACATCGGTATGCCTCCCCACCCCCTCCCCCACCGCCTGCTCCATCTGCCATGACCCACTGCACACAGAACCCACCTCCACATGCCTGCACTTTGCCATACATTCCCAATGCCGCCTAGCTCAAGGACCCGCCACATGGCAGTGCGAGTGGTGTGCTCGCGGCCAACAACACGACCTCACCCGCCTCCACGAGGTCCAGTGGGCCCCATGCCTACAACTTCACGACACCATCAGTGAGACCCCCTCCGGCCCCACCGCCCTCACCGCATTTAACTCCGGCTACGTCCCCTCCACGACACCCATTTTGCCAGAACCAGGACCCCATCCATGGTCACACCCCCTAATCACATTCAACCACGACCCCATCAACCCCGACCTCGACATGCTCCCTACCGGTAAATTCGCCATCCACGCACACCCATCACTCCACGACACATCCATACTATGCACTCCCGACGGCCGCGCGGTCACCACCCTCAACGGCCCCCGCGTCCGCCATCTACCAACTCTTTCGCCCCGACCTCTCGCATCATGCGTTCGAAGAGGAGGTCTACCACCTCCTCACTCGCCTAGGTTCCCGCTCAGAAATCCACTCACCCACACCCGCCACCACCACCCGCAACAGATGGGCCACCAGAGAAGACCTCCTCACAGCTCTCCGTCACACATTCCGCATCCTGACAGAACTATACTCCGACCCCCTCAATAAATCCCTTCACTCCCACACCTACCACTCCCTTTACCCCGATGACATAGTCTTCTCATGTAGTGGCAGCAATGCCCCACACACATGGCAAGGCACCAACATCGCCAACCCAAAATACGACCACGAATGCATGCGACGCGCCATGGAACACGCAATCACCAGCGCACACCTCACAGCCCCTCACACACCCAGCGCAACCATCCTCATACTCCCCCGATGGGAACACACACACCCTACCGCCACTCCAAATACATCAACTCCCCAAACACCCACCACCTTTACACCCTCCCCAACGACGCAAACACCTTCCTTCCCCCCGACCAACACACATGCACTCCCACCCGTACCCCATTCGGCACACGCTGGATGGTCGACATATACCTCGTCGCCAACCCCCTCGCACTCTCCACCCTACCGTCACCCACAGCCATGACCGCACTCCATAACACTCTCGAATCTATTTACGACACTCACCTCCCCAACCCCGACATCACCGCCCCTCCTCCTCACCTCCTCGACACCTACTCACCCCACTCAACAGGCATATACCACCTCCCCCCTGACCCGACTCACCCCATCACATACCCCCTCCCGGAACGCATGCAACTAACATACCACCCCACCATAGGCACTCTTGCTTGGAACTGGCATGACTTTGTCTACACAGACGGCTCGAAAAAAGGAGGCTCGTCCCCTCTCGGAGTAGCAGCTACCCACCCCGCCTCGGACACCACAATCAAAATCCTGGTGACCTCTACCCCTCCCTCGCACACAATAAACCGTGCTGAATTAGCGGGCATAGATATAGGCCTCCAGCTTGGCCGTACCCACCTCCTCACAGACAGTGCGTGCTCCCTCCGCCTCATACAAGGATACCTCAACTGCCCTTCCGCTTACAAAAACAACATCCACCGAGACAGCCTCCTATACATCACACACACCCTTAAAACCCGCTGCGACGCAGGCATCCGCACACTCTTCGGCAAAATCAAAGCACACAACCACTCCCTAGGTAACGACCTCGCAGACACCCTCGCCAACCAAGTAGCGGATGGTCACCCGCCCGACACTACATACACCATAGGTTCAGAGGTCTCGATAGGCCACCGGACCTGGCCATGCACCCTCGTTCCACAAACCCTAGGGGACCCATTACCCTACAGATACACCAACCTCAAAGCCGACGCATACACATACAGCACCAAACACACACACACGCCCCTCTCGCAAATTACCAAACACGGTGCCCTCCTCGCCCGCGCCGCGGAGGACGGCGCCGATTTCTCTTTCCACAAAAAATACTCAACCCTCACAAATGTCCAGTTCACACACAAGCAAGAATTCATGTGGGGAGTCCACAACACCCGTCTTCTTACTCATAACCCCACCCTGCGCTGCCCCCTATGTGGCCAATTCACTAGCAACGGCCACATGGCCGGTAACTGCCCCACCATGTCTGGCCTAAGACAAGACCGACAAAACAACGCGCTACAACTCCTACTCTCCCTACTGGAGCGCCACAACGGAGGACGCTGGGAAACCATCACAGCAGACTTCGGTAACAAACCCATAAAATCATTTGCTTCCCCCACTCCTGCCCACACTCCACTTGACTGCCACCCACCTCACCCCACCCACATGCCCACCCGCCTTGTAGCTGCTGACGAAGGTCTCTCGCCCGGTTTCCTAACCTCGTGTCCCGCCGTCCTCCCACCTGAGATTCTCCCCCATGCGCTACGACCCACCGCACACAAACCCGACTTCATCCGCATCTTCGAACCTCGATTCGTGGGTCACTCAAACGGTCACCGCCGTTACGCATCCCTCAAAAAGATTCAGATAGGGGAATGGAAGTACAGCACAGACAATATCCTCTCCCACACAGCTAACCTCATACGTGCCAAATACACACCCCTTGCAAACGCCATCTGCAGCCACTGGCCAGGCACATTGGTTGACATCCTTCCCATCGTCATGAGCCGCACATGTACACCGCACTCCTCCACCATCACGAGTCTCACCTCCCTACTCACCGCCCGCACCGACCCTCCTGACAAACTCGTCTCCAAAGCACGCCTCGACACGTCTCGCATCCTTGCACAACTCCATACGCATACCGTCCAATGGCTGCACCACCTCCTACTCATATACCGCATCAAGTCCCGCACGACCTCCCGCCGCGCCTCCGCACATTGCCCCTTCGCACGCCCATGAATGCACACCACCATCACCCCGCATCAGACCCTCCCCGGGGGGGAGTAAAACCCGCGAACACCCTTGGAGAGGTTGGACATAGGTGGTTCACGGTCTAGCCATGACTTGTAAGTTCCCTGTATGGCATAGTTGGGAGGGCCCAGAGACAGCAGCCGGCGCGTACGGCTTTTTGGTGAAAAACCGGCGCATGCGGTACATGTTGTAAACAATTTCAATTTCAATTGGAGGCCTATGTCTATGCCCGCTAGTTCAGCGCGATTGATGGTGTGTTAGGGAGGGGTGGAGGTCACCAAATTTTGATGCGGGTGTCCGAGGCGGGGTGGGTGGCGGCTACTCCGAGGTGGAAGGAGCCTCCCTTCTTGGAGCCGTCTGTATAGACGAAGTCATGCAAGTTTCATGCAAGACTTCCTTTGGTGGGGGAGTATGTTAATTGCATGCGTTCCGGGAGGGGATAAGTAAGGGGGTGGGAGGGGTTGGGGGGGAGATGGTAGATGCCTGCCGAGTGGGGTGAGTAGGTATCGAGGAGGTGTGGAGGAGGGATGGTGATGGTGGGGTTAGGGAGGTGCGTGTTGTATATTGACTCGAGTCGGTTGTGGAGGGCGGTCATGGTTGTGTGTGAGGGTAAGTTGGAGAGTGCGAGGGGCTGGGGACGAGGTAGATGTCGTCCATCAAGCGTGTGCCGAATGGGTGGGGGTGGGGATGCCTGTGTGTTGGTCTAGGGGTAGGAAGGTGATTGCGTCGTTGGGAAGGGTGTAGAGGTGGTGGGTGTATGGGGAGTCGATGTATTTAAAATGTCGGTATGGTGTGTGTTCCCATCAGGGGAGTATGAGGATGGTGGTGTTGGGTGTGTGTGAGGCTGTGGAGTGGGCGCTGGTGATTGCGTGTTCCATGGCGCGGCGCATGCATTCGTGATCGTACTCCGGGTTGGCGATTTTGGTGCCGTGCCATGTATGTGGGGCGTTGCTGCCGCTGGATGAGAAGACTGTGTCTTCGGGGTATAGTGACTGGTAGGTGTGAAAGTTGAGTGATTTATTAAGGGGGTCTGAATAGAGTTCTGTCTGGGTGTGGAATGTGTTTCGAAGTGCTGTGAGTAGGTCCTCTCTAGTGGCCCATCTGTTGCGTGTGGTGGTGGCGGGTGTGGGTGAGTGGATTTCTGAACGGGAGCCTAGGCGAGTGATAAGGTGGTAGACCTTTCCCTCGAACGAGTGTTTCGTGAGGTCGGGGCGAAAGAATTGAAATAGGTGTCGGACGCGGGGGCAAGAGTAGTGACTGCGCGGGCGTCGGGGGTGCAAAGGATGGTGGTGGCATGTAGTGTTAGGTGGGCGTGTATGGTGAATTTGCCGGTGGGGAGCATGTCGAGGTCGGGGTGGATAGAGTCGTGGTTGAATGTGATTGGGGGGTGCGTCCATAGGGGGGGTCCAGGGACGGGAAGGATGGGTGTTGTGGAGGGGACAAAGCCTGAGTTAAATGGGGTGAGGGCGGCGGGGCCGGAGGGGTCTCACTGATGGTGTCGTGGAGCTGTAGGCAAGGGGCCCACTGGACCTCATGGAGAGGGGTCATGTTGTTGGCCGCGGTCGCACCATGCGCATTGCCACGTGACGGGTCCCTGAGCGGGGCGGCATTGGGAATGCACGGCAAAGTGCGGGCACGTGCAGCATGTGGAGGTGGGGTTTGGGTGTAGGGGCTCATGGCAAATGGAGCAGGTGCTGGGGGAGGAGGTGGGGAGGCACACCGTTGTGGGGGTGGAGGACACGAGGCGGAAGCCGTCGTCGAGTTGGAGTTGGATGTCCCACTCCGTGAGGTGTTTTGGGGCCCATTCCATCATAAACTGGGTTTGGTCATATTCAGTGTCCTTGTGTTTTTTAATGATGCGTGTGAAGTCGCAAGGAGGGTATTGGTGGTCTGAAGGTGAGAGGTATTCAGTGTCGATGTGTGTGCGAGTGGCGCTCGCTGTCCAGCGCGATTGGTGGACGAGTTCACGGCCGATTAAATAACTTTTAACGCGAGTGGGGAGGTCGTCGATGTGGTTGAGGCTTTCGAGGAGCCAACGACGGGCTACCGAGCAGGCCGAGAGCACCGATTCCGAAGGGTGAGTCGAGTCCGGGAGGAAGACATCATGCATCCAGAAGCGGGCGAGGTGGGGGGGGGGGGGGGGGTGGAGTACTGGCATGTGAGGAGGTATGAGTCGATCATACGTGACGAGAGGTCGTCGGCCGGCCGTAGGTCAGGAGTTGACCGGGGGGCCGCTAGGACAAGAGGAGTCTTGAGGCCTCGACTAGGGGAGGGATTCATAATAGTGCCCAGGTTTTGCTCGGCTTGGGATGGTTGAGGTACCGTGAGGAACGGGGCGAGCGGATGTCCCGCGAGGCGGGTCTTGGGGTTAGAGAGGTCCGCAGTAGGCGCCTGCTCCGGGCGATCCCGCAGGAGCACCTGTCTGTAAGTGGGGAGAAGGTTAGGGGTTGAGGACATATTGACCGCGTGGGATTCGTAATATGGTTTGGAGATAGAATGGTTTGTAGTAGTATGGTTTCGAGTTGGAGTCGTAGTGGGTTGCCTGTGTTGGCGGCACACGACCATGCCTGATGGAGCATGGGTTTGGAGGGTGTTGACAGCGGACGTGAACGTCCGGACGCTCGGTGGGGCGCGGTGTGGCGCGCCTCCCCCGGGGAGGGGGTTTTTGTAATCGATTGTTGGATTTGTCTGTTCGTAGTACTGAGGTGGGTACACGGTTGGATTTCAAAGTGGGTGGAGCGAGAGCTGTCGGGTGGACGATTTTCAAAACTCTGAAAGCTGCGCCTTGCTGTGTGTACCGTTTGGTGTCGCTACGGATATACCGACCTGGGTAAGCTAGGCTCGGGTGGGAAGAGGTGGACGGTGCCTGTTGTTCAACGAGCCCTATGTCCACGAGTTTGTCGCTCATTGGGAGGCCATGCCCTGAGCGAAGACGGTCGGCGTCGCTCATTCGAGCTACCGAGCCATCCCCGTTTTGCGGTTTAGTAGTACTTTAGTATTGCTTTGGATCTCACAACTGTCTTTAGTGACGGTAGGATGCGTTTTAAGATAACGCTAAAGCTCATGCTTGCAAGAAGGTTAGGAATTGGCTTTCGTCTCAATCCGGGTTTCAAGTGATGCAATGGCATGCCAAAAGCCCTGACCTTAGTTGGATTGAAAACATGTGGGGTATTGTGTCGAGTAGATTACAAAAAATATTGGACTTGTCACCACGCAATTTAGAGGCGGCTATACAACACGTGTGGGAAACAATTCCTTATTGCTCTGCCCATTGCGCCGTGTTCAACTCCATCCCCAAACGGCTATAGGAGTGCATAGCAAATGATGGAGGAACAACTCACTATTAGGGTAAATTTAGAGTTTCGGATAGGTTGGCATGCAAATCAAGACAATTCTGATAATTCGATTTTGATCCAACACTCCTCCACAAAAGTCCGGACATGCATTATGTTAAGCATAAGCTAGTCAAGGACACGCTCCCCTCTCACCACGTCAAGCACGACGATACCCGAGTACCACCCAATTGTAGGAGAACCGAGAAGCAAGTAGTTAGCCGCCATCCGGGGTGGTTAGACCTCAGCTAAAAGCGGGTGTTTTCGGTGGAGTTTGTCAAATTAAGCCCATAAATTCCCGGGAAATTGTCTGAACTACACACGTCATTATGAGCGCCACGCTTGGGCATTGCTCACGAGCTCATACCAAGCTGCATACTTCTTCGTGTTCCACATAACCGTATTTTGGGGGGCTATTTAGAGGGGGTTTGGAGGCGTGGGTGCCGTGTTCAATGCGCGAGGTTTGGTTTGCGCGTGTGTGAATAGAGCACGGAAGTTGAGGCTGCTGGCACGGGTGATTTTTTGGAAAGTTAGCGTGCAAAAGCGCACATGACGCAGGTTTGGATAAACAATGCACGCTGTAGACATGCGAGGGCGATTGGCTTAGGGGAGGGGCGAGGTCCAACGGCCGTTAGGGACGCATCACGTTGACGGTGGTGTTTGGATTGCTTGGGTATGTGCTTGTGCCAACCACACCCGCCCCACGCGTGGCACGCGTCGGGAATTAGGCTCGAAGGTCAATAGGAATGAAGAATGTTAAGCATATATCGACAAACCCCGCACAAATCGTCTGATGAGATGAGCCGACTTCGATGGGTGTTGCTTGGCACTGCGGCTCAGCTTTGCCGGAATAATTCGTAAATTAAGATAATTCATAACACAACGATTTGTGGGTGTTTGAACTCCGGAGTATCTGCATTCGACGCAAATTGAAAAGACGCGTCCAACGGTACGTGTTATAAAAGTTTTGACCATGTATAAGTTATGATCGCTTGAACATTGTGGCCGAAAGCGGCTTGCCCTTGGGTTGTGAGCGTATCGGTGGTAAGTCTACATACGCGATTTCGTGCGTTTCCCCCACAGCGGCCTCCCAACACCTCCTCCCTCCGTCGCCTATGCATTATATTTGCGCGACCGTCGCAGCCGCGTTCATATTGCGGCGTTGTGCGCCCGTTACTCTTTTCCGTCTTAACCATTAGTGTTTGAAAGAGCGTGCCGCACGGGTGCGGGCGCGATAACCCCAAGTACACAAGCCCGGCAGTGTTCGAACTCGCCCCTCGCAATTGTCGGCGCATTCCATTTTCCGCGCAAATAAAGCATTGCCTGGGATTTCAGGACATTTGTCAATAAAATCGACGCTTGTTTACATTTTCTACTTGCGAAGGTGTGAAATCTTGTCCGGACTTTTGTGGAGTGTAAATATAAAATTCTTACAAAAAAGCAGTGGGAACCATCAATTAAAAGAGGGGAAAAGGAGGAAAAAACCCCGCTCATTTTTTCTTTTCCTGCGACATACAATGATCTTCCTTGAAGAAGAAAATGGTAGGCGAGAGCAATGACACGGAAAGTAGGCGGAAGGCACGAGAGATTTCCAATCCAAAATCACACTATCGCCGAAATTCCCTTTAGCGACGAGACCAAAACAATTCCGGGTCCCGACAGAGTAGTCCCCAAGCATCAGTGCAAGTAGCTCTCAAAAAGCTGCCAGCGACCAAAAGGCTTATGCAACTAGGGCTCTCATCTACATGCAGATTAAATGTTTCCTAAGCATCAGAAGTAAATTGATGTTGACCAGAGGTGGGCGATGATAATCTAATCGTCGCCAAGATTCGAAGACGGCCATCCGTGTCGATGAGCTCTGACGATAGGGGAGGAGGCTTGGAAGGCATGCTTGGGAAGTTTTGGGGGTGAGTTAGGCCATTGGTGCCCCCGCCATCGACACGAGGTCCGTCCCGCTCTGAGTTGTGTACTTCACCGCTACATGGGTGTGAAGGCCATACAACAAAGTAAGTATTTCGGTCCCGAGCGGGGAACTTACTTGTGTGTGTGTGTGTGTGTGTGTGTGTGTGTGTGTGTGTGTGTGTGTGTGTGTGTGTGTGTGTGCTTTTTTTTTTTTTGGGGGGGGGGGGGGGGGGGGGGGGGGGGGGGGGATACCACAGAGGTGGCCGTGGCTGTCTTTCCTTGGGAAGGCATTTACTGCCCTGCGCGCAGGAGTGTGGCGCATGTAGTTTGCCAGCTCGCCGGTGCCCTCACCATTACTCTGCAGTAGGGCGCAGGTGGTGCCAACGATTGCACAAGTTCAGCGACAAACGGATCCGCAAATCTCGCTCACAATCTGGAAATGCTTTGTTCTACAGTGTCGTGCAAGTAATTCAGGAATACAAATTGACCGTCCGCCATCAGGATATTCAATATTGACTGACTTCTCATTTCTGGTCATTGATTAACAACAGTCTGTAGATTCAAATTCCGGAGGAGGTGATACCAACCCAGTATTAATAAACCAAACAATTTGAAAACCGCCTGGCGACGGGCTCACCTCAAAGAGGCAGCCGGGCGGGAAGTCTGCCAGCCCGTCTTTCTTTGTCGAAACAATGGCGACCTCTTCGTTGCCTTCCTCTGTGCCCCAATAGAGCGGGTGGGTGCCGCACGAGGAGCGCGCCGCGAGAAAGTATCCACAGTTGCTGTCGTACACCATGATGGAGAAGTCGCCCTGCAGAGTGCAGACGGGACAAGACGACATCGATACAAACCGAGAGGGCGAGAAAAGAGACGGCGAAAGAGGGAAGCTGCGTGAGCCGTGAGGCAGGTAGCAGCAAACCACCAACCGCCACCCCTCCCAGTTCTCTGTTTCGAAAACACAAATTCCAGGATGTTGTCGCTGTATCGGATTTGGGTGGCGGCTTGATCCGGAATAAACCGCACGACTTACCTGGCGGTGGCAAGCAATAAAGGAGCGGTGCACCACCCCAGTGCCTCATCACGGAAGCACACACAGTCTGTTCCCACCCCAGCGAGTCGATCAACAGCAAGAGAGCGAGTGCCCGCATCAAACCACGCCGGTGAAATCGGACGTGGGGGCAGCTGCGCTCACCTCAAACGAGCTGATCGCCGTGGCAGGCTGGTCGGAGCAGTCGCCGTAGATGTCGGTAAAGTCCTGAAGTCGGACGAGTGCCGATAAATACACACAGTGGGATATTTTGAAAATCGGATAACATACGTCACAGCATCAGTTTCCGCCCACAGCACATCAAATTACCACGATTTCCATATGGTCGCTAGTCTTGAATCAAAGGCACAACGATATATGCATGCTGTAGCTGGTTTTTAAGCCAAAAAATGAAACTCGACAAAGGTTCGAGCTGAGAGCATACCGCATCATAAAGCGCACGCAGAAGGTCGACCACGTTATCGGGGGCGGGGTTGATATTGTAAAGCTCCGAAATCTCGGCCGTGTTGGTGATGTCGCCCGTTGCGAATATGGCCTGCCAAAACAACGTAAGTGGCGACGACGGTGTCTCGCGATGTGCCATTCGGATAATAGGTCGCACAATACAGGTAAGGTACGGGAGTCGAATAAACGAGACATAGGAGCACAGGACTCAGGAATCAAAACAGTGTGGGAGAATATCAGATCATCAGTATAGTGTGGCAGATATATCGTTCGTCATGTATGACGCTAGGGATAGCTCTCCATCTCGAGTTGATAATACGGAGGCGTGCAGGGCAAAGCAAGCACTCATTCTCCGGGGATCAAAAGGGGACTTACTAGTCCATCCTTCTCGCCAAACGGGGTGTCTTCGGACGCGGCAAAGGCTCCACCAGTGCAAGTGAGGATACTGTTCTTCAGTCCCTAACAAAACGATATCGGGAGTTCACTCCGTCACGTTTATCACGAACTACTACAGGCAACTTGAAAAATGTATACGGGTATGTAGCCTTGAGATATACACGAGGTATATCTACTTTGGGGTCACAGACACGCAAGCAACTGTTACGGTACGCGGCGACGCAGTAGGTGAGACCACCAGTGCATTTCAGACCAGATATCGCTAGGACTATTTGAGATACGCTGAAATTTGTAGTGGGCCGGGAAGGCAGTGCTCACAGTTGAGCCGCCGGTATACAAAGAAACTAGGGAAAAAAGCCAAAGACTACCTCTGCTCGTGAAAAAGGTGGGGGCGGTAGTCTGGAACATACATAGGACGGAAAGGGAAAGGCTGAACACCTTTGCTTTAGTATCCAGATAGGCCTTCAGGTGATGGCCTAGTTCCTCGCCAGAAAAAGCTGTGTTTTCATCCTTGTCATCCGTCATAGGCGCAACAAGGAACGGCGGGTCCAATGTGCGCGAGTTGAAGACGGCGAACATGTTGAATGAACTTTCCGATACGGAAAGGGTGGCGCGCCGACCTCGCCTTCTCTGTGACCTAACCCCAAGACCGGGTCTGGAGTGTCGCAAGAAAGATAAATGTCGACTCCGCCTACCACTGTGTATTTGCTACGGCGTATGTCTCTTTGATTACGGCGACGAGTGCTGGCGCGGACTGGAAAACGCTTATTTTGTTAGCGGCTATGTCTGTGGTGTCCTAGTCACGCGTCGTTTCGAGACGAACCCGCTTTAGTTGAGGCGATTAGTTGCTACCAGGACCAGCTAATACTCAAGCGAAACTTGGCGTGGCCTCTCGGATGGTCGGATTATGGGCAGAAGTGTAAAATCGCCACCTACGTAACGTAAGAGGAGCCAAACTTTACGCGTGTGTTTGTGGTGATAGGGGTTGTCGCTGTGACTGTGTCGTGCGACTCTGACGGTGGCAGGTTGGGATCGGGGGAACACGTAGTCCCGTCGCCCACTCGCCCCTTTCCTGCATATCCCCGTATGCAGCGTAGCGCGCACAATGTAAGTCACACCGCCGCCTTATTCGGCCATTACGTACAACATGTCGATAATCGATCCGCAGCAGCGGTACGTTAAGTAATCATTTGTCACCGTCAGCAGACGACGACACGGACAGAACATACACGTCAGCATATTGTGGAAACCCATTACGACAATATACGTGTACGGTACCTGTACATGCCTGCGTGAGTGCACTGGGAGTCAGATTATGCCAAAGATGACAGCTTGCTTACATTTTGGATAAACAGGCACTAAAACACCTATTCAGAGGTGTTATTTCTATTCAGCGCTTGATCAGGGAAGGGTGGGTGGGTTGCGCGAGCCGAATGGGCGAGCGCAAAGGCAGAAGGTGGCTGCTACCAGCTAGAGGAGCTGCTTTATAGGTAAAGCAGGTGGGCGTCCGCCGCGGACAATTTACTGCGCTTGTGACGCTTTGTCTCCGCGCGTTGCCTTAGGCGGACTCAACATGGTACGTTTACTAACCGTTAAACCCCAATATTTTACCAATATAAGAATTTAGCGACTGGGAGTCAGATTATGCCATTGAGATAGACTGAAGGTCTGCATAGGCTACTAATCCGGGGGTTTGGCGACGAGCCAGCCGAAAAATAGCCAGGCCGCCGGGGTTTCGCTCATGGTGGGGTCGATGTACTTGCCGGTGACGACGTCGCTGGTTTTCGACCAACCACCCATGTAGCGGATTTTGGTAAGGGGTGCGCCGATGCATGCGGCTGCGGACGCCGCGCCTTTACGTAGGCTATGCGATGTCCACTTGAATTGCGTGGGGGGGGCAGCGTCGATGGTGTTGCACGCCTCACGAATCCACTCGGTGATGGTCCCGGCCGTCCACGTGTGTGGCTGTTCCTCGGGCGTGACGGCCCAAAAAGCAGTTGGTCCGGACCCAGTGCCGAGGATGTTGCAGTAACTGGTGCGTCCAGCGGTAAACGCCTCCAGGAGGTCCGCGAGTAGCGGTACTGCAGTAATAGGGAGTTGCAGGAGCGGTTTATCGGCCGCGGTCCTACGCTGGTCTCCCTTTGATTTTCGTACAAATAACAGTATGTTACCGCCCGTTCGGTCGACCGCGATGTCGTCCATGTGGCAACGTACGCCGGTTTCTGCGCGGCAAAAATAGCAGTAGTTGGTGCAGACTGCGAGCATCGCGCGGAACGTCTTGATATGTACGAGGTTGTCCGGCTGCCAGGTGAGCGCGCGGTAGTGTCGATGGGCGAAGAGTAGCATCTGTTGTACGATTGGGGCTGGGAGCGGTACGCGAATGTCGGGGGCGGTGATGGGCTGCTGCTGCATGGCGAGCCCCCGACGTGCGTCCGTGAGAAGGGGTCCTAGCGCCACGGGCTCCTTCAGGTGGTCGCGAAAGAACTTATTTATGGCCGAGAAGTAGGGCTGGAGGCTGTTGGCTGCGATGGTTCCGGATCGGGCGAGCCACGCTGTAAATCGAAGCATGTCGGCCGCGGTCGCCTCGAGGGGTGTGATTCCTTCCTCGTTGCAGAAAACAGTAAAACGGCGCATACCGGTGCCATAGTTGTTGTAGGTGGAGGGGGCGAGGGAGCCGGTGAGAAGGTCG
Source organism: Tetraselmis chui (assembly GCA_026401115.1). Lineage (NCBI taxonomy): Eukaryota > Viridiplantae > Chlorophyta > Chlorodendrophyceae > Chlorodendrales > Chlorodendraceae > Tetraselmis > Tetraselmis chui. The sequence goes on from JAPMLY010000090.1 coordinate 219,196, forward strand.
AGCACGAGGTCGCCCAAGTCGTCCGTGCCGACGAGTGTGCCGACATGGTTGCGCATCGAGGCGTGCCACGGTGCGTGGGCCGCAGGTTCGACTAGTCGGTACTTTACGGGTGCGGCTGGGCAGTCGGTGTCCGCGGATGTCCGGTCGTGCCGCGGTCTTGTCGAGGACGTCCGGGTGGTCGGTGTTGGGTGGAGTGTACCACGTGTTCGGTAGAGCCAGGACGGGGCGGTACGTGGAAAGCCGTGACGCTCCAGCCGGGCGGTCCGACGCCCTCGTACGCTCCGCGCTTGCCCGGAAAGAATAAATCTCGGGAGGGGGGGTACAGGATCTGTTCGTCGGAAATTTCGCTTAGTAGTTGGTACCACTGTTTGGCGGGCCAGTAAGGCGCGATGACTGTTGCTTCGGCCCCTGATTGGCGTAACTTCTGGACGAGGTCTGGGAGTAGCGTCCACGGTGGGTTGCACCAGTTCGTCTCTGCTGTCCAGCGGTTGTCGGGTAGATGAAGGCAGTCCACGGCTTCGGAGGTGGGGTCTCGCCAGCGGGCGTTGTAGCGGGGAAGCTGCGTATTGCCCTGCGTGGCAAACCTGTCGATGGAGTGGGGGCCCCACAGGGAATTCAGGTAAGTGAATATGCGGGGGTTGAGTTGCCAGTCGTCCCTGTCGGTTTCGCGGCTCAGTCGGTCGGCCCAGACGTTGGCTGCGGAGCGAATATACCGCGCGCGGATGCTGATGTCGTTGGTGTCGATGAGTTCCCACAGTTTTCGTAGTTCGTCCATCATAGCTGGGGACCTCGAAGTTAGATGACTGAGGACTGCCACCACTGCTTGGTTGTCCTCGTGCAGGAGGACTTTGCGGCCGCGCAGGAGGGGCAAGAACGACAGGACGGCGAGTCGCACGGCCTTTAATTCCTTCCAGGTGATGTGCTGCTGCTGGTCTGTCGCTCCCCAGAAACCACGGGCTTCCAACTGTTCGTTTAATACAGCTCCCCAGCCGTAACCTGAGCTGTCGCAGTGCAGGTAGGCGGTCTCGATGGGGGCGAATATGGAGCGGCCGTTGTTGGCGGAGGGGACTTGCGTCCACCATTGGAGGTCTCGTCGCAACTGGTAGGTGAGTTTCACCCGGCCACCCCATCCCGTGCGCGTAGCGAGGACGTCGTGTAGTTCGCGTAGGTAGAATCGGGCTGCTGGAATGGCGAGGTACAGGTACTGTGCTTTTCCGGCGAGCACCGCGAGCTGCCGGGCAGGGAGCCATCGTGCGTCGCGCGTAGAGCGTTGTAGGAGGGTCCGGGCTAAGGTAGCGATGGCCTGTAGTTTCGAAACAGGGGCTCGGAACGTAGAGGTTGTGGTGTCGATTTGGAGGCCGAGGTGTTCGCAGATTTGCGTCGGCTCCCAGTGGCCTTTCTTGGGGTTGCGTCCTAGCCCGAGGCGGTCGAGTAGGCACGCGACGCGGTCTCGGAGTTGTAACGCTGCGTCTCTGCTGTCGGCAAAAAATAGGAAGTCGTCCATGTACGGGAGTAATCGGACACCCCGCCATCGAGAGTTGCGCAGATAGCGTCGGGACGGTGTAGGTCGTGTGGGCTGGTGTTGCGTAGCTAGACGGGGGTTGCGTACGGTGGGGTTGAGCAGTGGTTCGCGTAAGTGCCGGATAAAAACTTCGGTAAGCCGGCAAAAATAGTAACTGCTGCATTTCCAGCCCATCGGAAGCCCGGCGAGTCTGTACAGTGTTCCGCGATAATTTACCGTGAAGAAGTCTCTGTCCTCCTCCCGTATGCCCAGGGTGTAGTAGCCGTCCGCTAGGTCGAAAGACACCATCCAGTCGCCGGCCCGTGTCAAATTCTTGAGGTGCTTGAGTGTCTCGAAAGTTAGCTTGTGGTCCTTGCAGTACTTGTTCAGGGGGCGTAAGTCGATAATTAGTCGCCATTTGTTTTCGCCCGGTTTCGGGACTAAAAACATTCTGGAAACCCATCTGCTGCGCTGGCCTGGCTCCCAGGCGCCTGACTGCAGGAATCGGGGAAGCTCGGAGTCCATGAAGTCGAGTTGCTGTTTTGTTGCGTTCAGCATGGAGGTGCCGCTGTTGAAAGGTGGGGGTCGCCGGCCGCCAATGAAAGGTATGCGAACCCCGTGACGAATCCAACCCAGAACTTGTTCGCTCGCGCCTAATCGCTTCCACTCGGACGCTCTTTTCCGCACGCGGTGTCGCATGAAGTTGGAACGGTCGTTGCAGGACGTGGCGCGGCGGGTCACACCGTCAGGCGTTCTTGTCCGGGTTCTTGGTCTTCGTGTCTTTGGGGTCGGCGTTGTCTCTCGGTGGCGGCTTGGGCTTGGGTTGGGGTCGGGGGTTCGGTGTCGGTGTAGGCCGGTCGGGGGGGGGTCGGTCGGGAGTCTTGCGCGCGAAGGTAGCTCCCGCGGCGGCTTTGGCGCTAGCGAGTAATGAACACTCGAGGGTCTTGTCGATGAACGCTCGGTGTAGGTTGTCGTACTCGGAGGAGGCAACGTCCGGTCGCGGTTTGAGGAACCGCTCGTAGGCGAGTTCCGCGAAAACGCGGTCCGAATCGCTCGTCTCCCCTCCGCCCTTGGTGTGTCGGATGTGGGATATCCGCACACGGGCGGCCTCCTCGAGCGCGCTGTGGGTGTGGTTGCTTTGACGCAGGGTGACGACCGCCGCCGCGAATTCCGGTGAGTCCTTGGGATAATTTTGAATGTCTTCCAGAGCTGATAAGCTCGCCGTGTTAGCGCAGGCGGCGTAGGCGGCGTGACAGGCCGTGGCGCGGTATTCTTCGAGCGTGGCGTTGTGCCGGCGGGCGGAGAGGTGGCGGTAGGTGTCACAGGTGAGCTTCCAGATTTGTGGGCCGTTGAGATGTCGGGGGGGTAGCTCGAGGCCGGGGGCAATGTAGGGTCCCCATAGCTCTGTGTCGATGTGGTAGTCCTCATCTGGCAGGGCTGCTGGGGTTACCGTCGTCGCTGGGGCTGGGGCCAGGGGTCGCACGGTGGGGTCGATCGAGGGTAGCTCGGTCGGCAGCTGGGCGCTGCGGGCGTCGTGCTCCGCAATTCCACCCTTCGGCGTGTCGAATACGCCGACGGGACTGGCTAGCTGTGTGCTGACTTGCTTAGCTGCTGCTAGTTGAGTGATGATGGTCGAGCTAAGCGTAGCCGTTAGTTCGGTAAAGGCTTGCTGAAAACGGCCATTTAGTCGCTCCTCTGAAGCGGCCGCGTTAGCGAGTAAGCGTTGCTCCTGTTCTTTGAATTCTAATGATGTAACAAATTCCGGCGCGTCGCGAATTTCGTCGTCGACTTGTCTGTCTGTAGCCATCGTATATTCGAGCAGGGTAAAGAGTCTCGGCCGTGGTAGACGCGGTCGAGGGTAAGCTGTCACCTTGCGCAGCTACGAGAGCTACGATGCCTGTTGCGCGAGCCGAATGGGCGAGCGCAAAGGCAGAAGGTGGCTGCTACCAGCTAGAGGAGCTGCTTTATAGGTAAAGCAGGTGGGCGTCCGCCGCGGACAATTTACTGCGCTTGTGACGCTTTGTCTCCGCGCGTTGCCTTAGGCGGACTCAACATGGTACGTTTACTAACCGTTAAACCCCAATCTGATGTGTTCGGGCTTACTTATGCCAAAGATGTGGATCACTTACAGAATTTGGTATGGGTGGCCATTGGGTCACCCTACACTAGTTTCGAGTGCCGCGTTAGCGGCGGCCGTAAATACACCATAGCAGAGCAGGTGTCGATACTCGTCGCGGGAGGAGATTCTCGCGTTGTCCGTAAAAAAATTATCGGCCTCGTCGTGTCGAGGGTTCCACATGCACGGGACTGTTGTGCCGGAGGGGGGTAGGCAGTCCGCGAACGTACGGGACGCGAAATCTGACCCCTCTCTAGGGTCGATGTACTCTAAAGGGGTGTTTGTACTATGAGTAGGTAGAGCGTCGAGCTCGAGTCGTCCACCCGCAACGCTATCGGAATCGGTTGTGGGGATGGCTGAAGTAGTGTGTTTTGTTGGCGCGGCTGCGACGGATAGAGTTTCGACCTGGGCTGCTAACTCTTTTACAATCTGTGTCAACAATTGCAGCTGGTCTAGTTACTGTTTCGGCGCGTCACCGGGCGCAACGGGGTAGAGGTCGGTAGGCAATACCACGCGGTCTGCCATATGGACTCAAGGAGTGTGTTTTCGTGCGTCGTGCAGGAGACTCAAGTGATCAACACCTTGCGTGGCTAGCAAGAGCCACGATGCCGTTTGCGTGAGGGATAGCTCTCGCAAAAGGCAGAAGGTGGACACACAATCGCTGGTGGTGCGTCATATAGTGTGCGGACATTTTACTGTCCGTGCGCGCGCGGGCGCTTGAACCGCTAGGGGAGATGTAGCGTCGGAGGTAACGCTTGTAACGTCCGAGGTAACGCCGGTTACTTCGTAATTTAGCCATGTATTTCAAATCTCTATATTACCAATACCATTACCCCCGCCATGATTTAATGGTCGTATTAATGGTCATTTAATGGTCATAAGTGAGTCCCAACACAGCTTAAATGGGCATATTGGTAATATAGAGGTTTAAATTACACCGGACTAGAATTACGCAGTAACATGCGGTACCTCCGACGTTACATCTCCCCTAGCGGTTCAAGCGCCCGCGCGCGCACGGACAGTAAAATGTCCGCACACTATATGACGCACCACCAGCGATTGTGTGTCCACCTTCTGCCTTTTGCGAGAGCAATCGCTCACGCAAACGGCATCGTGGCTCTTACTAGCCACGCAAGGTGTTGATCACTTGAGTCTCCTGCACGACGCACGAAAACACACTCCTTGAGTCCATATGGCAGCCCGCGTGGTATTGCCTACCGACCTCTACCCCGTTGCGCTCGGTGACGCGCCGAAACAGTAACTAGACCAGCAGCAATTGCTGACACAGATTGTAATAGGGTTAGCAGCCCAGGTCGAAACTCTATCCGTCGCAGCCGCGCCAAAAAACACACTACTTCAGCCATCCCCACAACCGATTCCGACAGCGCTGCGGGTGGACGACTCGAGCTCGACGCTCTACCAGCTGATAGTGCAAGCTCCCCTCTAGAGTAGACGTCCGCCGGCGGCGCAACGGCGGCGGCCCCGGAGAGGGGCGCGCTCGCAGGCCCGTCGGCACATACCTCTACCTCCACGCGCTGGGCGCTGGTAATCATGTAGCCGTGCCGGGCCTTGCACGGTAGGGGGCTAAGCGAGGTACCGACAGCTGCGATCCGCGGGATCTGCAACTCTCGGGAAGCCCGGTACGGAGGGTTTTGGAAAAGCATAATATCCGTACACCGGCACATGGATCCCGCTCGGCCAGTCCGATATGTCGTTTCCGCGACTGAATACTCGCAGATACTCTCCCGACGATGGGGCGGGAGAGGCATTTGCGAAATGTTTTTTGGCGAAAAAGGGTACGGACGGATCGGCGGAGGGACGAGGGTGTTGGAGCAGGCGGCGGATAGCTAGGAAGCAGCGCTAGGGCACGGCGCTCGCTAGCAGTCGCTAGCCCTGCGAGAGCCTTAGGTCTCCCCCGGGGGCGAGGCATGATGCTACGCAGGACGGAGGTGGGTCGCAGCCGGAGGAGCGGCACTGTCTGGCGGCGGCGGTCCTTAGGATCACCCGCCGCCGGAAAAGGCCGGTACGGGGGGTTTTTGGAAAAATTCCCGTACCCACCATCTTTTGAGGACCGGCGACTCGATCCTTGTGTTCTACCAACCCCTTCCCTAGTCGGTACCCGGTTATCGATAGGCTACCTCAGGCAGCGTGCCTAGGGTTATAGTAACGGCACACTGCTCATACAGGTGGCCCCCTACCAACGTAAACCACCGGGGGAGGGTAAGGACGGCCACATCGCGATCAGATAGGTATTGGAAACACACCAAACACGGACATAAGACATGAGAAAATCTGGCTCGGAGGCAGGAGAGCCAGCCGGACACCGTCTGCAACCTAGTTATTTTCTCTTCTCAGCCCCCGAAGGAGGAGAGAAGACTCGGCTAGGTGGCGCGCTGCGTCGGGAGGAGCAACTAATACCTCGGGCGGGGTTGAGCACGGATCGAGACGGGATCGACGACGACCTGAGCGAGGGGGGTTTTTCGCCTGCCTTTCCCCCCTAGCTTCGGCACGACCGGAGTCGCACAAGAGCTGAGGTCAGGCAGATTCGTCTCGACCAGCTCAAGTTGAACAACCTTGCTGATCAACGACCCCGCATCGGCTGGAGCTGGCCGCGTATCGTGGAGACTAGCGACACTTTGTTATTTCATACGGTATCCAAAAAATTACGTATAGATCAAAAAATGTCAAATACATGGATACGGGTATGTTTTAGACGGTATCGTCACTGCCATTGGAAAGGTTGGGATTAGTGTAACACGGTCTACTATCTCTTGCTTATGAGTCCTACAGATTGGCGTTGAACGGGGGGGCCAGAGACAACAACCGGTTTATACTAGTATTATTGTAAACAATTTCATTTCATTTCTAGAGTACATCGGCCCTAGCTAGAGAGTGGTCAGACTTCGCGTCCCGTACGTTCGCGGAATGCCTACCCCCCTCCGGCACAACAGTCCCGTGCATGTGGAACCCTCGACACGACGAGGACGACAAATTTCTTACATATAACGCGTTAATCTCCTCCCGCGACGAATATCGACACGTGGTATGCTATGGTATATTTACGGCCGTCGCTAACTCGGCACTCGAAACTGCTATGGAAACGACTCGCTCGGTCACCTCTACCCCCGACGAACAGCTTGCGCCTACTCACTCGTCGACGCGGCGCTACGTACACATCAAGCAGTGGCCTCAGCGGGGGAAGCGCGACTCACCTATATCATGCGCTTCAAGGCGAAGAAGATCCTCACCGGCGAAGAACGCGTCGCGGAGCGGCTCGTCTACACACGCTACTTCGACACCGTCGCCTCCGACCGAGGAGGTAACGTCATCGACGGACTCGTGTCAGCCCTGGAGGACAAGCGACTCGAAGTCAGCATCACAACATCTTCAAAAGCGCAAGCAACTGCACGATTCAAGGCCGACAAGCCTCGACCAGACAGACCGGACAAGCCGAACGAGAAGCCGGACAAGCCTGACAAACACAAAGCCAAGCCTAAGGACCGCACAGGAGGTCGCTCCCTCCCCTCTACCGACAAGGCACACACGAAGACCGAGGCCGACAAGGAGGAATGACGGGGTGACCCGCCGCGCCGATTCCTGCACACCAGATTCAAACTACATGCGTCATCGCGTGCGGCGAAACTGGCAAGCATGGAAAGATATCGGCGCGAGCGGTCATGTCTTGAGGTGGATCCGGGAGGGCGTTACTATTCCCTTCCTAAATAACCGACCCCCACCCCCGTTCAACCAAGGCGTATCCCTACTAGACTCTACCCCCGAGCAACTCACCTTCGTCGAGGCCGAACTCGCGCGCTTCGTGGAGACGGGAGCATGGGAACGCACAACGTGCAGCAAATACGTATCCATATTGTTCTTAGTCGCCAAGGCCGGCAACAATCAGTGGCGATTTATCGTCGACCTACGACACATGAACATCTTCTGCGTCAAAAAGCGACTACGGATGGAGTTTCTCCTAGGCGTTCGCCATCTCACACGGAAGGGCGACTACATGTTCTCGTTCGACCTAAAGGACGGGTTCTACGCGCTGGGCATCGTGCCAAAACAACGCGACTTCCTAACAATAAACGCGCGCGGCCAACTGTACCTTCTAGCTAACCTACCGATGGGTTGGTCGTTCAGCCCTTACCATTTCTGCGCGTTCACGGACACATTCGTACGACACCTCCGACAACCCGACCCCGGTGGGTTTACGACACAACAGGGGAGACCTACGCAGCCCGACATCGACAGACCGAGCAAGCGCTTCTTACGGCACACGCGGCGGCGCGGAGCGAAAATCTTACCTTACGTGGACGACTTCCTCCCCTTCGCCGCCAAAAGGGCACTAGCGCTCCGTCAGCGCGTCGACCACCTCCTCACCAGTCTCGGCCTTCTCCGCCACCCCTCCAAAGGTTTTTGGGAGCCGACGCAATACGGCCACCACCTAGGCATCGATATCAACACAACAACATGTTACTTCTTCGCCCCAACAGAAAAGCTTCAAAAGCTCGCAAAACAAGCCCGGCACCTACTGCAACGTGCTACACGAGCCAGCAGATGGCTCCTTGTCAAGGAGCCCCAATCATTCGCTGGTCAATTTTTTTTTTCTCGCTATCCCGGCGGCAAGATTCTTCTTGCGCGAATTGCACTCCGTACTTGGCGACAAGTGGGGAGGCCAAGTCCGCCTCACCCCTCAGCTCCGTCGCGATCTACAGTGGTGGACACATGTACCCAGCCACGCAAATGGCAAGAAAATACACCGCCCGGTCGAGTCAGCGTACATACACTGCGACAGTTCGGGGTATGGTTGGGGGCAGTACTGAACGGCAGACTCGAAGCACGCGGCTTTTGGGGACCAGAGGACGAATAACAACACATTGCATGGAAGGAAATGAAGGCCGTCCGTCTGGCCGTCCTCAGCTTCTTGCCACATCTCCATGGCCGCAACATCCTCCTCCACGAACACAACCATGCAGTCTGCTACGTCCTGACCGGCCTTGCTTCCCGCTCCCCAGAAATGATGACCGAATTACGCCGACTCTGGTACTTGTTGGACACCAACAACATTCACATCAAACCCCGGTACATCCGTTTTGCGGCGAACACGTGGGCAAACAAGCTCAGCCGCCACCTCGACAGCGACGATTGGCAGCTAGACCCCTCCGTGTTCCACGAAATGGACACTCGATTCGGCCCGCACACGATCGACCGGTTTGCGTCGGCTCTATACACGCTACTGCCCCAGTACAACGCAAACTGGCTCGACCCGTCGTGCGAAGCACTGGACTCCCTTCACCTCGCCGATTCGTCCTAGCGAAAAGAAAACAACTTGTGCAACCCGCCATGGCCCTTGCTACCCGACCTCGCCCAAAAACTGCAGCAGAGCGGCGCAGCAGCCACAGTGGTCGCCCCCCGTTGGCAAGGCAAAGCGTGGCACGAGGCCCTTACCGAGTTGGCGTGCCACGAAACCGTCTTGCCGGCCCGCGCGTACTTGTCCCGTCCCGGGCGGCGGCACGGACGCGGTACAGTCGGCAAGCCTCACTGGCCCGTTACTGTCTTCCGGATTCCCTCCCGGCCTGGTTGTACCTTCGATGGGGCGCAGTCAGTGCTACCCTGACCATATTCAACACACCACAAATCAGGGCAGAAGTCCAAGCGTACCCCACCCGAACAGCAAAAGTACACTACAAGGTAGAGGTGGCCGGCTGCAACAACCCATGGGCCGCCTCGATGCGCCGCTACATGCAACGCCTACTGGGCACTGACAGCCTTGGAGCTAAAACACTCGAGTTAATGACCGCCGCTTGGGCGAAAAGCACGTCCGACACTTACCGCGACGCGATCAAACCATACTTCCAATTCTGCGAGGAGCAAGGCCTACCACCGCTAGCCGCAAAAGCCGCTACCATGGCCCGCTACATCGCATGGATCGGGGAACGTGGCACCATCAAGGCAACTTGTATGCAGCCGTACCTCTCGGCCATTAACGGCTTCTTCAAGGACCACGGCGCCGAATGAGTCGCACAAGGCTACTAGGCAGCAAAGGTCCGGCGGGGTATCGCAGCGTCCCAAGCTTCCCTCTAGCCTACTCGCACACGCATGTACCTGCCAGCCCGGATTTTGTTGTCATCGCTACGCATGGCCAAGGACCTCCGCACGCAGCTGACAAAAACTGGGACTCACGCTTAGACGGACCTCCTTCTACTATTTAGAGCGTGTCTAGCGATAGTGCTCCTGTCCACATTTTTTTGTCGCGGGGGAGCGGGAGTTGAGTGCCGGTCTGGAGACGTGTTGTGTACTCCAACCGGTGATATCCTCCTCTACCACGGAACGAGAAAAGGAACGGGGTACTTCCACGGAGCGAAAACTCCTATGTGAACTACCGGACTCAGCCCACTCTGACATAGCGGAACTACTAAAGTACTTCGACGCTGCCCGTACCAAGGTCTCCGCCGGGAAGATTCCGGACAGGCGGTGGGCCATTAGTCTACACGAACCTACGGCAAATTGGACGGCGGACACCTTGACGGCATGGCTACAACGGGTACTTCGTGTTGTACACGAACAACCCCCGGATAGTTTCGCGTAGACTTCGCACTCCTTACGAAAGGGTGCATGTACTACTCCGTATAGTATCGGTACCCCGATACAGAAGATCAAGTTCTTCGGCGGTTGGGCGCAAGAATCGGACGTAGTCCTCGACGACATCGACCCAACAGTCCTCCCGTGCCCGGGAGCTTGGCAACTATGTGGTTGGATGACCCATGGCGGCGCCCCACCCAACGTCACACGCCAGTCGGCGACAGATGGCATAAGTGAGCCCCAACACAGCTTAAATGGACATATTGGTAATATAGAGGGCCACCCCCTACACGCATTGTGAGAGGGAATCGGGTGGTAAGTCTCCGCATCACCCAAAAAAATCAAAGATCAAGCATCAACTGCAATGCATCAAGAAATGATGTATCAAAATTTTAATTCAACTTCTGATTCATGGACGCATTGATTAAATGAAATGAAATGAAATTGTTTACGACAATACTAGTATAAACCGGTTGTTGTCTCTGGCCCCCCCGTTCAACGCCATTTATTTGTGGACTTATATGCTCGCGTAGACAGTAAACCACTAATCCCAATCTCTCCAATGGCAGTGACGATACCGTCTAAAACATACCCGTATCTATGTATTTGTCATTTTTTGATCTATACGTAATTGTTTTGGATACCGTATGAAATAACAAAGCGTCGCTAGTCTCCACGATACGCGGCCTGCTCCAACCGCTGCGGGGTCGTTGATCAGCAAGGCTGTTCAACTTGAGCTGGTCGAGACGAATCTGCCTGACCTCGGCTCTTGTGCGACTCCGGTCGTGCCGGAGCTAGGGGGGAAAGGCATGTGAAAAACCCCCCTCGCTCAGGTCGTCGTCGATCCCGTCTCGATCCGTGCTCAACCCCGCCCGAGGTATTAGTTGCTCCTCCCGACGCAGCGCGCCACCTAGCCGAGTCTTCTCTCCTCCTTCGGGGGCTGAGAAGAGAAAATAACTAGGTTGCAGACGGTGTCCGGCTGGCTCTCCTGCCTCCGAGCCAGATTTTCTCTTGTCCCCTGTCCTTGTTCCGTCTGTTTCCAATACCTATCTGATCGCGATGTGGCGCGCCGTCTTTACCCTCCCCCGGTGGTTTACGTTGTTAGGGGGCCACCTTTATGAGCAGTGTGCCGTTACGATAACCCTAAGCATGCTGCCTGAGGCAGCCTATCGATAACCGGGTACCGACTAGGGAAGGGGTTGGTAGAACACAAGGATCGAGTCGCCGGTCCTCAAAAGATGGTTGGTACGGGAATTTTTCCAAAAACCCCCCGTACCGGCCTTTTCCGGCGGCGGGTGATCCTAAGGACCGCCGCCGCCAGACCGTGCCGCTGCTCCGGCTGCGACCCACCTCCGTCATACGTAGCATCATGCCTCGCCCCCGGGGGAGACCTAAGGCTCTCGCATGGTTGGCGACTGCTAGCGAGCGCCGTGCCCTAGCGCTGCTTCCCAGCTATCCGCCGCCAGCTCCAACACCCTCGTCCCTCCGCCGATCCGTCCGTACACTTTTTCGCCAAAAAACATTTCGCAAACGCCGCCCCCGCCCCATCGTCGGGAGAGTATCTCCAAGTATTCAGTCGCGGAAAAGATATATCGGACTGGCCGAGCGGGAGATCCATGTGCCGGTGTACGGATATTATGTTTTTCCAAAACCCTCCGTACCGGGCTTCCCGAGAGTTGCAGATCCCGCGGATCGCAGCTGTCGGTACCTCGTTTAGCCCCCTACCGTGCCAGACATGGCACGGCTACATGGTTACCAGCGCCCAGCGCGTGGAGGTAGAGGTAGGTGCCGACGGGCCTGCGAGCGGACGCATTGATTGTATAGGGCACTAATTCATGGACGCATTGATTAAATGGGGCACTAATTCATGGATGCATTGATTAAATGGGGTACCAATTCATGGACGAATTGATTAAATGGGGCACTAATTCGTGGATGCATTGATTAAATGGGGCACTAATTCGTGGACACATTGATTAAACTGGGCACTAATTCATTGACGCATTGATGCATGTGATGCGGGGCGAATTGCATCATGCGCATCAGTATGTTGGCAAAATTTTATTTATAGGTGAATGTTTTCAATTACATGAGTTTGTCTAGAAAATTGAAGTGAGTCAAATATTGTATGGGACGTCCCATACAGCTTTGTTAGAGTTTTGACCAATTTTTTGTTCCCTCCCCCTCTTGACAACGGCCGCCTAGATTGGCCCGCCCACGAGTACATCCCTCTCAAGGTTGTGAGTTTAACCCTCTCCAGGTTGTCTTGGTTGCAACGGAGTGACCCGCCGACTAGCCGCTCAATTGGGATCATCGGGAATATAAGCCAGATTATCTTATTTGCAAAAGAGACAATAAGTGTGTGCGGAGTGTACGTGCAATAAAGATAGAGCTGTGAATAATCATAGGATGATGCATGTGTGTATAAAAAAATACATGTACATGTTCTTAAATGTAATCTGAAATTGTGCAAATTGTGCGCCCCGAATATGGTAGTGCGGCAAACCACGACACATTCGCTTACAGCCTCTAATAATTGCCCTAATAGTCTAATACACCTTCTATGCTAAATTCTGAAACACCATGAGACGCCTCTTGAGAACCCTTCGTAGACACTTGTTCACGTGAGCCTCGTCCTCTGCATTGAAATCATAATTTAAAATTAGTGCGGTGTCAATAATTTACATTTTTTTGTTGAGTGTAATTGATGTATTGGATGGTCAAGGGGTGGTGAAGATGTGGATGTAATGGTTGGTGGTAATGTGATGTATTTACGTGGCACCCCATGAGTAACGGCCTCCGCTAACGGTACTTGCAGCGACATAGGACATATGAGGTGTGTCCCTTTCGGGTAGAGAAAACGTCCTATTCGCCTATGCTTACCAGTTTTTACACATATGGTTAAGTCGGTTACGATGCTCAGCGAGCTGTGGCTTAATACGAGGTGTCGACCTTAGCTACATGCTTGACGCTTGTTAGATTTCCCTCCTATGTAACCGAATACAGAAAAGCAGCACGGAGACATTATCGATGGGCGCACACGACGCGACAAGACGTATACGGGGACGAGGGTGTAATATTAAACGACACGGAACTTCGGATAGACGGCGAATACATACAATAAGACGATGGAAAGGATTGGCAAAACGTGGAAAGCAACACTAAACGTGGCCGCCCACCGCGACTTTTAAGCGTCGTGAGCTAAGTAGTCAAAGACGACGGTACATTAGGTTGGTGGTGTTGCAGGCCAACAAGTTATGGTGGCAATACTATCACTCTTGCTGCGACCCTTGCTCCTTTATCCGTCTAGTATTCGTTGTGTCTAAAATGGGATAAAACATGTGGAATACGGGCTAGCTTCATCTCTTTTATCCCGCCCGTGTACGCGCTGACGATGATGAGAGCGCCGGATAGCGACCCGCCGTCGCCGACTGGAGCGTTGGACTTCGGAAGGGTAGTCAACGGCTGCGGAGCAGCATTGGTAGTAGGATCGCCCACTGCATCTCGAAACCTTCCATATTTCCGTGCTCGTCCACTTAGGAGTATCAATTCTGATGGGCTTGTATGGCGGCTTGGCTCGCCGCATCTTGTAGGTGGGGAGCATCCTCGAGTATAACGTTCCCGGTCGGTAGACCTTCCCTTCTTATCTCGTACTGCGGGCCCCCCAAACGGAAAACCTTAGACAACATAACTTCATAAACGGAGCAGGCCTTAGCAGCGTGAGCATAGAACTGGCCGATAATAGGGGTGCGCACTATGTCTTCGGGTCCGGCTTGGAGTTTCACTGACCGCCGTGAATGCAATTCATATCGGTGGCGGCAATGCCCGGGCACAATCGCAGGTTTTTAGAACCGCGGTACGACCGGTAGGGACTCTTGGCGGGGGGGGGGGCGCGGGGTGATAATGGCTTGCACGGATGGTTGTTTATTTGCTTTTATCATGAAAATTTTTGCAAGGCTAGTACATTTTCGGACGAGCTTTGGGATTCGGGGATGACACGCAAACACTATTGAATCAAATATCATTCAATATCGACCGTCAATTTGAAATCGGCTCACATCGCACGGCGCAAGCATCAGTGTGCAAGACATTTCAAAGTCTACGTTCTTTTATGGATATGGTGGACGTTACGGCAACATTCTCGACCAAAGATCACGTTTGTCGAGGCAACTCTCATTCCTTATCGTCGATTTTGGCGGTGAACAAGTGTCCTAGATGTCGCTATGTGCGTGACAGCTATCCGTACGGCATGGGTCAATATTTGAAAAATGTCGTCGTCAATTTCATTTCCTCATAGCCGTCTCCGTACCACGTACATGTACAAAGTCGTATTGGAAACAAATATAGCGTGGCAATACCAGAATTTTTTTAAATACAAGATGCATCGATGCGGCCGATATGTTCCGTAAATGTACAACAGGTAATTCGTTGTGCATTGATTATATGTGGCACTAGTTCATGGGCGCATTGATTATATAGGGCACTAATTCATGGACGCATTGATTCAATGGGGTACTAATTCATGGACGCATTGACTAAATGGGACACTAGTTCATGTATGCATTGATTAAATGGGGTACTAATTCATGGACGCATTGATTAAATTGGGCATTAATTCGTGGACACATTGACTAAATTAGGCACTAATTCGTGGACGCATTGATTAAATTGGGCAATAATTCATGGACGCATTGATGCGGATGATGCGGCAGACGTATCATGATCCCATGAGTACATCGATTTTTGACGCGGAGGCTTACGACGGGTGGGTGGGGTTGCGTGAGCGATAGCTCTCGCAAAAGGCAGAAGGTGGACATTCAATCCCTACTTGTGCGTCATATAGTGTGTGGACATTTTGCTATCCGTGCGCATGCATGTGCGCGGCGGAACCGTTAGGGGAGAGGTGCCGTCAAAGGTAACGCATGTTATTGAGTAATTCTAGCCATGTAATTTAAGCCTCTGTACTACCAACTAACATGAACATTAGTTAAGTTGTGTTGGGGCTCACTTATGCAATTTGTCGTCGACTGGTAATGGCGTGTGGCGATAGGTGGGGCTCCGCCACGGGTCAAGCATCCATCCAAGTCGTTGCCAAGTTCCCGGGCTCGGGAGTATTGGTGGGTCAATGTAGTTTACCCTCGCTCTAAACCGCCGGAAAAATGATCTTCTGCGTCGGGATACCGATACCGTTCGCCGCTCTCGCGGCGCTCTTGCGTAGGGAATGCAAAGTCCACGCGAAACATTCCGGGGGTTGTTCGCGTATTGCTCGAGGTGCCAACTGAAGCCAATACAAGAATATTATACATTTCGCTAGCGATTAAAGTCTGAGACTCTTTACTAAACCCCGGCTTTAGGCGTAAATAAAAAAGGCTGCGAAGGTCTAGGCTTCTATGCCCTTTTTCTTACTTCGTTAAGCCGGGGTTTATAAAATAGACCATGGGGCCACTAGTGGGGAGAACTCCAAAGTGTGACGAGTACTGTCTTGCAACAATACATTGCCGGACATTGTACATGTACTCGTTACTAAATCTAATTCGTGCTTTTCCATCGGAAGGACGTACAACGTGGGTACGTTGCTACTGCAATATTAGCAAGTGTTTTGATGCGTACTGTACTACCAGTATCTCCCGGTACGTATACGTACGCTCATTTAATCTAGCTAGCCAGATGACGCGCCAAGCGAGGTCTTCTATGCAGAATGTGATTCCCCAGGCTAGACGAGCCGCGTCGCTAGACTGTTGACAACGGTTGGAAAGCCCTAACGCCTGACACGTAAGCGAGTGTGAGCATGCGTAAGCTATCTGGGCGGAAAGCTATTTAAACCCAACGCAATAGAGGGAGGTGACATGACTATTAACAATTCCCTTTGTTCAATTACAATATACTACTAAAGTTCAAGCAATGAGATATCTTCTCATCTTTTCCCATCCGCACCACCACTCAGCAATTAAGCATCGACTAAACTGAACATAACATATTTGTGCTAGCGGGTAGCTTTTGGAGGCTAACCGCCACACTCGTTTCTGAGCTCTTTGGTTCGACGCACGTTTTTCGATGTCGTTTGATTCGCTCGACTTTGCTTGATTGATTCGGAAGGGCGTCTATTGGACCTGGTCGTTACGTGGTGGTCGTACTTCATGTTGGAGGGACTAAGCTTTCCGATATTAAGCTTGTGTTACAACGTGAGCCTCGTTCGGGTAAAACTTGGTTCCGAGCTGGTTCGGTTTCGGCTAACGAAGAGCATGTCGAAGATGCCGTTCGAGACTTACATAAGGAAACTCGCCTTATTTTGACTCGTGATGACTTAACGCCGCTGAGTGACGCACCGATTCGTGTCGCCTTACATGTCGGACAGCAACTTGTTTACGTCTATACGGCAATTGTCTCAGTTGCCTATGTGACGACTCATTTGCGCACACCTGCTTAGCTCGACCAGGCCGTTGTAGCCCAGTCGACTATTAATCCGGATGGTTCTTACGTCGTACCGGAGACAATTGATATCGGAGGTCTGACTCTTACGCCCGCTAAGACGGGGTTACTTCCGGCCCTGAAGCAGAAAACGAGTTACTTCATTTTGGTTACGTGACTCATTGGGAGATTTTTCGTCGTACAATCTATGTCATGTCCTACCCCATTTAGCTAAGTGCTAGTATCTGACATTATTTATTTCCTCTAAATGGCACATGTATCGTAGCGATATTCAGTGACTCTTTTATTGTCATCACGGCAATACCACTGTATCGCCGTATTTTCCATGGACATTACAGATTTACTAGCATTATCTCGTCTAGATAGTTCTTTCTAGATAGTTCTAATAGCTTGTGCGATAAAGTTAGATAAACGGTACAGATAGTCTCAGATAATCTATATCACTAGTGATAGTTTGGCTTGTTAGCAGACAGCACAAGCTACAGGTTCTAAGGTTGTTTCTAGAATACCTGAGGCGTGGATATTTAAGACGGGGACTTACTGACCGAGGGAGAGACCCAGACCGGTACAAAGTACAAACCAGATTTACGCCACACCCATATTGTAAGAAACCATGTTCCTAAGACAATTTCACTAATTATCTCTACGCTGTAGAATTAGATCCAGAGATTAGGTTCTACTATTAGTCTAAGGTTGCCAACTAAGCCTAACCAAAGTAGCACCTCACATGTGGTTTCGGAGCCTCAAAACAGCTAGACGTGTTGAACGTGGTCTGCACGGTTCGATAAGGAAGATATTGTAACTTGCGGTGTGCTCGTTACATGTACGCTAAACAACCAGCCTTGGGTGGCGGCTGGTGTCGAGACAAGAGAAGTGACTTCAACTATAGTTGTTAGCTGTCTATACGCTAGTTCGTGATATCGTGCTCAGGCACTCTAGGTGATGTCATGTACATAAGGACTTCTATCAGAGCATACATTAGCTCTTTGTAACTAATCTGCATTAGGAATTACTTACAACACTCCCCCTCAAGATAGCTAAGGTGTGTCTTGTAACCAGATGGAAGTGATTACAGAATTCCCTCTACGAAGTGTGTCGCTGCATGGGTCCGGATGTCCCCAGAATGGCGCTCCTGTGTTTCACGAGTGCACGTGCAGGCAGTGGCTTGGTCAACATGTCGGCGACCATGTCACCAGTGGGTTGGTACCGTAGTTTGACAGTCCTCAGCTGCACGTGGTCCTTCACGAAGTGATACTTCAGGTCGATGTGCTTGGTCTTCTCGCTCACCAGTGCATTATGCGAATAGGCGATGCAGCTCTGGTTGTCTTCCCAGATGGTGGTCGTCCCGCTGACAGGTCGATTGAAGATCTCCGAAAGCATCTGTCGAATATGGATGGCCTCCTTAGTCGCGTCCGCTGCTGAGTAGTACTCAGCCTCGCATGTTGACTGTGCGACGCACGACTGTTTCCTAGACTTGTAGCTGACTGCACCTCTGCCCAGTGTAAACACAAATCCCGATCGTGACCGGCGTGTCACACTGCCATTGCCCCAGTCTGCATCAGCAAAGCCTGTAAGTTGGAGAGTGTTGTCTTCACCCCCCCCCCCCCAACGTCAGGCTCATGGCTGGAGACCCCTTGAGGTAGCGCAGCACCTTCTTAAGGGCGTGCATGTGGGCCACCGTGGGGTTCGCCTACGCAGATCCCAGAATGCTAAGCGCGGTCGAAATGTCCGGGCGAGTGCATACAGCGGCGTACTGCAGACTGCCGAGCAGGCTCGGGTACACGTCCCGGTCCGCACCCGTGAGAGGTACAGCCGTCTGCTTGGAGATGGCAGCCAAGAAACCGGGGTCCATCGGGAGACACTAGGGTTTGCAGTCCACCATGTCATGCTTTTCAAGCAGCTCGCGCACGTATTTGCCTTGGTCGAGGCTGATGGTGCGCGCTACTCTGTCCCTGGTGATGTGCATGCCGATGATGTCGGACAGATCACCCTGATCCTTGATGTCAAATCGGGATCGCACCAGCGCGGTGAAGGCCACCCGCCATGCGGTGTTGTTGCACGCCACTGGAATGTCATCCTCGTAGAGGGCAATCATGGCGAAGATGCCGTCCGCCTCAAAAATGTAGATGCACGGGTCCGATATCAGTTGGCGCCAGCCTTGAGAGACGAGCCAGTCGCGAAGCAGCTCATTAAACTCCATGGGGGACTGCTTCATGCCGTACATGCACCGGCGCAGGTGACAGACATTGGTGGTCCCGTCATCGAACCCAAGGGGCTGTCTGATGTAGACATCCTCTTTGATGGGTGCGTACATGAACGCCGTGTCGATGTCGAGACCGCCCAGCTCGAGGTCACGAGCCGCGGCGATACTGAAGAAGACGCGGAGGCTAGCTAGTCGGATGACGGGTGAGAATGTCTCCGTGTAATCAATCCCCTCGCGCTGGCTGCAGCCCTTTGCGACAAACCGCGCCTTGTACCGAGAGACAACACCAAATGCGTCAGTTTTAGCCTTGTAAACCCACATGCTGTTGACCACGCGGCGTCCAGCGGGCAGGGGAACGAGATCCCATGTCTGGTTGGACATCAGAGAGTCGAATTCCACCTGCATGGCCGTCTTCCACTCCGCCGACTGTGGACTAACCAAAGCATCTTTGTAGGATGTTGGTTCAACACATACGCTCGCGGACACCATGGCGACGTCACGCACGGGTCCTTCAGAGCACCTGTGACGTGGCTGAGCTACCATCATGGAGAAGTCAGGAAGCGGAAAGATGTCGTCCATGTGGTCGGACAGGTCGTGCTCACACGAGTCAGTGACACACACGCGCGGCACAGTAGATACATGGGCAACGTACTCCCCGAAGTGAGCAGGCGGTCCGCGAAGGCGAGTGTGTCTGTCGACCTCAACCACAGACACGGTGTCCTCTGCGTCCAAGATTAGATCTGGGAGTGGGTGACTGACAGGGGAAACATGGATAGTCTCTGCGTCTGCACACACATCTATCGACGAGGCGACAGGGTGGGATGTCCCAAACCCGGGCACATTCTCTTCAAACTTGACATGAACAGACGTGGTGATGCGCCTGGTCGCAGGGTTGTAGATACGATACCCCGGTGAGTTGTGAGAGTACCCCACCATCACACCTCGGAACGCTTTCATGCCGAGTTTCCGTCTGAGATTATCAGGTACCTTGGCAAATGCCGCACACCCGAACACGCGAAATACTGACGCGTCCGGAACTGCGCCTGTAAGAAGGGTGAAAGCGACCCCCCCTGAAGGACCAACAGCCCGACTGTTGGTACGGTTACGGAGGTGGACCACCGTGCTAATCGCGTAGGACCTGTTGTAAGTAATACCGCATACGTATTAGTTGCAGATAGCTCTTGTAAGCTATTCTAGATATGATTAGTACATGTCTAGATCGGACATACCGATAAACTGTTTGACTCGGTACATAGCTGTCGCTAGGCTACAGCCCTAACACTTCTGTTGTCCCGACACCACGCCTGTAGGCTGGTTGTCGCCGTAACTATTCCGTTTGCGGGACTGTGACTCTAACTACGTTTGCGTAAGTTATCTTCCACACTAACTGTGTTTGCATGGTTCAATAGGTTATGGGCCCCCGCCTCACGTCACTCACGCGCGACAACCTGGTTCGGCGAGCTGCGATCGACAGCTCTCCCGCAGAAGGCAAGTTTATCTAGAAAACTAGTACTTTCAACCTGTAGTCGGCGGTATCG
Organism: Tetraselmis chui; assembly: GCA_026401115.1. NCBI lineage: Eukaryota > Viridiplantae > Chlorophyta > Chlorodendrophyceae > Chlorodendrales > Chlorodendraceae > Tetraselmis > Tetraselmis chui. Next base: position 239,565 of record JAPMLY010000090.1, read on the forward strand.
CCAGTATAAACTGCGATTTAAAACCCGCCACCACCCCTCTTAAGTCAGCCCCTCGACGGCGATAGCCAGCCATCCACACCGACGCACTCGTCGTGTGTGGACATGGTGCACACATGTCCAAGCTGGAGAACGGGGGGGTGCACTGTCGGGTGAATACGCATCCACAGGTTGCACGCCAGCCGTAGCTTACCTATTTTATTTTTATATTATCTTAGCGGCTCAGCCGCAAGCGCAGCGCTCCACCTGTCCTGGCCTTGGCCTCGACTTGTGCCCCACAATGGGTGGAGGATACAGAGAAGGTGCTCTGAGACACCCCGGGGGCCCTGACTCGTGCCTAACAGCGGTATGCAAAGAGACGGCCTGATCCCCGCCGACCCCTCGGCCTGTAGCCCCGGGGTGTCTCAGAGCACCTTCTCTGTATCCTCCACCCATTGTGGGGCACAAGTCGAGGCCAAGGCCAGGACAGGTGGAGCGCTGCGCTTGCGGCTGAGCCGCTAAGATAATATGAAAATAAAAAAGGTAAGCTACGGCTGGCGTGCAACCTGTGGATGCGTATTCACCCGACAGTGCACCCCCCCGTTCTCCAGCTTGGACTTGTGTGCACCTTGTCCACACACGACGAGTGCGTCGGTGTGGGTGGCTAGCTATCTCCGTCGAGTGGCTGACTTAAGAGGGGTGGTGGCGGGTTTTAAATCGCAGTTTATACTGGCGATACCGCCGACTACATGTTGAAAGTACTAGTTTTCTAGATAAACTTGCCTTCTCCGGGAGAGTTGTCGATCGCAGCTCGCCGAACCAGGTTGTCGCGCGTGAGTGACGTGAGGCGGGGGCCCATAACCTATTGAACCATGCAAACACAGTTAGTGTGGAAGATAACTTACGCAAACGTAGTTAGAGTCACAGTCCCGCAAACGGAACAGTTACGGCGACAACCAGCCTACATGCGTGGTGTCGGGACAACAGAAGTGTTAGAGCTGTAGCCTAGCGACAGCTATGTACCGAGTCAAACAGTTTATCGGTATGTCCGATATAGACATGTACTAATCATATCTAGAATAGCTTACAATAGCTATTTGCAACTAATACGTATGCGGTATTACTTACAACACTCCCCCTGCAGGTAGCTACGGGATGAAGCGTTGCATTGGGTCTTGTCCTCCAAGGATCGCACTTCGGCGTCTTGCCTGTGCAGGACCTAGGAGGAGTTTGGTGAGCATGTCAGCGTCGACAAAGCATGTGAGTTGGAGGCTGTGGTCCAGGCCCCCCCCCCAACGTCAGGCGCATGTGGATGGTGCCATGAAGGGAGCGGAGGACCTTTTGCAGGGCGCACCAATGTGCCTCCGTGGGTGAGGCTTGGGCGGAGCCAAGGATGCGCAAGACCGTGGAGACAGCGGGGCGCGTGCAGACGGGGGCGTAGTGGGGGCTGCCCAAGAGACTGGGGTGGACGTCTGGGTCAAAGTCGGGGGTTGCGTGTGTCGGTCGCCCGATGACTATGGGGTCAACGGTGGGGCGACGACGGCCACGGGGGGTGTGGTCGCCACGCTTGGCTGGGGAAGAATGCTGCCCATGGAAGGGAAGAGGTGGGCCACCGGGAAAGGGAGAGCGGCCGGCCATGGGAGGCGGCGGGGCGTACGAATGCGGGTGGTCACGGGAGGGGGGGACGCCGTGAGGGGGCGCCTCCGGGATGAGAGGTATGGGGTGGTGTTCAACCGCGATGTCGTGACGCGATGGATCGCGGTGTAGGGCAGAATCAGTGGGGGGGTATTGGGGGGGTGGTTGCAACTGTTCACCTACGAGTTCGGGACGCGAGGGCTCGCGGTGCGCATCGGGACGGCGCTGTGCGACGGCGGTGTCGCCAACAAGGGCTGCAGCGGTAGCCGCAGACAAGGCTGACTGTGCGTCATGTGGATGCGTATTCACCCGACAGTGCACCCCCCCGTTCTCCAGCTTGGACCTGTGTGCACCCTGTCCACACACGACGAGTGCGTCGGTGTGGGTGGCTGGCTATCGCCGTCGAGTGGCTGACTTAACAGGGGTGGTGGCGGGTTTACGAGTCTGAGGGGTGGTGGCGAGGGCCCATAACATGTTAATCCATGTACACACGGAATGGCATGAAGGGGGATAGAACCGCCGCTTCCCGGAACGGAGGTGTAAGCCTTATCCAAGTACCGCCAAAAGTCGGTACCCGATAGGAACATATTGTGTATATGAACCCATCGCATCGCATCGCGACTGAGCTGCGAACACCTATAGCGAACACCTATAGGTGGAGGGCCAGGACTCCCCCGGAGTCTAGCGTACAGATGTGTCCATTAGTAGTCCTACGGAGGGATATGTAAACACTCCCCCTTAATGGACAAACTCCGGCCGGTGCCCTAGTAAACCCCGCGTAAACGCGGAGGGCCCATAACCTTTTTTATTTTTATATTATTCTAGCGAATCAGCCACCAGCGCAGCGCTCCACCTGTCTTGGCCTTGGCCTCGACTTGTGCCCCACAATGGGTGGAGGATACAGAGAAGGTGCTCTGAGACACCCCGGGGCTACATGCCGAGGGGTCGGCAGGCATCAGGCCGTCTCTTTGCATACCGCTGTTAGGCACGAGTCCGGCTAGCGGTTTTTACCGCTGCCTGTTTTTTGTCATGCTCTTTCTTTTTCGCCATCTGTCGAAATGGCGCAGAAAACTCCGCCTGTTGACTCCCCTGAGTCAAGCTCTCACCAAAGCACCCTCGATAACCCCCCGGATACTCTCGCGCTGCTCGTTGCGCAAGTGGCGCGCATAACAGCTCGTCTCGACTCGCAGTCGGCCGAGGGTGCTGTTGCTGCTGCGGGTGCTAGTCCGCACCCCCGTGTAGCTCAGCGCCGCCACGATGCTCACCTCGAACCCGTCCGGGACAGCCACGACGGCCACACCCTCCACATGCTTGAACATCCCCAGCCTGGTTACGTACCCCCGGACGCAGCAACATTCTTTGCTGGTGCTCCTCCTGCAGCTCCTGTTGGCGACCCCACAGTCGCACAGCGCCGTCACGATGCGCCCCGCGAGCCCTCGCGTACCGAAGCGCACCACGACCCCTCGCGTCACGCCATCCGGGTTGATCACCTCCCACCACCTCCCCCCTCCCCCCTCCCCCCTCCCCCCTTCCCCCCCGCTGGATACGCCCTTCACCACCCCGTCCCTCATATCCCGGAGGCGCCCCCTCACCTCGTCCCCCCTACCGTGACCACCGTGACCACCCGCACTCGTACGGCCCCGCGTCCCATGGCCGGCCGCTCTCCCTTTCCCGGTGGCCCACCTCCTCCCTTTCATGGCCGGCACTCTCCCCCAGTCCAACATGGCGACCCCGCCACCCGTGGCCGTCGTCGCCCCACTATTGACCCGGTGGTCATCAACCGGGCGGCACACGAAGCCCCCGGCTTCGACAAGGACGCCCTCAACCGGTCCATGAAGATGTCGGTCCCCGTCATGTGCCCGACCACGGACTTTAAGCAATGGAAGAGGACCTTCCTTAATTTCCTCTCCATCAAGGCCGCATACATCATTCCATTGCTGGCCATCCGCGACTCCGGCGTCTAGCTCGACGAACAAGCGCAACACTACGCCTACACGCTGCTTCTCCATGCAGCCAGCGCGAATAAGCGCGCTGACCAAGCGATGAAATGCGTGTCTCCAGCACGCCCTGATTGCGCCGCTGCCGCGTGGGACATCCTTTGTGCACGCCTCGACTGTCGGTCTTTTGCTCGCTCCTTGTCCCTCCTGGACAACCTGACGGTCAGACAGCGCCCTGGTCAATCACTCAGTGACTATGTCCACTACATGCGCCAGACCTTTGACGAGTACAACGACACATGCCAATTGGTTGATGGCTCCGTTGCCATCCACCCCCACCACCTCGGTCTCCTCATGTTGCGCGGTATTCCCAGCAGCGGCCCACACGGTCAAGCGAAGCAATGCGTCATCAACGCCTTTGACACGGACTACATCATGTCGGCTGATGAAGTGATGGCCAGCATTCTCCACCTTGCGCACAACATGGACGACGACCCTGCTCCGGACACACCCGCTCCGGCCATATCACCCCCTCCCATCTCCGCGTTCGTCGCTGCGGGCCGCGGCTTGCACAACGGTCGAGGCCCACCACACCGTAACTCTCGCGGCCATCGACCCAACAAGTGTGGCGTGTGTGGCAGCCTCAACCATCTCATGTCCGCCTGCACTGCCACGGATGACGTTATCCTTAAATGGAATCTTGCCAAGCGTAGGCTGACAGTCCAGAAGTACGGCGCCGCTGACGGCACCCCCTTGCTCACGCTGCGCTTCTGATCGACGTCCCTGCCGACAACGCCCCCGCCGATGACACCGACTGCCTACCCACCCTCGAGGACTGCGCTGATGACTACGCGGACGACGAGGTGAGTGTCCCATTCAGCTCTGTGGCATTCTCCTCTTCCCTCGCCCCGGGTCGTAACCTGTCAAAGTTTTGGGTCGTAGATTCCGCCTGCTCGATTAACCTCACTGCGTTTCGAGATGACTTCGTGAAATTCACGCCCCCCTCCGCTCCCTCTCGCGTGGGCGGTGTCGGCGTTGACGTTAAGGGCAGTGGCTCAGTGCGGATTTCTGTCAGACTTGCCTCTGGCCAGCTCATTCACCGCACTGTGTATGCACTCTACACCCCTGACCTATCATCTCGCTCCGCACAGCGTATCGGCAGACTACTTAGTGTCAGCTGGATGCAAACTCACAGCGGCTATGAATTCATATTCCCCTCCAACTCTGACACTGGTTTGCTTTTGGTACCCACAGGCATGGGTGTGCTAGAACCGTCCGGAAACGGTCTCTACCTCCTTCCCCACCAGCCACACCTCCCTTCAAGCCCATCCGCTAGCCGGACTCGTGCCTAACAACGGTATGCAAAGCGACGGCCTGATGCCCGCCGACCCCTCGGCATGTAGCCCCGGGGTGTCTCAGAGCACCTTCTCTGTATCCTCCACCCAGTGTGGGGCACAAGTCGAGGCCAAGGCCAAGACAGGTGGAGCGCTGCGCTGGCGGCTGGGTCGCTAAGATAATACAAAAATAAAAAAGGTAAGCTACGGCTGGCGTGCAACCTGCGGATGCGTATTCACCCGACAGTGCACCCCCCCGTTCTACACCCTCCCCCTGCTTGTGCATCCCCAGCCTATCTACGCCCCACATGACGCACAGTCAGCCTTGTCTGCGGCTACCGCTGCAGCCCTTGTTGGCGACACCGCCGTCGCACAGCGCCGTCCCGATGCGCACCGCGAGCCCTCGCGTCCCGAACTCGTAGGTGAACACTTGCAACCACCCCCCCAATACCCCCCACTGATTCTGCCCTACACCGCGACCCATCGCGTCACGACATCGCGGTTGAACAAACCCCGCCACCCCCCCCCCTACCCCCCCGTTGGATATGCCCCTCACCACCCCATACCTCTCATCCCGGAGGCGCCCCCTCACGGCGTCCCCCCCTCCCGTGACCACCCGCATTCGTACGCCCCGCCGCCTCCCATGGCCGGCCGCTCTCCCTTTCCCGGTGGCCCACCTCTTCCCTTCCATGGATAGCATTCTTCCCCAGCCCAGCGTGGCGACCACACCCCCCGTGGCCGTCGTCGCCCCACCGTTGACCCCATAGTCATCGGGCGACCGACACACGCAACCCCCGACTTTGACCCAGACGTCCACCCCAGTCTCTTGGGCAGCCCCCACTACGCCCCCGTCTGCACGCGCCCCGCTGTCTCCACGGTCTTGCGCATCCTTGGCTCCGCCCAAGCCTCACCCACGGAGGCACATTGGCGCGCCATGCAAAAGGTCCTCCGCTCCCTTCATGGCACCATCCACATGCGCCTGACGTTGGGGGGGGGCCTGGACCACAGCCTCCAACTCACAGGCTTTGCCGACGCTGACATGCTCACCAAACTCCTCCTAGGTCCTGCACAGGCAAGACGCCGAAGTGCGATCCTTGGAGGACAAGACCCAATGCAACGCTTCATCCCGCAGCTATCTGCAGGGGGAGTGTTGTAAGTAATACCGCATACGTATTAGTTGCAGATAGCTATTGTAAGCTATTCTAGATATGATTAGTACATGTCTATATCGGACATACCGATAAACTGTTTGACTCGGTACATAGCTGTCGCTAGGCTACAGCCCTAACACTTCTGTTGTCCCGACACCACGCATGTAAGCTGTTTGTCGCCGTAACTGTTCCGTTTGCGGGACTGTGACTCTAACTACGTTTGCGTAAGTTATCTTCCACACTAACTGTGTTTGCATGGTTCAATAGGTTATGGGCCCCCGCCTCACGTCACTCACGCGCGACAACCTGGTTCGGCGAGCTGCGATCGACAGCTCTCCCGCAGAAGGCAAGTTTATCTAGAAAACTAGTATTTTCAACATGTAGTCGGCGGTATCGCCAGTATAAACTGCGATTTAAAACCCGCCACCACCCCTCTTAAGTCAGCCACTCGACGGCGATAGCTAGCCACCCACACCGACGCACTCGTCGTGTGTGGACAAGGTGCACACAGGTCCAAGCTGGAGAACGGGGGGGTGCACTGTCCGGTGAATACGCATCCACAAGTTGCACGCCAGCCGTACCTTACCTTTTTTATTTTTATACTATCTTAGCGAATCAGCCACCAGCGCAGCGCTCCACCTGTCCTGGCCTTGGCCTCGACTTGTGCCCCACACTGGGTGGAGGATACAGAGAAGGTGCTCTGAGACACCCCGGGGCTACATGCCGAGGGGTCGGCGGGGATCAGGCCGTCTCTTTGCATACCGCTGTTAGGCACGAGTCCGGCTAGCGGTTTTTACCGCTGCCTGTTTTTTATCCAGCTCTTTCTCTTTCGCCCTCTGTCGAAATGGCGCAGAAAACCCCGCATGTTTCACCTGTTGATTCCCCTAACCCAAGCTCTCAGCAGAGCACTGTCGATACTACCCAGGGTGTTCTCGAGCTGCTCCTTGTGCAACTGACGCGCCTTGAAGCGTATCTCGACTCGCGGTCGGCCGCCATTGCTGCTCTTCCTGCTGCGGGTGCTATATCGCACCCCTCTGTCGCTCAGCGCCGCCACGATGCTCACCTCGGACACTTTCGGGACAGCCACGACGTGCACACCCTCCCCCTGCTTGTGCATCCCCAGCATGTCTACGCCCCACATGACGCACAGTCAGCCTTGTCTGCGGCTACCGCTGCAGCCCCTGTTGGCGACACCGCCGTCGCACAGCGCCGTCCCGATGCGCACCGCGAGCCCTCGCTTCCCGAACTCGTAGGTGAACACTTGCAACCACCCCCCCAATACCCCCCCACTGATTCTGCCCTACACCGCGATCCATCGCGTCACGACATCGCGGTTGAACAAACCCCGCCACCCCCCCCTACCCCCCCGTTGGATATGCCCCTCACCACCCCATACCTCTCATCCCGGAGGCGCCCCCTGTGGTCTCCTTCATGGCACCATCCACATGCGCCTGACGTTGGGGGGGGGCCTGGACCACAGCCTCCAACTCACAGGCTTTGCCGACGCTGACATGCTCACCAAACTCCTCCCAGGTCCTGCACTGGCAAGACGCCGAAGTGCGATCCTTGGAGGACAAGACCCAATGCAACGCTTCATCCCGTAGCTACCTGCAGGGGGAGTGTTGTAAGTAATACCGCATACATATTAGTTGCAAATAGCTACTGTAAGCTATTCTAGATATGATTAGTACATGTCTAGATCGGACATACCGATAAACTGTTTGACTCGGTACATAGCTGTCGCTAGGCTACAGCTCTAACACTTCTGTTGTCCCGACACCACGCATGTAGGCTTGTTGTCACCGTAATTGTTCCGTTTGCGGGACTGTGACTCTAACTACGTTTGCGTAAGTTATCTTCCACACTAACTGTGTTTGCATGGTTCAATAGGACCACATGCTGTTAGGCACATACATCGCGTGAAGCATTGAGGACGCGCAGTCACGTAGAGTGCGCCACGGGCGTTCTGCCTTCCCAAGCATGTGATGTGCATAGGGCGCCGAGAATTGAGTGCTGAAACCCAATCTCGTGCACATGAGCTGCGTGGTCGCTGCCTCGAATACCGAGTCCGAGTCAAATTTAAGAAACTGTGCAAACGCATGGAGGTGTGAGTGATAACGGGCATGGGTATGCCGCGCGTCCAGGAGGATGGTCTCCAGTTTCGCGCACGTCTCATCCTTAGTGTGATGGTCGATGACCAGCAGGCAATACCTCAGACCGTAAGGGGAGGGGACACTGACAGGACCCCACAAATCACACGACAGGTGTTGAAGTGGGGCGGCTGGCTTCTGAGATGCTTTGCGATTTTTAGGTGCAGACGCGGCTTTGTTCTGATTGCAAGACTCATATGAGAGATCTTTTACAGACCTAGGCATAACAGGTACAGACACCGTGTTATGAGAATGCTGAGCCTGGAGGCTTTGCATGTTCGGGTGCCCCACTCTACTATGCCACAAAGCAGCGTCACACTCAGCAGCAAGTGCGACAGGTTTCTGACTATAACTGTCTACGTCGTGCGAGGACAGCCCCGCACATTCATGCGACCTCGGGAGGAGGTACAGCCCGTTCCCCGACGGGATTAGCATCCCCATTCATGTGGTGACAAGCAACAAGCCAGAGTCAGTGTCGGTGGGGGAAAGAAAACGCACACCCTTAGTGCTTCTGCATCCAGCTGACGCTCAATAGACGACTGATACGTTGCGCAGACCGAGAGGACAAATCAGGGGTATAGAGGGCATGAATTTGCCGAAAGACAGTTCTACCGGAAATCAGGCAAATGGGAATGCGGACAGTTCCACTGCCATGTACCGTGACACCGACGCCACCGACAGTGCTGCGGCGGGAAGAGGGATGAAATTCCGAAAAATCCGACCGAAATGACGTCAAGTTAACGGAGCAAGCAGAGTCAACTACCCAGTAATCAGAGAGGTCTGAAACACGAGCTGTAGCGGACGTGAATGCAACAGAGGCAAAAGATGTACCGACCTCGGTGTGGTCATATTCGTCATGCATGTCGTACTCCAGTGTGTCCTGAGCAGCTGCATGTCCCTGAGACACCTCGTCAGCAGGAAGGTCGTTGAGGTGAGCAGTGGGAGGAGGCTGACCGGCGTACTTTTCGGCAATCTGCCTACGCTTGGCTAGTGTCCAGCGGAGGACATCAGCATCCGGCGCTTTACAGGTCGACCAGACATGGTTTGGGTCTCCGCATGCCCCACACTTCATCGAGAACTTGGACTTCTTTTTGTCCGCGGTCCATACCCCAATGCCACGGCCACCCTGCCGTTTACGATCCGCAAGGAAGGCATTGACCGCAGTCCTTGAATCACCAGTGATTGCTTTGTTGGAGACATCGGCGTCCAGATTCTGTGCCTGGTGGATAATGCTCCCCATCACTCTGTCGGCCGACAGAATGAAATCGGTGTCAAAAGCGTTAATCACGCACTGCTTGGCTTGGCCATAATGCCCAACGTTTGAGAGGCCGCGAATCATGATCAGAGCGAGAACGTGGGGGTGAATGGCAGCAGAACCATCCTTCAGCTGCAGACACTCGTTCAGCTCATCGAAGCACTGCTTCACAGCGTGGACGTATGCAGAGACAGATTTACCAGAAGCCTGACGAACCATCATGCGGTCCAGGAGCGACAGCGTGCGTGAAATGGACTGCGCGTCCAGTCTCTCGCACAACATTTCCCAGGCGGCTGTCCCGCAGTCGGGTCGTCCAGCGGGAACCCCCGCGATGGCTTGTGCAGCCGGTTTGTTTTGTCGGCAGCACTGAACGAGCATAGCGTGTGCGAACCGCTGAGCGACTGGATTCAAAGGCACGCCAGAGGAGGAAAGAGCCAGGTGAAGGATCAGCGCAGCCCCCTTTATTGAAAGGAACGACAGAAAGTCGCGCTTCCAAGTTTTGAACTCACCCATCCTCGGCATAAGCGGGGCGTCTATGCGAAAAGACCGGGAAAAGGAGTCACCGTCGAAGTTGGTGGCCCAGTCTGCTGTCATTGCAACAAACTCCGGGTCGATCGTGGGCCTGCGACTGACGCTGCTGTGGAGTGGATACTCGAGTACTGGAGCAGGCACGGGATCGCTAGCAGGCCGGTACTGGTTGGCCACAGGTTGGGGCGGCGCCGTGTCGATAGGTGCCGGGTGAGCGCGCAGCGCGTCCCGACGGAGAAGCTCCGATTGCGTCCGGTCCTGGTCGTCCATTCTGGCGTGGAGTGGCTGCAGCTGTTCCATCACCAGTCGAATGCTGTCGCCGGCTGAGTCGGTCAACGGAGTGTCGCACGTGCCGGAGTCGGCAGCCGAGTCGGCGGCCGATGCGGTAGGTGCCGGCTTTGATTTTGGCGCCATCGTAAGAGGGGTCGAGTACCCAACCGGAGAGTGGAAAAATCCACTAGCGGTAACTGTGCCTAACGACGGTATACAAAGAGACGGCCTGATGCCCACCGACCCCTCGGCCTGTAGCCCCGGGGTGTCTCAATGCACCTTTTCCGTATCCTCCACCCAGTGTGGGGCACAGTGACAGCCAAGGCAATAACATGCAGGTGTATATGTCCGCTGGTCTACGTTACGGCTGATGTTGTCGTGCACCCTGTGTATGGGTATTCACCCTCACTATGCTCCCCCCTTCCCCACTCTAGCTTGGACATGTATGCACCATGTCCACACAAGCGAGTGCGCTTGTGTGGTTGGCTAGGTCGTCGTGGCGTAGAGTAGAGTATAGCCGTGTTAGGCTAGAGTAGAGTAGGCGGTAGCGGAACTGTTCCGGAGAACAGAATTAAAAGGTGGAAATAAATGTACAGAGTAAAGTATGATTATTTCAAAAAATAAAATTGATTGGCGTTGCCTTCGGGCGAGTTTTCAAGTTGCACGCCGAATGACACTGTTGTCTCGCATATCCTTCAGGTGGAGGGCTTTATAACCTGTTGAACGCGGTCTGCACGGTTCGATAAGGAAGATATTGTAACTTGCGGTATGTTGGTTACAGGTACGCTAAACAACCAGCCTTGGGTGGCGGCTTGTGTCGAGACAAGAGAAGTGACTTTAGCTATAGTTGTTAGCTGTCTATACGCTAGTTCGTGATATCGCGCTCAGACACTCTAGATGATGTCATGTACATAAGGACTTCTATCAGAGCATACATTAGCTCTTTGTAACTAATCTGCATTAGGAATTACTTACAACAAGACGAGACGAAGATGTCTAACCGAGCAAGAGAGAGACTAGCTGAGGAAGTCGATGGTCGACCAGAGGGGGCGCCTTCTGGGCCGACACAGCCGACGTCGACAGATGGTGGAAGACATGCATTGCGAGAAGGATCGAGTCCCACGATGGAGCATATGTCGGTACACGTCACCGAGATGCTACAACGTCTAAGTAACCGAGTTGACACTTTTTCGATTAAACTATCTCAACCGCGTGACCACGTCGACATCGGGCCGACACAGCCGACGTCGACAGATGGTGGAAGACATGCATTGCGAGAAGGATCGAGTCCCACGATGGAGCATATGTCGGTACACGTCACCGAGATGCTACAACGTCTAAGTAACCGAGTTGACACTTTTTCGATTAAACTATCTCAACCGCGTGACCACGTCGACAACGGCTTCGGACACTTTGAAGGACGAGTGAACAGAAGCCGAGAGACGGAGAATTTTCTTCGAGGAGAACAATTGAGATCGGAGAGGACGCGAGAGATGCCGAGCATGATGCCGAACGATGTCAAACCAGCCAAGATCAAGAGCATCGCTACGACTAACATCGATGAGCTGAGAAACTGTTTCCGACATGCACGAGGGTATCTACGGTATCACAGCGTTAACCTTGAAGAACAGAGAGGAGTGTAGTGGGTATCTGACTTTCTCGAAGGCCCACTATCGAAGTGGTGGTACTCCCAAGTTAAGCAGAATGAAGATGAAGTCGGTGGAGGATTTTCCGGAGTTTCTGAGATGGAGAAATCCTTAATTCAGGAATTCTGCGGAACAACACCGGCGGAACAAGCGAGATTGAATTTGGACAAGGCGCGACAGAAAACCACGGTCCTGAAGTATGCGAACCACTTTTGAATACAATTATTGGAGCTTCCTCACCGTCATGAAGAAGATAACGTACATGATTTCCAGCGCGGTCTAAGACCCTCGATTCATAAGGAGGTTGCTCTAAAAAACCCTAAGACCCTACACGAGGCGATTTAAGCGGCCCTGCGAGCGGAGGCAGCGGAGACCAAGATTGAGACCACCCAACGTTCAACATGCCGGCTGAACGCCATCGAGGAAGACACCGACTTTTCGGAGGCAACGGAGGATGTCGACAGTGAGTCGGAGGAAGATTCTCATGGCGCGACCGATGAGAAGCCGCGGAAGCTGTACGATATTCGACGCCTTAGTCAAGAGGAGGTCGACGGATTTAAGAAGGAGGGCAAGTGCTTCATTTGCCACAAGAAGGGACACATCGCTATCTACTGCCCATACATAAGGAGCAAGAAGAACGAAAGAACTAGGAAACCCCGGCCGGGAAAGTGAGACTTGAGTCGGCAGCTCGCGGCAAGCTGCAGGATGAGGTTTCGTCTCCTACAACGACTCAGGAAGAGACCAGAACCGAAGAAGTACGAAACCCGTTACCTCAAACGACATTGAGGCCAGTCTTTAGGAGCAAGGACTTTAGCGAACGGACGATGAATAGGGAGTATTTCCTGAAGTACTCTCAGACCTACGGACCTTTCGACTTATATGGAGCTAGCGATAATGACGGCCTTAATTCTCAAGTAGCGGAGGATTTTTGCTGTCCGGCGCGCCCATTTCAAGAGAGAGATTTATATAAGTACCGGAGAATTTGGCTAAATGCGCCATTTCATGAATTAGAAGATTTTTTGGGCCATTATTTGCGGAGTAAACTGCTCCATCCCCACCTGAGAGCGGTTATAGTGGTTCCAAAATGGAGGGCAAGACCATGGTTCAAGCAAGCTGCTGCAAAATTTCCGACTTGTCGACGAGCTTGCGGCGACATAACATGTGTTTACTTGCCCTACGAATGATGGAATAGAAGGAAGAAGGCAAGATGTTGGACCGACAAGATGGACGACGCAAGTTTTCGTCGACGACACCGATCGAGTTCGATTTTTGCCCCAGAACCTATAGAACCCCCCGAAGACCTACTGGACTCACTCGACGACTCTTGTTACCGATGGCCGACGAGTGTTACTAGCGAAAGAGGATACTGGCATGGTCTGGTTTCGTAGTGGCAAACAAGAGATTGAAGACGCGACCCCGGAATGCACAACAGTGCGAGCTCTTACGGAGACAACTGGAGTTAAGGTGAGCGAAACAAATTTACGCTTTTTAGGAACGGAGTCTTCCGGACAGAATAAGCGCTACGTGTATATCGCTCGCGTTCGACCCGGATCGATACCGAACGCTACGTCAACTTCTCGGGCAGTATGGGCTACTTGGAAGGGATTAATTTCGGCACGGCGTACGGGTTATCTAGTTCGTGGAGATGAGCAGTTCCCTCTTCGTTACGAGACTTTTGGAAAGCCGATCGACGGGTGGATGAACAACAACGTCCGACTAGAAGACAATGTTCCTGCGACGTTGCACGAGTGCACGTGTCCACAACCCAGTCAGGAACAATTCTGTTTGTGTTGAGAGGCACCTTACGCGGACATCGATGCCGTATTTTGGTTGACTTTGGCGCTTCGGAAAATTAGTGGGTACGATAGCATCACATTCCGACGGTTTATGGAGAGAAATACCGGATAAAACTGGCAGATGGTAGTACAACTACGACTCGCTAGCGACTACGGAATGGAGTGCTCAGAGTAGGGACCATGGGTATACGTTTGGACGCAATTATGACAAAACATGATAAATTCGACATCATCCTCGGTCAACCTTGGTTACAAGCCGTCAACCCGGATATAGATTGGTCTACTAAGACGATTCGCGCCCGTAAAAATGGCGAAGCTATGGTGTCTGGCGACGAGTACACCGTACATGTGGCAGTACATCACTTGGAGGCGGATACGATGGCAAAGCTGCTTAGGGAACAACCAGCAGACCTCTTCGTGATTGGACTACGAGAAGTACAAGACGCGGTCGACGACATCAATACGGATCAACAACCCGAGTGGACGACTTCGTTACGAGATTCCTTTGACGAGTTTACGGACATCATTAAGGAGCCTGACGGTCTACCGCCAACGCGCAAGTGCGACTTCGAGATTAACTTGGAGTGCGATGAGCCACCTAAGGAGCGAACGTACCGTATGTCACCGGCAGAACTGCGAGAGGTTCAGGTACAGTTACAAGACTTACTCGCAAAAGGCCGGATTCGTCCGTCTAAATCTCCGTACGGTGCCCCGATTTTATTTGTACGCAAGAAGGATGGTACCCTGCGTATGTGCGTATACTATCGGAAACTCAACGACCTTACGAGGAAAGACCGAACACCCTTACCCCGGATTGATGAATTACTCGACTCGCTATATGGGGCTCATTATTTCAGTACGCCGGACATGTATACGGGCTATCACCAACTTCGAGTTCAGGAGCGCGACATACATAAGACAGCATTCCGAACTCATTACGGATTGTTCGAGTATTGCGTTCTACCCTTTGGACTTTGTAACGCCCCAGCTGGATTCCAAGCGATGATGAATCGAGTTTTGGCCCCGGATCTTGGCAAGTTATGCGTGGTATCTCTGGACGACGTGTTGATCTACAGTAAGACGGCCGACGAACACCTCGAGCATATTCGACTCGTGTTACGAGAGCTGCAGCGACACCAACTGCATATCAAACTCTCTAAGTGTCACTTCGGACGATCGAGCGTCACTTTCTTGGGACATGTGGTGGAAGCTCGACAGATCCGAATGGACCCCGACAAAGTGGAGGCAATAAAGTATTGGCCCCGACCGTAATCTGTGAAAGAAGTACGTGGATTTTTGGGACTTACTGGATATTACCGGAGGTTTACCAACCAATTCGTAACCCTAGCAACCCCATTAACGGATCTGACCAAGAATACACCGGAATTTCGTTGGACGCCTCAAGCCGAGTCAGTATTCAAGCAAATTAAAAGTTTTAGTTAGCAGCGAACACAAGCTACAAGTTCTAAGGTTGTTTCTAGAACACCCGAGGCGTGGATATTTAAAACGGGGACTTCTGGATGCTTCACTTGTACACAGATGCTTCTGCATTTGCAGTAGGAGCTGTGTTGTTACAAGACCAAGGATATTGGATTACAACTTGCTGCGTACCATGCTCGAAAGATGAACAAGCATGAGATACACTACCCTGTCCACGAACAAGAGCTACTGGCAGTTCGCGACGCTCTACTGAAATTCCGTTGCTACTAAGATGGCGCGGCGGGATTTACGGTAATTACGGACCACGACACGTTGCGACACTTCTTTCGGCAGCGCGATTTGTCTACTCGACAGGTGCGATGGCTTCAAGTTTTAGCGCCTTATCAGCGACAGATAGACATCGTATACAAGAAGGGAGCAGTCAACCATGCAGACGCTTTGTCTCGCCGACCTGGCCTGAAGGACTCACTACATAAGCTGCAATTGTTACGCGGTTGGACCAACGACGAAGCCAAATGCGAGTTACACGCGCATATTTTTTCCTTGGAATCCCGGTTACATCATGACTTTGGATTTCATGCGGAAATCAAAAACGCTTATGACTCGGATAAATACCTGCTTACCCGGAAATCTCTGCCTACCTAGCTGGTACGTCCATCAAATGGACTCTTGTACGCCTACGGGACAAGAGTGTATGTGCCGAACGTCTCTACATTGCGATCGAGAGTACTGTACGAACTACACGACGCACCGACCGCGGGACATCCTTGTATTATTCGACTATTGGCAGCAGTGACCCGGACGTTTTGGTGGCCTAACATGAAGCGGACAATACAACGCTATGAACGCACCTGTGTTACCTGCCAACGTAACAAGGGAGCGCGACAAAAGCCTTATGGACTCCTTCAATCGCACGAGGTACCGACCATGCCCTTTGAGCACGTATTGCTTGACCTAATTACGGACCTTCTTGTGTGCGATGGGTATGATGTTGTGGTGGTATTCGTCTGTATGCTTACGAAACGGACTATTGTCGAGCCAATTACGAAAACGATTATAGCGGGGCGCTTAGCGAAAGTTATGCACCGCGCTGTTTTTCGGCATTTTGGCTTACCACGGAAATTAATATCCGATAGAGATCCCCGGTTTATGAGCGAGTTCTGGCAAACCTTATTTAGGGCTGTTGGCACCAAGCTTAATATTTCTACGAGCTATCATCCCCAGACAAATGGCCAAACTGAACGAGCAAATCACACATGGGGGCAAGTCATACGATGCTACGTGCACCCCTTGCACGACGATTGGGTTCAACACCTTACCAACGTGGAGTTTGCGATCAACGCATCGGTTTCTACGTCAACGACTATGTCTCCATTTAAGGCGACGCTGGGATTCGAGCCGACATCTCCAACGACGGCTACATTTGAAGATAACGAGCCTAGCCGTACTTTACCGGAGCAAGTAAAGATTTTGGTCGAGATGCACAGATTTGCCCACGACTGCGTCAAAGCAGCCCAAGCACACATGCAAGATGATGCAAATCGGCACCGGTTACCAATACCTTTTACAGTTGGCGACAAAGTTAAGGCGACAAATATACGATTTGTACAACAGCCATGTTCTAAGCTACGCGACCCCTACATTGGACCGTTTCTCGTTACGGAGGAAGTTTCCCCAGCTGCGTTTCGGCTTAAGCTACCCCCTGGAGTACGGATTCACGATGTTGTACACGCCAGTCTACTGGAAAGATGGAATTTAGAAACAGAACAGGCCGACATTGCCTTGCCAATTCCGATTGTGCACGATGCGAAGCGATTTTGAAGACGACCAAATACTCGATGTGGGTTTTAACTCCAACGGCACGGGACTTTTGTTTAAAGTCCGTTGTGCAACACCGTTTAACGTACCTAGCGAGGACACTTGGGAACCCATGCGAGGAGTCAACCACTTAAGCACCTTTTACGAATTTCTTCGAACGGATGTTTATCGAAAATTTTCTGGCACCCTTGACTTTGTCACATTTCGCAATCGTTGGCCTGCAAGAGCCTGCTTCCACCTACTTTTGACCTGCTTGTCGCGAAGCTGCGGAAGACATCTGTGCTCCCTTATATACAAGACGATGGAAAAAGGGTATCCTACCGTCACTATAGACAGTACTACGATCCAAAGTACTATTGAAGTACTATTGAACCGCAAAACGGGGATGGGTCGATAGCTCGAACGAGCAACGCCGACCGTCTTCGCCCCGGGCTTGGCCTCCCTATGGGCGACATACTGGTGGTCACAAGGCCCGTCGATCGACGGGCACCGACCACCTCTCCCCACCCGAGCCTAGCTCACCCAGGTTAGCGGATCCGTGGACACACCAGACGGTGTACACAACAATGCGCAGCTTTCAATAATTCGAATTCAATTCATGAGGAAGCATCCGTGCCACCCGCTTCACATTCACATCGTGTACTACGCCCGATACTACGATACCCCTCCGGGTTAGATCGCTTACAAAACTCTACCCCCCACGGCTACGGCGCACCGCCACACGCCCCTCCAGCGTCCGAACGTTCACACCCGCCGCCCGCGGGAAGCAAACCCAGGTCCCATCTGACCTGGTCGTGTGCCGCCAACACACGCCAACCACTCCAAACATACACTCTACTCACACACACAATCCTCACCAACCAGACTATGTATACTACCCGTCGACCACCATGTCGATACCTCCCAACCTCCTTGAATCATACATGCAGGTCCTCCTTCGGGATCAATCCGCGCCCCTCTTTGCTGATGGCCACCTCAGCCCCCGGAGCCGCATGGTGGGCCACCCGCTTGCCCCTTCCTCATAGTTCCGCAACTCCCAACCGCGGATCACGGCATGGGCTCGCCGCTGGAACCCGCCCCGGGCCTTAGTCTCCAAGCACCCCTGGTCCTCACTGCTCCACCACCTTCTCCTATCCTCGGAAGGGCCGTTGACCTCTCCGCCCGCACGATCGACTCCTACCTCCTCACATGCTAGTACTCCGCCGCCCCCCTGACCTCGCCCGCTTCTTGCTACACGGTGTGTTCCTCCCTGACACGCCTCATTCATCACACATTTTCCTTTCCGCCTGTTCGATCGCTCGGCGTTGGCTACTCGAGAAGGTCTGCGCCCTAACCGACCTCCCGGCCCGCGTGAAAAATATAATCGGACGCGACATCGCACATCGCACTCGCTGGACGGCCTCAACCACTCGAACCCAACACCCAGCCATGCCCCCCAACCACGA
Organism: Tetraselmis chui; assembly: GCA_026401115.1. Taxonomy (NCBI): domain Eukaryota; kingdom Viridiplantae; phylum Chlorophyta; class Chlorodendrophyceae; order Chlorodendrales; family Chlorodendraceae; genus Tetraselmis; species Tetraselmis chui. The sequence continues at coordinate 257,946 of JAPMLY010000090.1, forward strand.
TCACACCCCCTGCCCACCGAACTCTGAAACGGCTACCAAGAAGTGCGACTAGACATTCACACTCAATGCTCAGCGGTCGGTATGTTATATGAGCTAGCTTCACGCCATCGTGAAGTCCCATCGGGCGGTCTTGCGCCGCTTAGCGCCGCCGCAGTCTCCCACCTCACCACCACACTAAATTAGCATAAGATTCAGATCCTTCGAGCATTACATATCCCCGCCATCTCATGCCGCCGCGTCAAAATCAGCTCCCCTCTTTGCTTACATATCTCCGGCCCATGAGTCGTTCCCATAACATAAGTGAGAGCGCTGTAGCCTAGCGACAGCTCTGTACCGAGTCAAACAGTTTATCGGTATGTCCGATCTAGACATGTACTAATCATATCTAGAGTAGCTTACAGTAGCTATCTGCAACTAATACGTATACGGTATTACTTACAACACTCCCCATGAAGGTAGCTACGGGATGAAGCGTTGCATTGGGTCTTGTCCTCCAAGGATCGCACTTCGGTGTCTTGCTAGTGCAGGTCCCGGGAGGGGTTTGGTGAGCATGTCAGCCACCATCTGGTCAGTGGGGAGGTACCTCAACTTGATGGTTCCCTGTTCCACGTGGTCTTTGAGGAAGTGCCACTTCAGACCGATGTGCTTAGTCTTCTCGCTGACCAAGGCATTCTGGGAGTATGCAATGGCGCTTTGGTTGTCCTCCCAGATGGTGGTGGTTTCGGTGATGGGGGAGTTGAAGATTTCCCCCAGGAGTTGTCGGAGGTGGAGTCCCTCCTTGGTGGCGTCGGCCGCAGAGTAGTACTCGGCTTCACACGTGGATTGAGCCACACAAGTCTGTTGTTTGGACTTGTAACTGACTGGCCCGCGTCCGAGGGTGAAGAGATAGCCGGAGCGAGACTTGCGGGTGCTGCTGTCGTTGGCCCAATCAGCGTCGGCAAAGCCTGTGAGTTGGAGGCTGTGGTCCAGGCCCCCCCCCAACGTCAGGCGCATGTCGATGGTGCCATGGAGGTAGCGGAGGACCTTTTTCAGAGCCTGCAAGTGTGCCTCGGTGGGCGAGGCTTGGGCAGAGCCGAGGATGCTCAACGCCGTGGAGACATCGGGGCGTGTACAAACGGCGGCGTACTGGAGGCTGCCCAGGAGGCTAGGGTAGACGTCCTTGGCCACTCCTGTGAGAGAGGGCGAGTTCAAGTGTGCAAGGCCGGCGAGGAAGCCCGGGTCCATCGGAAGGGACGACGGCTTAGAGTCGGACATGCCGTACTTGGCGAGGATGTCGCGCAGGTACTTGGACTGGTCCAGCGAGATTGTGCGCGTGGAGCGATCGCGGGTAATGTGCATGCCGAGGAGTTGGGAGAGATCGCCTAGGTCCTTGATCTTGAACCGTGCTCCGAGTTGGGCTTTGAACGATGCGAGCCAGGTGGCATCATTGCAGGCCGCGGGAATGTCATCGACGTACATGGCGATCATGGCGAAGACGTGGCCGGTGCGAAAGATGTAGATGCACGGGTCGGAGACGCATTGTTGCCATCCATGGTCGACGAGCCACGCACGAAGTAGCATGTTGAACTCGCGGGGGGACTGCTTAAGGCCGTAGAGGCAACGCTTGAGGTGGCAAACCTTGGACGTTCCATCGGTGAAGCCGAGGGGCTGGCGGATGTACACATCCTCCCGGATGGGGGCGTAGAGAAACGCTGTGTCGATGTCAAGCTGGCAGAGTTCAAGGTCGCGGGCGGCTGCGATGGTTAGGAAGAGACGCAGGCTGGCCATGCGGATGACCGGGGAGAAGGTCTCCGTGTAGTCCAGTCCAGCGCGTTGACTGCACCCCTTGGCGACGAACCGCGCTTTGAAGCGGGAGACGTCGCCGGCTGTATCCGACTTGACTTTGAAGATCCACATGTTGTTAACGACCATGCGGCCGGGGGGGAGGTCCACAAGGTCCCACGTGCCGTTGCTGATGAGGGAGGAATACTCCTGTTGCATAGCGGCTTGCCATTGGGGGGCTTGGGCGCTGTCCAGTGCAGCCCGGTAGGATTTTGGTTCCACACACTCTCGGGCGGAGAGGAGGGCGATGGCAGTAGGGGACGTGCCGGCAGGTGTGTGTGGGGGACCAGTGACAAGGTCGGGGACGTGAGGGTGCTCAAAGATGTCCTCTTGAGCTTGGCCTTGTTCAGGATCACAACACGCCGTTACGAGGGTTGGTGGGTAGTCGGACAAGTGGGCAACCATATCGCCGTAGCGAATGGGGTGGGAGCGGAGCCGAGCATGGCGAGAGGCTGCCGGGGGGGGTAGGGGTGTGGGTAATGTGAGGTCAATGGGGTGGGACATGGGTGAGTCTGCGGGTACGTCGTCCGAAGAGTCGGTGATGGTCGAGTCGACGGAGGGTTGAGTGTCGAAGCCTGGGGTGTCTTCCTGAAAGACAACATGTACGGAGGTGGTGATACGACGCGTTTCCGGATTGTAGACACGATACCCGGGTGCGTCAGGGGGATAGCCCACCATGACGCCGCGAAATGCTTTTTCACTGAGTTTCCGACGTTGTTTGTCGGGGACCTTGGCGAAAACGGCGCAGCCGAAGACGCGGAACTTGGAGGCGTTGGGCACCGACGACGTAAGGAGTGTGAGGGGGACGCCCCCATTAGGTCCGACCGAGCGACTGTACGTGCGGTTGCGAAGGTACACAACAGTGCTGACAGCACACGACCACATGGAGTTGGGAACGGCCATGTTGTGGAGCATCGCCGATGCATTGTCCCGGATAGTGCGCCAGGGACGTTCGGCCTTGCCGAGCATGTGGTGGGCGTATGGGGCAGAGAACTGCACCCCGACGCCGAGGTGTGCGCACATTCGGCGAGTGACAGCAGCTTCAAACACAGAGTCTGAGTCAAACTTGAGGACCGGTGCGAACGCGCCCGTCTGGGAGTGATGGCGGGCATGCATGTGTTTGATGTCCAAGAGGATGGTTTCCAATTCCGAACATGCGTCGTCTTTAGACTTAAGGAACCGCACCCACATGTAGTTGGTGTGGTGGTCGATGACGAGCAAGCAGTAACGGAGGCCATGTGGGGAGGGGACATTGACCGGGCCCCAGAGGTCAGCGGACAGGTTGAGGAGGGGGTGGGATGGCTTCGCGCAAGCGGCTGTGTTGCGTGGTGCAGCTGTGGCTTTGTGAAGTAAGCAAGAGTCGCAAGAAACTTTGGTTACAGCGCTAGTTAACACAGGGCTAGTCGGGACACCGTGAGTATGCTGGGCCTGAAGGCTTTGCATGTTGAGGTGGCCATATCGACGGTGCCATAGGACGGGATCACACTGGGCAGTAAGGGCAACCTGAGGGGAGGGGTCAAGTGCCGCCGGTGCGGATGGGCTTGAAGGGAGGTTTGGCTGGTGGGGAAGGAGGTAGAGACCGTTTCCGGACGGTTCTAGCACACCCATGCCTGTGGGTACCAAAAGCAAACCAGTGTCAGAGTTGGAGGGGAATATGAATTCACAGCCGCTGTGAGTTTGCATCCAGCTGACACTAAGTAGTCTGCCGATACGCTGTGCGGAGCGAGATGATAGGTCAGGGGTGTAGAGTGCATACACAGTGCGGTGAATGAGCTGGCCAGAGGCAAGTCTGACAGAAATCCGCACTGAGCCACTGCCCTTAACGTCAACGCCGACACCGCCCACGCGAGAGGGAGCGGAGGGGGGCGTGAATTTCACGAAGTCATCTCGGAACGCAGTGAGGTTAATCGAGCAGGCGGAATCAACGACCCAAAACTTTGACAGGTTACGACCCGGGGCGAGGGAAGAGGAGAATGCCACAGAGCTGAATGGGACACTCACCTCGTCGTCAGCGTAGTCATCAGCGCAGTCCTCGAGGGTGGGTAGGCAGTCGGTGTCATCGGCGGGGGCGTCGTCGGCAGGGACGTCGCTTAGCAGCGCAGCGTGAGCAGAGGGGGTGCCGTCGGCGGCGCCGTACTTCTGGACTGTCAGCCTACGCTTGGCGAGATTCCACTTAAGGATAGCGTCATCCGTGGCAGTGCAGGCTGACATGAGATGGTTGAGGCTGCCACAAACGCCACACTTGTTGGGTCGATGGCCGCGAGGGTTACGGTGTGGTGGGCCTCGACCGCTGTGCGAGCCGCGGCCCGCAGCGACGAACGCGGAGATGGGAGGGGGTGATATGGCTGGAGCGGGTGTGTCCGGAGCAGGGTCGTCGTCCATGTTGTGCGCAAGGTGGAGAATGCTGGCCATCACTTCATCAGCCGACATGATGTAGTCCGTGTCAAAGGCGTTGATGACGCATTGCTTCGCCTGACCGTGTGGGCCGCTGCTGGAGATACCGCGCAGCATGAGGAGACCGAGGTGGTGGGGGTGGATGGCAACGGAGCCATCAACCAATTGGCATGTGTCGTTGTAGTCGTCAAAGGTCTGGCGCATGTAGTGGACATAGTCACTGAGTGACTGACCAGGGCGCTGTCTGACATTCAGGTTGTCCAGAAGGGACAAGGAGCGAGCAAAAGACCGACAATCGAGGCGTTCACAAAGGATGTCCCACGCGGCAGCGGCGCAGTCAGGGCGTGCTGGAGAAACGCATTTCATCGCTTGGTCAGCGCGCTTATTCGTGCTGGCTGCATGGAGAAGCAGCGTGTAGGCGTAGTGTTGCGCTTGTTCGTCGAGCCAGACGCCGGAGTCGCGGATGGCCAGCTGTGGAATGAGGTATGCGGCCTTGATGGAGAGGAAATTAAGGAAGGTCCTCTTCCATTGCTTAAAGTCCGTGGTCGGGCACATGACGGGGACCGACATCTTCATGGACCGGTTGAGGGCGTCCTTGTCGAAGCCGGGGGCTTCGTGTGCCGCCCGGTTGATGACCACCGGGTCAATAGTGGGGCGACGACGGCCACGGGTGGCGGGGTCGCCATGTTGGACTGGGGGAGAGTGCCGGCCATGAAAGGGAGGAGGTGGGCCACCGGGAAAGGGAGAGCGGCCGGCCATGGGACGCGGGTCAGTACGAGTTCGGGTGGTCACGGTAGGGGGGGACGAGGTGAGGGGGCGCCTCCGGGATATGAGGGCCGGGGTGCTGAAGGGAATATCCGGCGGGGGGAGAGGGGGGAGGTGGTGGGAGGTGATCAACCCGGATGGCGTGACGCGAGGGGTCGTGGTGCGCGTCGGCACGCGAGGGCTCGCGGGGCGCATCGTGACGGCGCTGTGTGACTGTGGGGTCGCCAACAAGAGCTGCATGAGTAGCAGCCACAAAGACTGTTTCTGCGTCCGGGGGTACGAAACCAGGGTGGGGATGGTCAAGCAGGTGGAGGGTGTGGCCGTCGTGGCTGTCCCGGACGGGTTCGAGGTGAGCATCGTGGCGGCGCTGAGCTACAGGGGGGTGCGGATTAGCACCTGCTGCAACAACAGCACCCTCGGCCGACTGCGAGTCGAGACGAGCTGTTAAGTGCGCCACTTGCGCAACGAGCAGTGCGAGAGTGTCCGGGGGGTGATCGACAGTGCTATGCTGAGAGCCTAGGTCAGGGGAACCAACAGGTGAAACAGGCGAGGGTTTTTGCGCCATTTCGACAGAGGGCGAAAAAGAAAGAGCTGGATTAAAAACAGGCAGCGGTAACAACCGCTAGCCGGACTCGTGCCTAACAGCGGTATGCAAAGAGACGGCATGATGCCCGCCGACCCCTCGGCATGTAGCCCCGGGGTGTCTCAGAGCACCTTCTCTGTATCCTCCACCCATTGTGGGGCACAAGTCGAGGCCAAGGCCAGGACAGGTGGAGCGCTGCGCTGATGGCCGAGTCGCTAAGATAATATAAAAATAAAAAAGGTAAGCTACGGCTGGCGTGCAACCTGTGGATGCGTATTCACCCGACAGTGCACCCCCCCGTTCTCCAGCTTGGACCTGTGTGCACCTTGTCCACACACGACGAGTGCGTCGGTGTGGGTGGCTGGCTATCTCCGTCGGGTGGCTGACTTAAGAGGGGTGGTGGCGGGTTTTAACATCGCAGTTTATACTGGCGATACCGCCGACTACAGGTTGAAAGTACTAGGAGTCTAAAGAAACTTGCCTTCTGCGGGAGAGCTGTCGATCGCAGCTCGCCGAACCAGGTTGTCGCGCGTGAGTGACGTGAGGCGGGGGCCCATAACCTATTGAACCATGCAAACACAGTTAGTGTGGAAGATAACGTACGCAAACGTAGTTAGAGTCACAGTCCCGCAAACGGAACAGTTACGGCGACAACAAGCCTACAGGCGTGGTGTCGGGACAACAGAAGTGAGAGAGCTGTAGCCTAGCGACAGCTATGTACCGAGTCAAACAGTTTATCGGTATGTCCGATTTAGACATGTACTAATCATATCTAGAGTAGCTTACAGTAGCTATCTGCAACTAATACGTATACGGTACTACTTACAACACAACCCCCCGCGTGGAAGACCTCACGGAACCCACCAAACTCATCCTCCAACTCGCTGACGCCCTCCAACCCACACGGGAGCCCGTCCAAATTGAGGACAACCCCCCTCCTTTTGGGTGAGTATCCAACACCTCTCCAATAACACTATCCTCTCTCAATCCGGCCCTGTACAATTTCACGCCACACTTCACTCATCCATCTACACAATACCCCCCACCCCACAAGGTTACACAATCACTATCACACCCCCCCTCTCACAGGACATGTCTCAGGCACCTCCTCGATTGACACATGCCGCACCACCGTCCTCGTTCAATCCCCACACCCACTACCCTTCCCATGCCCAACGACTCAAGGCATCACTCCCCTGTGGCGGTTAGCCTCTGAAAGCTAAACGCTAGCACAAATCTGTTCTAGTCTGTCTAGTTCTGTTGTTGCAAGATGGCAATTGATGTTGTCGAGAGGCAATTGATGAGAGATGTCTTACTGCTGTACTTGGGCAGTAGTTAGTGTAAGTGAACAAAGGAATTGTTAAAAGGTTCTGTCACCTCCCTCTACTGCACTGGGCTTAAATAGGTTTCAGCCCAGACTAATCACGCCTGCAAGCTACGCTTACGTGTCAGGCGTTAGTGCTGCTCAACCGTCGTCATTCGCCTCGAGATGCGGCCTGCCTAGCATTGGGTCTCACGACGCGGCTCCTTCTGCATTGGAGAGCTCGCTCTGGCGCGTCATCTGGCTGGTTAGATTAATTATGCATATCTGTGCGTACCGGGAGGTACTGGTCGTACTATAGCATCAGCACCATTACAATATTGCAGTAGCGACGTACCCACGAGTATACGTCCATCCTGTGGAAAAGCACGAATTGATATCCGTAACGAGTACCTGTACAATGTCCTGCAATGTACTGTTGCAGGACTGTACTCGTCACACTCGTACCCTCCCCCTCTTGACAGATCAATGAGGCCGCCGCGAGGCAGACCTCCGTGGTTCTTGGCTCCTTTACTGAAGCAGTTACTGGGACTCAGGAATGCGCGCTGGGTGAGCGTGCATGAAGTCAATGTACGCCTGAGTCTTGGCGAACTTGCGCCATTGGGGCGTCTCCAAGAAATCTTGTAACGCAATTGTTCGATGCACCTCGTTCAACCGGTGCCAGACAGGTGGAATGTCGTCATCACTGAAGTGCGTCATGAAGAGCAAATATTTGCCTCGTCGCTCAGGTAGCGACTTGATGCACACAGTAGAAATGTGTGAGACGTCAAACTCCTCATCGTCTCCTTCAGGTACAGTCAACAGGAACAGCTGGTCGTAGTGGAGCAGTAGAGCAGGGTCGTAAGTTATTAACGTGGAACACAGGGTGTAAACGTACTGTCGCTGGTAGTTTCAATCTGTAACTGTGTTTTCCAATCTGCTCCTCCACTGAAAAAGGGCCGAGCTGTCTGTCTCTGAGTTTCCTGTTTGGTTGTCCTCGTAGAAAAAGATTTGCTGTGACGACTGACACCTTGTCTCCCTTAGCGAAGTGTGGCGCTGTAGACGGTTCTGTTGCGTCTTGCGAAATTGGAATTGATGGTCGCATGCTGAAGAGTAGGTCAGGAGGCTCCTCAGGAGAAAAGCCAAAGTTAGCCTCGAACGGCGTGTGCTCAATTCCGAGTGCACGCGAAGCGTTGTACGCAAACTCCACTTGCAGTAAAAGTGTCGACCAGTTGGAGCCATCATAGCAACAGAAGCAACGAAGAAGCTGCTGAAACGTGCTGTTCACGCATTCTGTCAGTCCATCTGTTTCTGGGTGTCGGCTGGTAGACATGTTCAGTCGCGTTCCAAGACGTCTCCAAAGTGTCTGCCAGAAAGCGCTGACAAATTTCGGGTCGCGGTCGCTGATCAGCACACGGGGAAGTCCATGTAAGCGGTAGACTCCCTGTAAAAATAAAGTAGCAGTTTCTTCGGCAGTAATCGACTCTGTACATGGCAGAAAATGGGCCATTCGAGTTAGATGGTCTACTACAATCAGCACACTGTTAAAGCCGTTGCTCTCAGGCAAGTGTGTCAGGTAGTCAAGACCAACTGTGTGCCACGGTCTGGGTGGAACAGGTAATGGGTAAAGAGTCGCAGCCATCTGCGGTCGAATCTTCGCTCGTCGGCACACGACGCAGCGTTCACAAAAATCTTTCACGTCTTGGCGGATTCGTTTCCACCAGAATCTGTCGAGTGCTTTAGCAAGAGTGCTAGCAACTCCTCTGTGACCAGCTGACGAACTTTCGTGCAGCTCTGTGATCAATCTCAGTCGGAGCTCAGAGTTCTGTGGAATACAGAGGCGATTGAGACGCCAAAAGTACCCATCTCTGGCTTCTATCCGGCTGTCTTTTGTCCACTCACCATCGTCCCCATAAAACGAATCTCGTGAGAACCCCTCGCGAATGAGATCAGCGAACTCAGGGCTCAGCTGCAACGCGTCAACAGTCAGTGAATTTAACTGTGCGTCTTCAAACAGCAGCTGGGACTTCCGTCGTAATTCTCGATCTGACGGAACCTCGCCATCCCAAAATAAGGGTACTGTGGCCTGAGGTACGAAGTCTGGACGCCGGCTTAACGGGTCAGCTTCGTTCAGAGCTCCCTTGCGATATGCAAGTGTCATCGAGCCCACAAACGGTTGCAAATCCCGCAGGTATCTTGCTTGCCGCTTGTTCAGCCTGTTGTTCGGTTGCCTGAGCAGATGTCGCAGTGTGTCGTGGTCTGTTACGACAAGGAACTTAGAACAGCCTTCAAGATAGCACCTCCAATGCTTGACAGCTTCGCATACAGCCAAAGCTTCTAAGTCGTACGCAGAGTAAGTGTTACCACGCTCAGCTGGATTCAGCTTACGCGCCCAGTAAGAGACTGGTTGAAGACCGCCTCCTTGGTCTTGCAACATGACTGCTGCAATCCCCACTGTTGAAGCATCTGTAGCTACGGTGAACGTCGCGTCCGAGCTGACCTCCGGAAGGATCAGGCATGGCGCGGAAATGAGCCGTAACTTGAGAGTCTCGAAGGCTTCCAAACAGGCAGGCGTCAGCGTAACCTTCTGTGGCTGGGACTTCCGCAGTAAGTCCGTCAATGGAGCCGTAAGGTCGCTAAAATGGTGTATAAATCTCGCATAGAAGTTGCAGAACTGTACGAAACTGCGAACCTCCTTCTGCGTCTTGGGCACTGGCCAGTCTGCAACGGCCTCGACTTTCTTTGTGGAAACCGAAATTTTCCCGGCTGACACAGTGTAGCCCAGATACTCCATTTCTTGCAATCCGAAGAAGCATTTCTTAAGGCGTAATTTCAGCCCTTCCTCCTTGAATCGCTGTAGCACTAGACGCAGGTGTTCCAGGTGCTCTTCCAGAGTTCGACTGTAGATACAGACGTCGTCCAGGTAGACTGTCACGAACTTATGTAAAAAGTCGCGAAGAATGTCGTTCATCATCCTCTGAAATGTAGCTGGTGCGTTGCACAGTCCAAACGGCATGGCGACCCATTCCATTAAGCCATCAGGGGTCTGAAAAGCCGTCTTGTGAACGTCTTGATCACGCACTCGAACTTGCCAGAATCCAGAAGCGAGGTCGAGGTGTGTGTAAAAATTCGCGTCCTTAAGTTCGTCCAGGGTGTCATCCACACGCGGTAGCGGGTAAGCATCTTTCCGCGTAACCTCGTTAAGACCGCGGTAGTCAATGCACAGACGTAGCGAGCCATCAGCCTTTCGCACAAAAAGAATTGGCGAGCCGAACTCACTGTAGCTGGGGCGTAAAACCCAGCTTCCACTGCGTCTTTAAGCTGTCGATTAAGCTCAGCGCGCTCTGCGGGTGACAATCTGTTCAGACGTTGACGTCGCATCGGGCCAGTTGTGTCAATGGGGTGATCCCACTGTCGGCTTACTGGCGGAGAGTCGACAGGTTGCAGTAACTCCGGGAAGTCTTCAAAAAGTAACGACCGGAAGTTGTCACGTTGTTCTGCTGTTAGTTCCTCTCCAGTGTGAAAGTCCGTTGATTGGTCGGCAGCTGACGTAAGTTCAATGACGTAAAAATCAGCATGACGTCCTCTGCTGCGGCGCGTCTTGCGCATGAGCTTTTGAACTTTCGTAGATGACAGTAGCAGACACTCAGGGCGTCGTTCCTCGAGTGTAGTCTCCACAGCTGTACCGTCCATCAGTGTAAAAATTCTGGTTGTACCAAATTGTAAAGAGGCCTGTTCGTCATCAAGCCATGGTAAACCCAGGATTAAATCAGCTGTACGTAAATCACGTAAAACGTAGAAAGTCCGTTGAAACTCGTGTCGAGCCAGCTCAAAAGTGACGTCGCAGACTGTCGTAGAAGTCACTCGTTGTCCATTAGCGAGTCGAACTGGAGTTTTACTCGCAGACTTCCGAGTCTGTAAAGCAAAGCGTCGTACAAAGTCTTCTGACACAAAATCAAGTGTCGCAGCGCAGTCCACTAATCCAGAAATTTGGTGTCCGCCATCAGGAGTTTTCACAGTCAGCTCCGTTCGAATTAACGGGCGAGCTTCCGTGAGGTCAGTCAGTAGTGCTGTAGCTGGCGAGGAAAATTGTTGCAGCGTAGCGATGGACTGTTCCGAGTCGTCTGTTGGTACAGGTACCGAGTCGGGTTGATCAGGTGCTGTAGATTCCGGTGAGTCGTAAAAAGCACAATCTGCGTCAACTAACCACAGCTGTACAGGCCAAGGGGCTGGAGCAACCACCTCCTGTTGCGTTGGGTTCTCCAGTGACTGACGTGTAAAAAGCTGTGTCCTTGCTGGGAATTCTTGATAAAGTTTCCAGTGCTTAGTCACCTGAGTAAATTTCGCCCACTTCGGTAGTACAAATACAGCCATCGTAGATGTCGGAGATGTTCGACGACAATCCTCAAAATGCTGCGCAATCTGCTCAGCTAACTCCCAGGGTGGGTTGATGAACATCCGTTCTCCTGTCAAGTCTCTGTCTAGAATCGAGTCACTCGGCGAACAGTGAGGTAAGTCACCGTGCGAGTTTAGACCTTCATCATCAGCACATCCCTCCAACGTGAAGTTGAATCGTGCATGCAGAGGGTCAAAGACTGAGTCAACCAGTTTCCAATCAACTGAACGTCTGGTTACAGGTTTACGACTCTGTCTCTGCTTAGTCTGACGACGACGACCTGCTACTTGCGTTACATGTGTCGCAACTGTAGTCGATGGAGATGCCGAAGGTGTATCGACGACCTCTGTCGCTAACAGTGTCTCAGAATGAACAGTAGATGTAGCCGGCTGCTCCAGTTCATTTGTAGAACAGCCTTGCCACCATCATTGCTTCTTAGGTTGCATCGGTGCCTTGCCTTTGAACTCCGGGCATTGGAACAAACGATGTCCCTTCTTGTGGCACTTGAAGCAGAGTCCCTCGTCCATGTGTCGCTTGCGCTCCTCAGCTGTCATTGCATTTGCAAGCGAATTAAAATCTTCACGACCAGATGTCTGACCGCGTCCACCATTGTTTCCACCTCCACGTCCACGTCCGCGGCCACGTCCACGGCCACCCTTGTTACGTTTCCAGACGTTAGAGGCTTCCTCAAGAGGGTCCTCAATGTTACGCTTGCGTGTAGGCTGGGCAGATGGTCCAGCAGCAGACCTCGCATTGCCCAGTTCCGGCGAATCTGTCACGACGTTATTCAAAAAGTTTTGCAGCTCCACTAGCGTAGTCCGGTATCCTAGTTGAGCTCGGTGTGACTTAGCCAGTTTCTTGAGCGCATCGCTTGCCAGGCCATTAATGAAGCGTACACACTGCACTTCAGCTGTCAGGTCTTGACGAGACCGACGTAAGTAGTCGTTGTACTGTTTAGTGTAAAGCGCGTAACTCATCGTGTTGCTCTGCATAAAGTTCATCAAAGCGTTAATCGCATCGTCCTGAATGTTCGGAAGAAACGTCGACTTGCGTAACTCCTCAACAAGCTCGTTGTACGTAGACGGAATTGGAGGCTGATTTTTCCGGTTCAACCACCATCCACCAAGGTGTCCAGAAAACTGTGAAGTAACCCAGAACACTGCATCGTACGAGTTAGCTGTAATTCCAAGCATTATAAAACGCTGAGGCTGCGCTTCAAGCCAATCCTCCAGAACATTAGGTACCAGCCCATTCTGGTACGGTGAAGTAATAGCAGCCTTACGCTGAGTCTCCGTGAGAGTCACAGATAGTCCTGCCAAGTTGTGGGTAGGCATCGGCATTCCCACTCGTAAATCTGTAGGCCCTACTCCAGTCAGTCGGTTGATGTGTCCAACAGTCAGCAGCCAGACAGAACCAGAGTCGACCGTCGTAAACCGGGGGTACATGTGGAACTGTCTCGGGATAGACGTGTCGTCTTGCATGACTGGAACATGTTGTGTCATTGCTCGATAAAAAGATTCCCACTGAGCCACGTAACCAAAGTGAAGTAATTCACTCTTGTGCTTCTTAGCACGAAGTAACCCAGTCTGTGCAGGCGTAAGTGTCAGACCGTCAATGTTGATGGATTCCGGGACGACGTAAGTGCCATCCGGATTAACTGTCGACTGTTCCAAAACAGCCTGCTCGACCTGAGCAGGTGTACGTAAGTTGCTCGTAGCAAACAGGACAGGAATAGACGCCGAGTACACGTAAACAAGCTGTCGTCCTTGAGGTAGTGTAATGTTAACAGGTTCACCACTCAACAGCGTCAAATCATCCGATGTCAGAACAAGACCGGTCTCCTCGTGTAACTCGCGAATAGCAGCGTCGACAGGCTCTTCATTAGGTAAGACAGAGCCAGCTGGGAACCAAGTTTTACCAGAACGAGGCTCACGCTGAAACACCAACTTCAAATCCGACGATTTAGTTCCTCCGACGTGAATTATCAAAACCACGTAATGTCCGGGTCCTAGAGAAGCCATCTCAACTCAATCAAACAACGTCGAGCAGATCAACAAGCAACGAAAGCGTGCGTCGACCAAAGAGCTCCGAAACCAGTGTGGCGGTTAGCCTCTGAAAGCTAAACGCTAGCACAAATCTGTTCTAGTCTGTCTAGTTCTGTTGTTGCAAGATGGCAATTGATGTTGTCGAGAGGCAATTGATGAGAGATGTCTTACTGCTGTACTTGGGCAGTAGTTAGTGTAAGTGAACAAAGGAATTGTTAAAAGGTTCTGTCACCTACCTCTACTGCACTGGGCTTAAATAGGTTTCAGCCCAGACTAATCACGCCTGCAAGCTACGCTTACGTGTCAGGCGTTAGTGCTGCTCAACCGTCGTCATTCGCCTCGAGATGCGGCCTGCCTAGCATTGGGTCTCACGACGCGGCTCCTTCTGCATTGGAGAGCTCGCTCTGGCGCGTCATCTGGCTGGTTAGATTAATTATGCATATCTGTGCGTACCGGGAGGTACTGGTCGTACTGTAGCATCAGCACCATTACAATATTGCAGTAGCGACGTACCCACGAGTATACGTCCATCCTGTGGAAAAGCACGAATTGATATCCGTAACGAGTACCTGTACAATGTCCTGCAATGTACTGTTGCATGACTGTACTCGTCACACCCCCTTCCCACTGGCTCTCCACACTTCTTCACCAAATAGCAACCGAAACTGAAATTGAAAGTTTTTACAACATGTACCGTATGCGCCGGTATACAACAATAACCGTATGCGCCGGTTGCTGTCTCTGGGCCCTCCCAACTATCCATATAGGAAACTTACAACTCAAGGCTAGACCATTAACCACATAAATCCAGCCTCTCCAAGGGTGTTCGGGGGTTTTACTCCCCCCCGGGGAGTGTGCGATGCGAGGTGATGGCGGCGAGCAATTAGGGGCGTGCGAAGGTGCAGTGTGTGGAGGCGCGGCGAGAGGTCGTGCGGGATTTGATGCGGTATACAAGCTGGAGATGATGTAGCCATTGGACGGTGTGCGTGTGGAGTTGTGCAAGGATGCGAGACGTGTCGAGTCGTGCTTTGGAGATGAGCTTGTCAGGAGGGTCAGTGCGGAGGGTGAGTAGAGAGGTGAGACTTGTGATGGTGGATGAGTGCGGTGTACCCGTGCGGCTCATGACGATGGGGAGGATGTCGACTTCGGTACCTGGCTAGTGGCTACGGATGGCATTTGCGAGGGGTGTGTATTTGGCACGAATCAATTGGGCTGTTTGGGAGAGGGTGTGGTCCGTGCATTACTTCCACTCCCCTATCTGAATCTTTTTAGTTGATGAGTATCGGCGGCGACCGTTTGTGTGACCGACGAATCGAGGTTCGAGGAGGCGGATGAAGTCGGGTTTGTGCGCCGGGGGTCGTAGCGCAGGGGGGAGAATCTCGGGGGGGAGGATGGCGGGGCACGAGGTTAGGGAGTCGGGCGAGAGACCTTCGTTAGCAGCAACAAGGCGGGTGGGCATATGGGAAAGGTGAGGGGGGTGACAGTCAAGAGGGGTGTGGGTGGGTGTGGGGGATGTGAATGATTTGATGGGTTTGTTACCAATGTCTGCAGTGATGGTCTCCCATCGTCCGCCGTTGTGGCGTTCCATGAGGGAAAGTATGAGTTGTAGCGCGCTGTTGTGGCGGTTTTGTCTTAGGCCAGACATGGTGGGGGAGTTACCGCCCATGTGGCCGTTGCTAGTGAATTGGCCACACATGGGGCAGCGGAGGGTGGGGTTGTGTGAGAGGAGGCGGGTGTTGTGGACTCCCCACATGAATTCTTGCTTGTGGGTGAATTGGATGTTGGTGAGGGTTGTGTGGTTTTTGTGAAAAGTGAAGTCGGCGCCGTCCTCCACGGCGCGGGCGAGGAGGGCACCGTGTTTGGATGTTTGTGAGAGGGTTGTGTGAGTGTGTTTGGTGCTATGGGTGTGAGCGTCAGACTTGAGGTTTGTGTATTTGTAGGGTATGGGTTCCCCTAGGGTTTGTGGAATGAGAGTGGATGGCCAAGTCCAGTGGCCTATCGACACGTGTGAACATGTGGTGTATATTGTGTCGGGTGGGTGTCCGTCTGCATCTTGGTTAGCTAGTGCGTCTGCGACGTCGTTTCCTAGTAGGTGGTTGTGTGCTTTAATTTTGGATAGGTGAGTGCGGATGCCTGCGTTGCAGCGGGTTTTGAAGGTGTGTGTGATGGAAAGGCGCGTGTCGCGGTGGATGTTGTGTATGTAAGCGGATGGGCAGTTCAAGCAGCCTTGTATGAGGCGCATGGAGCACGCACTGTGCGTAAGGAGGCGGGTGTGGCCTAGTTGGAGGCCCATGTCTATGCCCGCTAGTTCAACAAGATTGATGGTGTGTCGGGGAGGGGTGGAGGTCACCAAAATTTTGATGCGGGTGTCCGAGGCGGGGTGGGTGGCGGCTACTCCGAGGGGGAAGGAGCCTCCCTTCTTGGAGCCGTATGTGTAGACGAAGTCATGCAAGTTTCATGCAAGACTTCCTTTGGTGGGGGAGTATGTTAGTTGCATGCCTTTCCGGGAGGGGATAAGTAAGAGGGTGGGAGGGGTTGGGGGGGAGATGGTAGATGCCTGCCGAGTGGGGTGAGTAGGTGTCGAAGACGTGCGGAGGAGGAATGGTGAGGGTGGGGTTGGAGAGGTGCGTCTTATATATTGACTCGAGTGTGTTGTGAAGGGCGGTCATGGTTGTGTGTGTCGTGTGAGGGTAAGGTGGAGAGTGCGAGGGGGTTGGCGACGAGGTAGATGTCGACCATCCAGCGAGTGCCGAACGGAGTGGGGGTGGGGTGGCATGTGTGTTGGTCGGGGGGTAGGAAGGTGTTTGCGTCGTTGGGAAGGGTATAGAGGTGGTGGGTGTATGGGGAGTCGATGTATTTGGAGTGTCGGTATGGTGTGTGTTCTCATCGGGGGAGTATGAGGATGGTGGCGCTGGGTGTGTGTGAGTCTGTGGAGTGGGCACTGGTGATTGCGTATTCCATGGCTCGGCGCATGCATTCGTGATCGTATTCCGGGTTGGTATTTGGATTCGTGATCGTATTCCGGGTAGAAAGGTGTTTGCGTCGTTGGGAAGGGTGTAGAGGTGGTGGGTGTATGGGGAGTCGATGTATTTGGAGTGTCGGTATGGTGTGTGTTCCCATTGGGGGAGTATGAGGATGGTGGCGCTGGGTGTGTGTGAGGCTGTGGAGTGGGCACTGGAGATTGCGTATTCCATGGCCCGGCGCATGCATTCGTGATCGTATTCCGGGTAACGTATTCCGGATTGGCGATGTTGGGTGCCGTGCAATGTGTGTGGGGCGTTGCTGCCGCAGGATCAGAAGACTATGTCTTCGGGGTATAGTGAGTGGTAGGTGTGAGATTTAAGTGATTTGTTTAGGGGGTCTGAATAGAGTTCTGTCTGGGTGTGGAACGTGTTGCGGAGTGATGTGAGTAGGTCCTCTCTAGTGGTCCTCTCTTGTTGCGTGTGGTGGTGGCGGGTGTGGGTGAGTGGATTTCTGAGCGGGAGCCTAGGCGAGTGATGAGGTGGTAGACCTCCTCTTCGAACGAGTGTTTCGTGAGGTCGGGGCGAAAAAGTTGTTATATGTGACGTACGCTGTGGCCGGAGAGGGTAGTGACCGCGCGGCCGTCGGGGGTGCAGAGTTGGGGCTCGTTGAACGGCAGAGCGGACTGCAGGCGGCGATACAAACCGTCGGACAGCTTCTAAGCTTTAGACCTGGAGCCCAGCTGGACACACAGGTACGGATTGACCCGCCCAAGTCGCGCCTCCGCCAAGTGCTGCATGCGTCAAACTACACACATGTTTAGGGGTTTAGGGTTTACAATTTTACCCTCCATGCCTGCTGGAGCCCACACATCAAAGCTAATGGCCACGCAAAGTTCGGGGGTCCCACACCGCTGCCTCCGACCCATGGCCCTCTACGCTCTTGGCCCTCTTACCTTACTCTCACTTCCTATCATGCTCTGTCAACCTCTGAACTCGCCGCTGCTGCCTCTTGACTCGCTCACTCTCCCACTACATGTCCTCCCCTCATTCGTGAGCGGTGGCACTAGCCTGAACGAGCACTTTGTAGCCATCCAGAGACAGATTTTGCCTGGGCTGGACAAGCTTGTGGAGAGCCACAAGGTGGGTTATTTTGCCCCATCTTGCATTCCTTTCACTGCTTTGCATTGAGCCTCATCAACTTTCAAGTTCAAATGTTTTCATGGCATCCTCCCTATTCTCCTCGTTCTTGCAGGCGCAAGGGAGGGAGGTATCCGCGAGCAAGCAACATCGCCTGGAGTATGAGCATTATGTGCACAAAATTAAGGTGCGGAGAAGGGGCATGGGGTA
The DNA here is from genome assembly GCA_026401115.1 of Tetraselmis chui. NCBI lineage: Eukaryota > Viridiplantae > Chlorophyta > Chlorodendrophyceae > Chlorodendrales > Chlorodendraceae > Tetraselmis > Tetraselmis chui. Next base: position 275,560 of record JAPMLY010000090.1, read on the forward strand.
TACTTTTATGTGTGACAACGTTACCGGTCGTCTACGGTAGACTCCCCCCCCCAGCTTGTGCCAATGAGCAGCGTCAAGCGCTACTCACCTTGCGGCTGCAGTTGAACACACCCACATAAGTACGCACACACAAGCACATACACACGCAAGAACATGCACTCACGCACACTCCGCGCACAAACCCCGGGTAACGTTTTTGTTGCACACACGTGCATACACGTACGTACACATATCTACCCGTGCTAGTGTTTGTGACGTTTGTATCATGCGTGTTATGCTCTCTCCTTCTCATCCATCAGACGTTGGAGGAGAGCGCCAACCAGCAAAAACTTTCAACTGCAAGCACAATGTACCAGCAAGGCACGGAGACGCTGATGCGGAAACTCGAGCGTGCGTTTCAGGTCCTATCTCCTTCCCTCTCTCTCTTCAGCCACCCTTAAAGATTCGTCAATGTTGTTGAACGTGGTATGCACGGTTCGATAAGGAAGATACTGTAACGTGCGGTGTGCTGGTTACATGTACGCTACACGACCAGCCTTGGGTGGCGGCTGGTGTCGAGACAAGAGTGTGTGCGTCAGTGTGCGCTAGTTCGTGATATCGCGCTCAGACACTCTAGATGATGTCCTGTACATAAGGACTTCTATCAGAGCATACATTAGCTCTCTGTAACTAATCTGCATTAGAAATTACTTACAACACTCCCCCTCAAGATAGCTAAGGTGTGTCTTGTGACCAGATGGAAGTGATTACAGAATTCCCTCTACAAAGTGTGTCGCTGCATGGGTCCGGATGTCCCCAGAATGGCGCTCCTGTGTTTCACGAGTGCAAGTCCAGGTAGTGGCTTGGTCAGCATGTCGGCGACCATGTCACCGGTGGGTAGGTAACGTAGTTTGACGGTCCCCAGCTGTACGTGGTCCTTCACGAAGTGATACTTCAGGTCGATGTGCTTGGTCTTCTCGCTCACTAGTGCATTCTGCGAATAGGCGATGCAGCTCTGGTTGTCTTCCCAGATTGTGGTCGTCCCGCTGACAGGTCGACTGAAGATCTCCGACAACATCTGTCGAATATGGATGGCCTCCTTAGTCGCGTCCGCTGCTGAGTAGTACTCAGCCTCGCATGTTGACTGTGCGACGCAGGACTGCTTTCTAGACTTGTAGCTGACTGCACCTCTGCCCAGTGTAAATACAAATCCCGATCGTGACCGGCGTGTCACTCTGTCATTGCCCCAGTCTGCATCAGCAAAGCATGTAAGTTGGAGAGTGTTGTCCGCACCCCCCCCCAACGTCAGGCTCAGGGCTGGAGACCCTTTAAGATAGCGCAGCACGTGCTTAAGGGCTTGCATGTGGGCCACTGTGGGGTTCGCTTGCGCATAGCCCAGAATGCTGAGCGCGGTCGAAATGTCCGGGCGAGTGCATACAGCGGCGTACTGCAGACTGCCGAGCAGGCTCGGGTAAACGTCCCAGTCCGCGCCTGTGAGGGGTACAACCGTCTGCTTGGAAAGTGCAGCCAAAAAACCGGGGTCCATCGGGAGACACGAGGGTTTGCAGTCCACCATGTCATGTTTTTCAAGCAGCTCGCGCACGTATTTGCCTTGATCGAGGCTGATGGTGCGCGCCGCTCTGTCCCTGGTGATGTGCATGCCGATGATGTCGGACAGGTCACCCTGATCCTTGATGTCAAATCGGGATCGCACCAGCGCGGTGAAGGCCACCCGCCAGGCGGTGTTGTTGCACGCCACAGGAATGTCATCCACGTAGAGGGCAATCATGGCGAAGACGCCGTCTGCCTCAAAGATGTAGATGCACGGGTCAGAGATCAGCTGGCGCCAGCCTTGAGAGACGAGCCAGTCGCGAAGCAGCTCGTTAAACTCCCTGGGGGATTGCTTCAAGCCGTACATGCACCGGTGTAGGTGACAGACATTGGTGGTACCGTCATCGAACCCCAGGGGCTGTTTGATGTAGACATCCTCCTTGATGGGTGCGTACAGAAACGCTGTGTCGATGTCGAGACCGCCCAGCTCGAGGTCACGAGCAGCGGCAATACTGAAGAAGACGCGGAGGCTAGCTAGTCGGATGACGGGTGAGAAAGTCTCCGTGTAATCAATCCCCTCGCGCTGGCTGCAGCCTTTTGCGACAAACCGCGCCTTGTATCGAGAGACAACACCAGATGCGTTTGTTTTAGCCTTGTAGACCCACATGCTGTTGACCACGCGGCGTCCAGCGGGCAGGGGAACGAGATCCCACGTCTGGTTGGACGTTAGAGAGTTGAATTCCACCTGCATGGCCGTCTTCCATTCCGCGGACTGTGGACTAACCAAGGCATCCTTGTAGGATGTGGGTTCAACACAGACGCTCGCGGACACCATAGCGACGTCACTCACTGGTCCTTCAGAGTACCTGTGACGTGGCTGAGCTATCATCATGGAGAAGTCAGGGAGTGGAAAAATGTCGTCCATGTGGTCGGACAGGTCGTGCGCACACGAGTCAGTGACACACACGCGCGGCACAGTAGAGACATGGGCAACGTACTCCCCGTAGCGAGTAGGCGGTCCGCGAGGGCGAGTGTGTCTGTCGACCTCCTCCACACACACTGTGTCTTCTGTGTCCAAGGTCAGATCTGGGAGTGGGTGACTTTCAGGGGAAACATGGAGAGCCTCTGCGTCCGCACACACATCAATCGACGAGGCGACAGGGTGGGATGTCCCAAACCCGGGCACATTCTCTTCAAACTTGACGTGAACAGACGTGGTGATGCGCCTGGTCGCGGGGTTGTAGATACGATACCCTGGTGAGTTGTGAGAGTACCCCACCATCACACCTCGGAACGCTTTCAGGCCGAGTTTCCGTCTGAGGTTATCAGGTACCTTGGCAAATGCCGCACACCCGAACACGCGAAATACTGACGCGTCCGGGACTGCGCCTGTAAGAATGGTGACAGGGACCCCCCCAGAAGGGCCAACAGCCCGACTGTAGGTGCGGTTACGGAGGTGGACCACAGTGCTGATCGCGCAGGACCACATGCTGTTAGGCACAGACATGGCGTGAAGCATTGAGGACGCGCAGTCACGCAGAGTGCGCCACGGGCGTTCTGCTTTCCCAAGCATGTGATGTGCATAGGGCGCCGAGAATTGAGTGCTGAAACCCAATCTCGCGCACATGAGCTGCGTGTTCGCGGCCTCGAAAACCGAGTCTGAGTCAAATTTCAGAAACGGTGCAAATGCATGGAGGTGTGAGTGATAACGGGCATGAGTATGCCGCGCGTCCAGGAGGATGGTCTCCAGGTTCGCGCACGTCTCATCCTTAGACCTCAGAAACCTCACCCACATGAAGTTAGTGTGATGGTCGATGACCAGCAGGCAATACCTCAGGCCGTAAGGGGAGGGGACACTGACAGGACCCCACAGATCACACGACATGTGTTGAAGTGGGGCGGCTGGTTTCTGAGATGCTTTGCGATTTTTTGGCGCAGACGTGGCTTTGTTCAGATTGCAAGACTCACAGGTGAGATCTTTTACAGAACTAGGCATAACAGGTACAGACACCGTGTTATGAGAATGCTGAGCTTGCAGGCTCTGCATGTTCAGGTGCCCCATTCTACTGTGCCATAAAGCAGCGTCGCACTCAGCAGCAAGTGCGACAGATTTCTGACTAGGACTGTCTACGGTGGGCGATGACATCCCCGCACAGGCATGCGACCTCGGGAGGAGGTACAGTCCGTTCCCCGACGGGATTAGCATCCCCATTCCTGTGGTCACACGCACAATGCCAGAGTCAGTGTCTGTAGGGAAAGAAAACGCACACCCTGAGTGTTGCTGCATCCAGCTGACACTCAGGAGACGACTGATACGTTGCGCTGACCGAGAGGACAAGGCAGGGGTGTACAGGGCATGAGCGAGCCGAAAGACTGTTCTACCGGAAGTCAGGCAAATGGGGATGCGGACTTTTCCACTGCCCTGGACCGTGACACCGACGCCACCGACTGTGCTGCGGCGGGAAGAAGGATGAAATTCCGAAAAATCCGACCGAAATGACGTCAAGTTAACGGAGCAGGCAGAGTCAACTACCCAGTAATCCGACAGGTCTGCAACACGAGATGTAGCGGACGTGAAGGCAACATAGGCAAAGGATGTACTGACCTCAGTGTCGTCATATTCGTCTTGCATGTCGTATTCCAATGCGTCCTCAGCAGGAGCATGTCCCTCAGACGCTTCGGCAGCAGGAAGGTCGCTGAGGTGTGCAGTGGGAGGAGGCTGGTCGGCGTATCTTTCGGCAATGTGCTTGCGCTTGGCTAGTGTCCAGCGGAGGACATCAGCATCCGGCGCTTTGCAGGTCGACCAGACATGGTTTGGGTCTCCGAAGGCCCCGCACTTCATCGCGAACTTGGACTTCTTTTTGTCCGCGGTCCATCCCCCACTGCCACGGCCACCCTGCCGTTTACGATCCGCAAGGAAGGCATTGACCGCAGTTCCGGGATCAGCACTGTCGCCCTTGTTGGAGACATCGGCGTCAAGATTTTGAGCCTGGTGGATGATGCTCCCCATCACTCTGTCGGCTGACAGAATGGAGTCGGTGTCGAAAGCGTTAATCACACACTGTTTGGCTTGGCCATAATGCCCAACGTTTGAGAGACCGCGAATCATGACCATAGCGAGGATGTGGGGGTGAATGGTTGCAGAACCATCTTTCAGTTGCAGACACTCGTTCAGCTCATCGAAGCACTGCTTCACAGCGTGGACGTATGCAAAGACTGATTGACCAGAGGCCTGACGAACCATCATGCGGTCCAGGAGCGACAGCGTGCGTGAAATGGACTGCGCGTCCAGTCTCTCGCACAACACTTCCCAGGCGGCTGTCCCGCAGTCGAGTCGTCCCGCGGGGACCCCCGCGATGGCTTGTGCAGCTGTTTTGTTCTGCCGGCAGCACTGAACGAGCATCGCGTGCGCGAACCGCTGAGCGACTGGATTCAAAGGCACGCCAGAGGAGGAAAGAGCCAGTTGAGGGATCAGCGCAGCCCCCTTAATGGAAAGGAACGACAGAAAGTCGCGCTTCCAAGTTTTGAAATCACCCGTCCTCGGCATAAGCGGGGCGTCCATGCGAAAAGACCGGAAAAAAGAGTCACCGTCGAAGTTGGTGGCCCAGTCTGCTGTCATTGCAACGAACTTCGGGTCGATCGTGGGCCTGCGACTGACGCTGCTGTGGAGTGGATACTCGAGTACCGGAGCAGGCACGGGATCGCTAGCAGGCCGGTTCTGGTTGGCCACAGGTTGGGGCGGCGCCGTGTCGATAGGTGCCGGGTGAGCGCGCAGTGCGTCCCGACGGAGAAGCTCCGATTGCGTCCGGTCCTGGTCGTCCATTCTGGCGTGGAGTGGCTGCAGCTGTTCCATCACCAGTCGAATGTTGTCGCCGGCTGAGTCGGTCAACGGAGTGTCGCACGTGCCGGAGTCGGCAGCCGAGTCGGCGGCCGATGCGGTAGGTGCCGGCTTTGATTTTGGCGCCATCGTAAGAGGGGTCGAGTACCCAACCGGACAGTGGAAAAATCCACTAGCGGTAACTGTGCCTAACGACGGTATACAAAGAGACGGCCTGATGCCCGCCGACCCGTCGGCCTGTAGCCCCGGGGTGTCTCAATGCACCTTTTTCGTATCCTCCACCCATTGTGGGGCACAATTACAGCCGAGGTAAGAACAGGCAGGTGTATATGTCCGCTGCTCTACGGAACGGCTGATGCTGTCGTGCACCCTGTGTATGAGTGTTCACCCTCACAATGCTCCCCCCTTCCCCACTCCAGCTTGGACATGTATGCACCCTGTCCGCACAAGCGAGTGCGCTTGTGTGGGTGGCTAGGTCGTCGTGGCGTAGAGTAGAGTAGGTGGTAGCGGGACTGTTCCGGAGAGCAGAATTTGAGAAGGTGGAAATAAATGTACAGAGGAAAGTATGATTATTCAAAAAAACATAAAAAGTGATTGGCGTTGCCTTCGGGCGAGTTTCCAAGTTGCACGCCGAAAGGCACTATTGTCTCGCGTAACCTTCAGGTGGAGGGCTCCATAACCTGTTGAACGTGGTATGCACGGTTCGATAAGGAAGATACTGTAACGTGCGGTGTGCTGGTTGCAGGTACGCTACACGACCAGCCTTGGGTGGCGGCTGGTGTCGAGACAAGAGTGTGTGCTTCAGCTGTCGCTGTCAGCTGTCTGTGCGCTAGTTCGTGATATCGCGCTCAGACACTCTAGATGATGTCCTGTACATAAGGACTTCTATCAGAGCATACATTAGCTCTCTGTAACTAATCTGCATTAGGAATTACTTACAACAAATGTATGTAATGAATAGGAAATATTCCACACGCTCTCTCTTCCGTATTGGGATTGCGTAGGAGATGAGGCAGTTGGATACGAAGGTGCTGGGATGGAAATTACTTTGCATGGCAGTAAAGATTGCGCGATTGCGCACGACACTGCGCTGGAGCTGGGCGTGGCACTCTCTGGTCATGCGAAAGCGAGTTCGGAGGTCGCATCTACGGAATCTCGGCACTTGGAGCAGCTGTACTCGCGAGGTGCGATTTCTCCCCCTTTCATTGCGTGGTACCGGTGCCTTGATCGCCGTATTTGCATCCGATGAGATCTGTTTTGTTGGTGCAGGCCCCGCATGGCTGACGGCGGTGCCGGCGTCGCATAGTGCGATAGTGCCGAGTGGTAGCGGGGGGAAGCCAAAGTTTGGCCTTATCAATTTTATGAAATGCGGCAAAGCGGGCCCCCAGATCCCAGGGCCACCCCTCGGACCACCTCCCAGGCCGGTTACTTGCCCTGCAGGAACTTAGCACCCATGTGACGGAGTCGGGGGATACACGTACTACATGATTGTTTGCGCGATCGAATTATGTTCCATCAGTACCAATTTCGTTTTTTTTTCTTGGTAGCGCGTATTTTTTCCTATCCACCAACTCTCTACACATACCTACTAAGAGAAAATGAAGTTCAGATAAATTTACTATTCTTGGAATGGTTGAGTTGATAGAGCAAGAGGGCACGAAATTCGCATGGAATCTGCGCAGTATAGGGTTTTCCGGAAGGAGGTGTCCGAAGAAAACTTGCTCGAAATTGGCCGGCGTCGGGACCAATATCACATCACGCGGGTGGAAGCGACTCCGGCGCCTCCTATTTAGCACTGAGCCACATTGAGTAGCGTCTAAAGCAACATGGAATGCTGCGTAGGCCTGTAGAGCAGCGTTTTGAGGTGTTTAGCGGACTTGGTTGATGTTGAGACATAGTGCCCGAATACAGGAACATGCAAGCGGCACCCGCACATTATATGCCACCCTACCGACTCGGTGAGGCCATCACGACGAGTAAAATAATCACATAACCTTATCCAACCCTCTCTCGCACCGCCTTAAGCTTTCAGTGGCGTGTCGTTGCATTTTTGCAAGTTGTTGAGAGCCTGACAAGCGTCGGCCTGCTGCGCTGTTTTCGGTGACAATACAAACGCTCGCAACACCGGGAGCAATGTCGGACGCCGCAAGCCATGTCTACCTTTTCAGTCGTTAGGTAGCACATGTTTTTCAAGCCCAGCCGCAGTCGACACCACCGAGGGATATATTGCTGTCCGGGGCATTCAAGCTGTTGCTTGAATATTCATTTGCTGAGATTTTGCTTTCGGCGTTGCTGTGTCGGAGTTGATTCACTGTGTCTGTGTGAGAGAGATGCCAGCATTTACAAGTGGTGAAGCCCCTAACGCGCAAACAAGGTAAAGTGTCGTTCGCATTGCAACGATCGTGACTGGGATTATTAGTTGTGATGCTGCAAGTGCATGATATGACGGGGATGGAAGCGTAACGTGGTACATGTTAGGTGCAATAGTCAGTGGGACGCTTGCATAGGAAATATATTCATGTGCGTGGCCAACTAGACTTGGTGTGTAAGAGAAACCAACAAGAAAAGTCATTCAATGGGAATGCATGAGCAAGGAGTGAATAATTTACTTTTCTTGGTCATTCAGCAGCTGCAGTGTCACTCTCATGCGTGTTTGCATGCCACATGCATGGTAAAGCATTCGAGGTGTTGCATACGCTTGGTTTCCCATCAAGTGGGCAATGTGTTGCAACATTTCATATGGACAAGTCTCAATGCGATGATATCGAAAATATACTTGTGGAATTGAGAATGTAAGCTAGATAATGTCTCGTGAGTTTGCCAGCAAATGGTGGGCAATGCGATGGACTTTGAGGCGATGACGAATGAAAACTATAAAAGTCGTACACTCCAAAAAGCACTGAAATTCTTTGTTTAGCACAATCGACTTTATGCAGTCGGTTTTGCTTTCCTGTTATTAAACAATCAATATATACACAAAATGTTCCAATATGTTGAAGACGCACCCTCAACCCACTATTGAGGTCGGTGGAACGCGCCATTGCCACTGGCTGTGGTGTATATGCTCATAGTAATAGTTTGAAGTAGTACAACTTGGAATTTCAGATTTTGCCTTTGCGAGCGGTCATTTTTCAATCAGGAGGGTCATGTTAAGATCAACAAAAGTCCACTTGTATGGGCTTGTCAGGGCATGATTTTCATGGTACAGATAGTTTGGAGTGTTGGGAGCAACAGGTTGGCAACATCTTCAATGTTTTCAAATCTGGGGAAAGTACTATGATTAACTACACAAGGTGCACAACCGACTAAAAGTAGTCGGTTGTGTCCGGCTGTAGAGATTTACTCGACCACTCCGGGCGTCGCCGCCGGAGTGCGCTCCCCCCCCTCCTCTTTCACGCGACGAGACTGAGCCGCATAGAGTGTGGCTCGCGAGCCCACACTTCCGCGGACTCACTAATCAACAAGCGTGGTCTCGCTTGACCTCTCTGCAATGCGATATGTGGGGCCAAGAACCTACCCCACTTCTTGACCCGCGACCCGCTCTCTACGAGGCATTGGACTACGCGTGGACTACCTGCGAGCAAGACCCCATTCATCCTTACCCAACACCCGTCGTATATCTCCCCCCACCTGTGCTCCTCGTGCTTTTTGATCTGAGGGACATTAAAAAAGGTGAGCCGACAGTCCGAGCCAGTCCGACAAGAACTTCTTGCAAGCCAGCACGCGTTGTTTCTCCTATCTCTAGTTGAGGACGCGCTACTAGCCATCCCGGACGGAGACGTGTTAGCACTAGCTTCCCATTGCCTAGTGCATATGTACAAGGTAGCAATTTGTCATTATAGTACTTGGTGTTATGATATTAGCGGTACTCTATCTATTCCCTATTAGTGGCGGTCGGCCGGCCCTGCCGGTACCTTCGCCGGCCGCCATCTCTCTCTTCCCACTTCTCTAGTCACAACAGCCGGCCCCCTTGTGGGGCCGGCACGACCTCCGTGTAACTGTCCGTTCCCAACTCTAACAGGTTATGGGCCCTCCACCAAGTTACACTAGAGAAGAGCGTGTGTAAAGCGCTCGGCGCCACGCTAGTCCTACCTACTCCCACGTCAAAAAAAGTAGAGCGTGTGTAAAGCGCTCGGCGCCACGCTAGTAATTCATCGTCCAACCGACACCACGCTTCGCCTTCGAGCTTGTTGTCCGCGATTGTCCTACCATCTCCCACGTAAAAAGGAGAAGAGCGTGTGTCAAGCTCCCGGCGCCACGCTCGCCCCACCAAGCTTCGAGTCTTACCTAGCCTTCACCCTACCGATGCTCTCGACCGGACTTGGTTTTTAAAGACCGACCCGCGAAAATTCGGCCCGTGCGTACTTTACTTAGTACTGTTATTGTTTTTCCCCGAGGCAACGCCGCAATGCTCACCCAACTTAGCGAGGAGCTAACCTTTCCCACGGCGAAAGGGGGGAGTCAACGCGAGCGCCCGTCTATGCCTTTGAGTGTCTACACGCTCCTAACAACAATGTTGGCTTTGCTTCTTCCTCGCCGGTCGTTCTTGTGACGAGTATAGTCATGCAATAGTACATTGCATGACATTGTACATGTACTCGTTACTCAATCCAATTCGTGCTTTTCCATCGGACGGACGTACAAACGCGGGTACGTCACTAATGCAATATTCATAAGGGTTCTGATGCATATTGTACGACCAATACCTTATGGTACGTAAAGGTACGCACAATTAATCTAACTAGCCAAAAGACGCGCCTAAGCGAGTTCTCCGATGCAGAAAAGGCCGCGTCGTGATTCTCCATGCTAGACGAGCCGCGTCTCTAGACAAATGACGACGGTTAGAAAGCCCTATCGCTTGACACGTAAGCGAGGCAACCAAGCGTAAGCTATCTGGGCAGAAACCTATTTAAGCCCAGTGCAGTAGAGGGAGGTGACAGAACCATTTAACAATTTCGTTGTTCGCTTACAACATATACTGCTAAAGTACAAGCAGTGAAACATCCTCTCATCATCTCCCATCTGCATTGACTTTGACATCAAGCATCGACTAAAATGAACAGATTAGAACTGATTTGTGCTAGCGTTTAGCTTAAGAAGACTAACCGCCACTCGCTCATGCGTCGGCTAATTCTCCCGTTGACAGTTTTTCCCGCCACATGTCAGAATAGTACATCATGCAGTACATTTGGAACCGCTTCATATCGGCAACTCGCCGGTAGCGGCACGTTCTTGTGAGCGCATTTCGCTACACCTACCCGGCTTGAGACGCACGCTAAAAGCACTACACCTTCGACCAAGATGGCACCTTCCTCAACGCAAGCTAGGACGACGTTGAGGGGGGGGGGTGTTAGCACTAGCATCCCGTTGTATAGTGCATATGTACAAGGTAGCAATTTGTCATCATAGTACTTAGTGTTATGCTATTAGCGGTACTCTATCTATTCCCTATTAGTGGCGGTCGGCCGGCCCTGCCGGTGCCTTCGCTGGCCGCCATCTCTCTCTTCCCATTTCTCTAGTCACCACAGCCGGCCCCCTTGTGGGGCCGGCACGACCTCCGTGCAACTATCCGTTCCCAACTCTAACACGTCTTAGTGTTTGTCACCCTTAATCCGACCCATCATGGATGAACTCCCCTTTCTAAATTGATACATATTCTCTTTTCAAGCCCGACACGTGCCCCACTAGTCACCGGTGAGGACGTCCGCAGCGCCCCAAGACCCGAGATACCACGTCGCCAAGCCGGCACCCCCCTATCCGTCCTTGGAGCCCCTCGCTCTACCACTCTACACAAGCACAATATTGTATGCATATAAGCGGCTGCCATGCACCCGGTAGTTTCTCCTTTCGTAGCGGACCGCGGAAGTTTAACCTCCTCCGTTGCGCGCCGATAAAACCGCCCGACCCGCCATGTGCCGAGGATCTTCCCCGCCCGACAACCACTCCGTGTAATACCCAAGAAACACAAGGTGCTCTACGTTTTCTCTTTTACATTCGAGTACTGCTACAAAGGCGCCCTACCTTCCTCCCCCCATCGCGACTACGGGAACGTCCACCTCTTTCCTCGCTTCTCCCGCCTCTCGCCCGATCGCGCTACGGTCGCTCGCAATGCGGAAATACATAGTCTTATTGATTTAAATCTAGAGGTTTGCAAAACTTACTTACATATGTGACAGACGCACACATGTACGGTAAAGCGTTACCGTAAAAGCGGTGCGTCTTGCCCAGCCCTCGAGGTGACCCTCGAAGACTGAGGAAACGCCTAGCGCAACGCCCCATGCCATTGTGGCGGTTAGCCTCTGAAAGCTAAACGCTAGCACAAATCTGTTCTAGTATGTCTAGTGGTGTCGTTGCAAGATGGCAAAAAGATGTTGTAAGTGAACAAAGGAATTGTTAAATGGTTCTGTCACCTCCCTCTACTGCACTGGGCTTAAATAGGTTTCTGCCCAGATTGATTACGCCTGCAAGCTACGCTTACGTGTCAGGCGTTAGGGCTGTCTAACCGTCGTTCTTTGCCTCGAGACGCGGCCTGCCTAGCATTGGGTTTCACGACGCGGCTCCTTGTGCATCGAAGAGCTCGTTCAGGCGCGTCATCTGGCTAGTTAGATTAATTATGCATATTTGTACGTACCGGGAGGTACTGGTCGTACTGTAGCATCATCACCCTTGCAGTATTGCAGTAGCGACGTACACACGAGTATACGTCCGTCCTGTGGAAAAGCACGAATTGGAATCCGTAACGAGTACATGTACAATGCCCTGCAATGTACTGTTGCAGGAATGTACTCGTCACACTCGTACCCACCCCCTCTTGACAGTTCAATGAGGCCGCCGCGAGGCAAACCTCCGTGGTCTATGCTCCTTTACTGAAGCAGTTAATGGGACTCAGGAATGCGCGCTGGATGAGCGTGGCAGCGTGCATGAAGTCGATGTAAGCCTGAGTCTTGGCGAACTTGCGCCATTGAGGCGTCTCCAAGAATTCTTGTAACGCAATCGTCCGGTGTACCTCGTTTAACCGGTGCCAGACAAGTGGAATGTCATCATCACTGAAATGCGTCATGAAGAGCAGATATTTGCCTCGTCGTCCATGTAGTGATTTGATGCACACAGCAGAGATGTGCGAGACGCCAAACTCCTCGTCGTCTCCTTCAGGTGTAGTCACCGGGACAGCTGGTCGTAGTGGAGCGGTAGAGCAGGGTCGCAAGTTGTTAACATGGAACACAGGATGTAAGCGTACTGTCGCTGGTAATTTCAATCTGTAACTGTGTTTTCCAATCTGCTCTTCCACTGAAAAAGGTCCAAGCTGTCTGTCTCTGAGTTTCCGATTCGGTTGTCCTCGCAGAAAAAGGTTTGCTGTGACGACTGACACCTTATCTCCCTTAGCGAAGTGTGGCGCTGTAGACGGTTATGTGCGCGCCTACATCTCGTCCTTATGTAGCTGTAACACTGAGCGTACCAGGTTGTGCACTTCCTGTAACAGTCTCAACCGTTCTGTTGCGTCTTGCGAAACTGGAATTGATGGTCGCATGCTGAACAGCAGGTCAGGAAGCTCCTTAGGAGAGAACACAAAGTTAGCCTCAAACGGCGTGTGCTCAATTCCGAGTGCACGCGAAGCGTTGTATGCGAATTCCACTTGCGGTAGAAGTGTCGTCCAATCAGAGCCATCATAGCAACAGAAGCAACGAAGAAGCTGCTGAAACGTGCTGTTTACACGCTCTGTCAAGCCGTCCGTTTCTGGATGTCGGCTGGAAGACATGTTCAGACGTGTTCCGAGGCGTCTCCAAAGTGTCTGCCAGAAGGCACTTACGAATTTTGGGTCGCGGTCGCTGATCAGCACACGAGGTAGTCCATGTAAGCGGTAGACTCCCTGTAAAAACAAAGTAGCAGTTTCCTCGGCAGTAATCGACTCTGTACATGGCAGAAAATGGGCCATTCGAGTTAGATGGTCTACAACAATCAGCATACTGTTAAAGCCATTGCTTTCAGGCAAGTGTGTCAGGTAGTCAAGACCAACTCTGTGCCACGGTCTGGGTGAAACAGGTAATGGGTAAAGAGTCGCAGCCATTTGCGATCGAATCTTCGCTCGTCGACACACGACGCAGCGTTCACAGAAATCTTTCACGTCTTGGCGGATTCGTTTCCACCAGAATCTGTCGAGTGCTTTAGCAAGAGTGCTAGCAACTCCTCTGTGACCAGCTGACGAACTTTCGTGCAGCTTTGTGATCAATCTCAGTCGGAGCTCAGAGTTCTGTGGTATACAGAGGCGATTGAGGCGCCAAAAGTATCCGTCTCTGGCTGCTATCCGGCTGTCTTTCGTCCACTCACCCTCGTCCCCATAAAACGAGTCTTGTGAGAACCCCTCGCGAATGAGATCACCGAACTCAGGGCTCAGCTGTAGCGCGTCAACAGTCATTAAATTTAACTGTGCGTCTTCAAACAGCAGCTGGGACTTCCGTCGTAATTCTCGATCTGACGGAACCTCGCCATCCCAAAATAAGGGTACCGTGGCCTGAGGTACGAAGTCTGGTCGCCGGCTTAACGGGTCAGCTTCGTTCAGAGCTCCTTTGCGATATGCAAGTGTCATCGAGCCCACAAACGATTGCAAATCCCGCAGCTATCTTGCTTGCCGCTTGTTCAACCTGTTGTTTGGTTGCCTGAGCAGATGTCGCAGTGTGTCGTGGTCTGTTACGACAAGGAACTTTGAGCATCCTTCAAGATAGCACCTCCAATGCTTGACAGCTTCGCATACAACCAAAGCTTCTAAGTCGTACGCAGAGTAAGTGTTACCACGCTCAGCTGGATTCAGCTTACGCGCCCAGTAAGAGACTTGTTGGGTTTAGGGTTTAGGGTTGAAGACTTCCTCCTTGGTCTTACAACAGGACTGCTGCAATCCCCACTGTTGAAGCATCTATAGCTACGGTGAACGTCGCGTCCGAGCCGACCTCCGGAAGGATCAGGCATGGCGCGGAAATGAGCCGTAACTTGAGAGTCTCAAAGGCTTCCAAACAGGCAGGCGTCAGCGTAACCTTCTGTGGCTGGGACTTCCGCAGTAAGTCCGTCAATGGAGCCGTAAGGTCGCTAAAATGGTGTATGAATCTGGCGTAGAAGTTGCAGAACTGTACGAAACTGCGAACCTCCTTCTGCGTCTTGGGCACTGGCCAGTCTGCAACGGCCTCGACTTTCTTTGTGGAAACCGAAATTTTACCGGCTGACACAGTGTAGCCTAGGTATTCCATCTCTTGCAGTCCGAAGAAGCATTTCTTAAGGCGTAATTTCAGCCCTTGCTCCTTGAATCGTTGTAGCACGAGCCGCATGTGCTCCAGGTGCTCCTCCAGAGTTCGACTGTAAATACAAACGTCATCGAGGTAGACTGTCACGAACTTGTGTAAAAAGTCGCGAAGAATGTCATTCATCATCCTCTGAAATGTAGCCGGTGCATTGCATAGGCCAAACGGCATGGCGACCCATTCCATTAAGCCATCAGGGGTCTGAAAAGCCGTTTTGTGAACGTCCTGGTCACGCACTCGAACTTGCCAGAATCCAGAGGCGAGGTCGAGGTGTGTGTAAAAATTCGCGTCCTTAAGTTCGTCCAGAGCATCATCCACACGCGGAAGTGGGTAAGCATCGTTACGCGTAACCTCGTTAAGGCCACGGTAGTCAATGCACAGACGTAGTGAGCCATCAGCTTTCCGCACAAAAAGAATTGGCGAGCCGAACTCACTGTAGCTGGGACGGACCTGACCAGCCTCTACTGCGTCTTTGAGCTGTCGATTTAGCTCAGCGCGCTCTGCAGGTGATAATCTGTTCAGACGTTGACGTCGCATTGGGCCAATAGTTTCAATGGGGTGATCCCACTGTCGGCTTACATGTGGAGAGTCGACATGTTGCAGTAACTCCGGGAAGTCATCGAAGAGTAACGACCGGAAGTTGGCACGTTGTTCTGCAGTTAGCTCCTCTCCAGTGTGAAAGTCTGTCGATTGTTCAGCGGCTGACGTAAGTTCAATGACGTAAAAATCAGCATGACGTCCCCTGCTGCGGCGCGTCTTGCGCATGAGTTTCTGAACTTTCGTAGACGACAGCAGCAGACACTCAGGGCGTCGTTCCTCGAGCGTAGTCTCCACAGCTGTGCCGTCCATTAATGTAAAAACCCTGGTTGTACCAAATTGTAAAGAGGCATGTTCGTCATCAAGCCATGCTAAACCCAGGATTAAATCAGTTGTGCGTAAATCACGTAACTAGACGTAAAAAGTCCGGTGAAATTCGTGTTGAGCCAGCTCAAAAGTAACATCGCAGACTGTCGAAGAAGTCACTCGTTGTCCGTTGGCGAGTCGAAATGGGGTCTTAGTCGCAGACCTCCGAGTCTGTAAAGCAAAGCGTCGTACAAAGTCTTATGGCATAAAATCAAGTGTCGCAGCGCAGTCCACTAATCCAGAAATTTGGTGTCCACCATCAGGATTTTTCACAGTCAGCTCAGTTCGAATTAACGGTCGAGCTTCCGTGAGGTCAGTCAGTAGAGCTGTAGCTGGCGAAGAAAATTGTTGCAGCGTAGCGATGGACGCTTCCTTGCCGTCTGAAAGTACAGGTACCAAGTTGGATTGAGCAGTTGTTGTAGGTGTTGTCGAGTCGTAAAACGTACATTCTGCGTCGACTAACCACAGCCGTACAGGCCAAGGAGTTGGAGCAACCACCTCTTGTTGCGTTGGGTTCTCAAGTGACTGACGAGTAAAAAGCTGTGTCCTCGCTGGGAATTCGTGGTAGAGTTTCCAGTGCTTAGTCACCTGAGTAAATTTCGCCCATTTCGGTAGTACAAATACAGCCATCGTAGATGTCGGAGACGTTCGTCGACAATCCTCAAAATGCTGTGCAATCTGCTCAGCTAAGTCCTAGGGTGGGTTGATGAACACCCGTTCTCCTGTCAAATCTCTCTCTAGAATCGAGTCACTCGGCGAACAGTGAGGTAAGTCACCGTGCGAGTTTAGACCTTCATCATCAGCACATCCCTCCAATGTGAAGTTGAATCGTGCATGCAGAGGGTCAAAGACTGAGTCAACCAGTTTCCAATCAATTGAACGTCTGGTTAAATGTTTACGACTCTGTCTCTGCTTAGTATGACGACGACGACCTGCTACTAACGTTGCAGGAGTCGCGACTGTAGTCGATGGAGATGGCGAAGGTGTTTCGACGACCACTGTCGCTAACAATGTCTCAGAACGAACAGTAAATGTAGCCGGCTGCTCCAATTCGCTAGTAGAACAGCCTTGCCACCATCATTGTTTCTTAGATTCCATCGGTGCCTTGCCCTTCCACTCCGGGCATTGGAACAAACTGTGTCCCTTCTTGTGGCACTTGAAGCAGAGTCCTTCATCCATATGACGCTTACGCTCCTCAAGTGTCATCGCTTTTGAGAGTGTGTTGAAATCATCGCGGGCAGATGCTTGACCACGTCCACCATTGTTTCCTCTAGTACGTCCAAGTCCGCGGTCACGACCACGGCCACCTCTATTACGCTTCCATATCTTAGAGGCTTCGTCGAGAGGGTCCTCAAGATTGCGCTTGCGTGTAGCCTGGGCAGATGGGCTAGCAGTAGACCTCGTATTGCCGAGTTCCGGCGAATCTGTAACGGCGTCGTTCAGGAAATTTTGCAGCTCAACCAGAGTAATCTGGTATCCCTTCTGAGCTCGGTGTGACTTCGCGTGGTTCTTCAACGCAGAGTTCGCTAAGCCATTAATGAAGCGCACACACTGAACATAAGCTGTCAGGTGCTGACGAGACCGACGTAAGTAGTCGTTGTACTGCTTAGTGTAGAGCGCGTAACTCATCGTGCTGCTCTGCGTAAAGCTGAGCAAAGCGTTAAATGCGTCGTTCTTGATGTTCGGAAGAAAGGTTGAGTTGCGTAACTCCGTAACAAGCTCGTTGTACGTAGATGGAATTGGAGGCTGAGTTTTCCAGTTCAGCCACCACCCATTCAGATGTCCAGCGAACTGTGAAGTAACCCATATAACTGAGTCGTACGAATCAGGCGTAATCCCAAGCATGAGAAACCGTTGAGGCTGAGCTTCAAGCCAATCCTCCAGTTCATTAGCCACACGACCACTCTGTAGCGGTGAATTAATTGCAGCCTTACGCTGGGTCTCCGTGAGGGTGACAGGTAGTCCAGCCAAGTTGTGTGTAGGCATCGGCATTCCCACTCGTAAATCTGTAGGCCCCTCACCAGTCAGTCGGTTGATGTGTCCGCGAATCAGCAGCCAGACAGGGCCAGAGTCGACCGTCGTAAACCGGGAGTGCATGTGGAACTGTCTCGGGATAGACGTGTCGTCTTGCAGGACTGGAACGTGTTGGTAGACCGCTCGGCAAAAGAGCTCCCATTGAGTCACGTAACCAAAGTGGAGTAATTCACTCTTGTGCTTCTCAGCACGAAGTAACCCCTTCTGTGCGGGCGTAAGTGTCAGATTGTCAATGTTGATTGTTTCTGGGACGACGTAAGTACCATCCGGATTAACTGTCGACTATGCTAAAACAGCCTGCTCAACCTGAGCAGGTGTGCGTAAGTTGTTCGCAGCAAACAGGACAGGAATAGAAGCCGAATACACGTAGACAAGCTGTCGTCCTTGAGGTAGCGTAACGACGACATGTTCACCACTCAACAAGGTTAAATCATCCGGTGTTATGACAAGACCGGTCTCCTCGTGTAACTCACGAGCAACAGCGTCGACATGCTCTTCGTTAGGTAAGACAGAGCCAGATGGGAACCAAGTTTTACCAGAACGAGGCTCACGTTGTAATACCAGCTTCAAGTCCGACAGTTTAGTTCCTCCAACGTGAATTATCAACACCACGTAATGTCCGGGTCCCAGAGAAGCCATCTCGAATCAATCAAGCAACGTCGAGCGAGTCAATGAGCAACGAAAACGTGCGTCGACCAAAGAGCTCCGAAACCAGTGTGGCGGTTAGCCTCTGAAAGCTAAACGCTAGCACAAATCTGTTCTAGTCTATCTAGTTCTGTTGTTGCAAAATGGCAAAAATATGTCGTCGAGAGGCAATGGTCAAAGATGTTTCACTGCTGTACTTAAGCAGTAGATGTTGTAAGTGAACAAAGGAATTGTTAAATGGTTCTGTCACCTCCCTCTACTGCACTGGGCTTGAATAGGTTTCTGCTCAGATTGATTACGCCTGCAAGCTACGCTTACGTGTCAGGCGTTAGGGCTGTCTAACCGTCGTTCTTTGCCTCGAGACGCGGCCTACCTAGCATTGGGTTTCACGACGCGGCTCCTTGTGCATCGAAGAGCTCGTTTTGGCGCGTCATCTGGCTAGTTAGATTAATTATGCACATCTGTACGTACCGGGAGGTACTGGTCGTACTGTAGCATCATCACCCTTGCAGTATTGCAGTAGCGACGTACACACTAGTATACGTCCGTCCTGTGGAAAAGCACGAATTGGAATCCGTAACGAGTACATGTACAATGTCCTGCAATGTACTGTTGCATGACTGTACTCGTCACACCATGCACCCAACATCACTAGCTAGCGATAGCTCCTTAAGCCGGTGCAACCCCCGAGCACTGGCACTCTCTGATTTGCGCTCGCCCATGTGGCTCGCGCAAAAGCAGTCTCGACTCTCGTAGTCGAGCAGGGTGTCAGTTTACATCGTCTCATGCCCACTCGAGCGTCACGAAACACTTCCCCTCGTTCTAAGTCGCCCTCCATCATCATCGTCGTACTCCGTACCCGGAGTCGACACTCTCCCCTCTGTCATTGAACATCGTACTTCCGAACATATTTAGAGCGCAGTATCGGCCCTCGAACTTCGAATTTCTTAGCATATTCAAGCGTCTAACACCGCCTTACTTGCAGAGCTTCGACGTTTAACATGCCCCCCTGTGCCCACAAATAAACAACATTCCATTCCCCTTGACGCGACCATTGCGACTGAGGGTGGTAAGGAGGCCCAGGAGCCACCTATCGACCTGCTGAACGACGACCCCGAGCTTCACGAGCCCGAGTTCGTCAACTTTGCTACATACGGCAAAATTATCCATGCCGGCCTGGAACGCCCCCCTCGCGACATCGACGAACCCCGTCTGTGGACCCTGTCGGACGACACGGCGCGTTTTCTTATCGACAGAAAATCTCAGGCAAGGTACGACGAATACCTCCACATCGGGTGTTATGCCTTCTTCGACAGCTGCGCCAGCGCGGCAATCGGCGAGGCTTTGGACACGCTGTCGACCGGCCCTCCTTTAACAGCGGAGCAGGAGGCGGCCGTTGCCCTCATCAAAGCGGGTCATCGCAGCGACGGAGGAGGTCGCCCGTACTCGACTGGGCTTCCTCCGCCTCACCAAGGGCGGACAAACGAGCTCGGATTCGGACCGATTGTTCGTCGAAATCGCACACGAGCGCTTCTGCCGCCCGCGCCCTACCGCGGTCTCCGGCCCACTTGACGAGCTACGCCAAGCGTTCGTCGATAGGACGTTGGAAGTCAGCATGCATGCCGCCAGTAAAGCAGCTGATGGAGCACCGTTCGAAAAAGCAACGCCGGTCAAACCACCCGGACATGACGCCAAGACCAAGAAGACGGCCGCCGACAAGCGCAAGGCCGCAGCAGCTGCAGCAACAACAACAACAACAGCGGCGGCCGGAACTAAACCTGGCGACGGGACCAAGCCACCCACAAAGAAATTATGGTGTGACCCGCCGCTCCGATTCTTGCTCCCCGTCATTCAACTCCATGCGTCACCGCGTGCGGCTAAGATGGCGGGAGTGGGAGCATATCGGCGCGAGCGGTCAAGTCGTGAGCTGGATCCGCCATGGCGTGCGGGTCAAGTTCAAAAACGGCCTACGTCCAAAACCGTTCAACCACGGAGTCTTCATGCAAGACGCCACCCAGCCCGAGCTGGACTTCCTAGCTACAAAACTACCACGTTTCGAAGCCTGCGGAGTCTAAGAACGCGCCTCCAACACCAGCTACGTCTACCGCATGTTTCTCGTCCCCAAGCCCGGCGTGAACAAGAGAGACCATCCATTACCCCGCCGCACGCGAACTGTTCTTCCCTGATCGGCACGGCTCGCGCGAAGGGGTTGGACGACCAGGATGGAGCATCGTGGCTTTTCGATTACCACGCCGGTCTGGCCGCACACCCGCAGGGGCGCAATGAAATGAAATTGTTTACAACAATACCAGTATAAACCGGTTGGTGTCTCGGGGCCCCCCTTGCTCGTGCCTAGTGGATTTATTAAGGTGGGGCTAGACCGTGAACCACCAATCCCAACCTCTCCATTGGCAGTGACGATACGTCTAAAACATACACGTAACCATGTATTTACTACTTTTTATCTATACGTAATTCTTTTGGATATAGTATGAAATAAATAATGTCGCTAGTCTCCACGATACGCGGTCTGCTCCAGCCGGTGCGGGGATGCTGATCAGCGAGGCTGGTCAGCGTGAGCTCGTCGAGGCGAACGTGCCTGACCTCGGGTACCTTGCGACTCCGGTCTTGCCGGAGCTAGGGGGAAAGGCATATGAAAACCCCCCTCGCTCAGATCTTCGTCGGCCCCGTCTCGATCCTTGCTCGTCCCCGCCCGAGGTAGTAGTTGCTCCTCCCGACGCACTTCGCCACCTAGCCGAGTCTTCCCTCCTCCTTCGGGGGCTGGGAAGAGCAAATAACTAGGTTGCACACGGTGTCCGGCTGGCACTCTTGCCCCCGTGCCAGATTTTCTCATGTCCCATGTGCTTGATCCGTATGTTTCCAACACCCATCTAATCGCGCTGTGGCCGGCCGTACCCTCCCCCGATGGTTTACGTTGTTAAGGGGCCACCTTTACGAGAAGTGTGCCGTTACGATAATCCTAGGCACAGTGCTTGAGGCAGCCTGTCGATAACCGGGTCCCGACTAGGGAAGAGGTGGGTCGGGCACAGAGATCGAGTCGCCGGTCCTCAAAGATGTTGGGTACGGGAATATTTTTCCAAAAGCCCCCCGTACCGGGTTTTTCCGGAGGCGGTCGATCCTAAGGATCGCCGCCGCCAGACCGTGCCGCTCCTCCGATCGCGACCCACCTCCGTTCTACGTAGCCTCAGGCCCCGCCCCCAAGGTAGACTTAAAGTTGTCGCATGGCTGGCGGCTGCTAGCGAGCGCCGTGCCCTAGCGCTACTTCCCAACTGTCCGCCGCTAGCTCCAACACCCTCGTCCCGCCGTTGATCCGTCTATACCCTTCCTCGTCAAAAAGCAATCCGCAGACATCGTTCCCGCCGCGACGGGAAAGTATCTGTGGGTATTTAGTTGATGGAAAAACATATCGGGCTGGCCGAGCGGGAGATCCCTGTGTTGGAGTACGGATATTATGTTTTTCCAAAACCCTCCGTACACGGCTTCCCGACAGCGACGGATCCCGCGGATCACAGCTGTCGGTACCTCGTTTAGCCCCCTATCGTGCCAAGCATGGCACAGCTACGGGGTTACCAGCGCCCACCGCGCGGAGGTAGAGGTAGGTGCCGACGGGCCTGCGAGCGCACCCCCTCCGGGGCCGCCACCGCTGCGCCACCGGCGGACGCCCAAGGGCGCAGTAGGGCGCACCCTACGGACGTCCAGCCCTACCACCGCTGACTTACGCACCAGCGCGATCCGCCCACCGGAACACTCGCGACCAGCCCGCTACAAGCTGCGCGTTCCATGTGCGCACGCGCCGTGGAATGCGACCATGACTACAAAGCTTCGCAAGCTACTCGGGACCGACCATGTCGGGGACACCGCGCTACACCTCTTGAGCAGCTCCCTCGCACTGATAACCTACGCAAACTACGACAACGGTATGCGCCAGTTTGCCGCTCTTTGCCACGAGGAAGACATCCACCCGTTGTAAGCTACTACATTGTCCGTGGTCCGCTACACCGTATGGCTAGGACTACAACAGTACTAGGCACGGTCGCCGCGGCTTCACTACAACTGTACTTCTCCGCGATTAACAAATTCTTCCGCGACCACCAACAATAGCCAATCGCAGTCGGCGAGCTTTTGGCATACGCACTACGCGGGCTCGAGCTGCAGCATGAGCGTCTAGAAGCTGCAGACCCCCGCCTCCCGTTACCGGCCCCGCTGGCGCTCTCGCTACTCGACGCCGCCGCCGAACTACGCACACACCTCACATGGACGCCACCAGCACGACACATGATCGCTCGATTCCGGGCACTACTTGCAGTGTGTACGATTTATGCGTTTTTTTGCAGAGCGGAATTTGGAGTCCGGTGCTTAACTCAAGTCATGAGTGTCGATCGACCATCGACACAAATTTTGCTATTCATCCGAAAAGCTAGAGGCGACCAGCGACGCAGCGCGGCCGACAAACCGATCATAGCTATCCCGACCAAGGCCAACCCGACCCTTGCTTACATGCTAGAATGGTATTGCGCACAGCTTGCCGCCTATTGCGAGAAATTCTACAACAACCCCCCACCAAGTTGTAAGTAATATCTTATAGTTATTAGTTGCAGATAGCTATTGTTAGCTATTCTAGATATGATTAGTGCATGTCTAGATCGGACATACCGATAACGTATTTGTATTGGTACAGAGCTGTCGCTAGTCTTAAGCTCTGGCACTTTTGTTGCCTCGACACCACGCCTCGGGCGGGTTGTCTCTGTGACTGTCCTTTTGCGTGACTGTGACTGTAACTACGTATGCGTTATTGAAATATATTGAAATATTTTACTCCAATACCAGTAAAACCGGTTGGAGTCTCTGGGGCCCCCCTTTTGCTATGCTCAACTCGTTGTTGGACTTCTAAGCGTGAGGTAGACCGTGAACCACTAATCCCAACCTCTCCAATGGCAGTAACGATACCGTCTAAAACATACCCGTATCCGGGTATTTATTATTTTCTGATCTATACGTATTTTTTTTGGATACAGTATGAAATAAAAGATGTCGCTAGTCTCCACGATACGCGGCCTGCTCCAGCCGCTGCGGGGTCGCTGATCAGCAAGGCTGCTCAGCTTGAGCTGGTCGAGGCGAACCTGCCTGACCTCGGCTCCTGTGCGACTCCGGTCGTGCCGGAGCTTGGGGGGAAAGGCAGGTGAAAAACCCCCCTCGCATAGGTCGTCGTCGGTCCCGCCTTGATCCGTGCTCAACCCCGCCCGAGGTATTAGCCGCTCCTCTCGACGCAGCTCTCCACCTAGCCGAGTCTTCTCTCCTCCTTCGGGGGCTGAGAAGAAAAAAGAACTAGGCTGCAGACGGTGTCCGGCTGGCTCTCCTGCCCCCGAGCCAGATTTTGTCCTGTCCCCTGTCCTTTTCCCGTTTGTTTCCAACATCTATCCGATCGCGTTGTGGCCGTCCGTGCCCTCCCCCGGTGTGCCGTTGCGATAACCCTAGGCACACTGCCTGAGGCAACCTATCGATAGCCGGGTACCGACTAGGGAAGAGGTTGGAAGAACACAGGGATCGAGTCGCCGGTCCTCAAAAGCTGGTGGGTACGGGAATTTTTCCAAAAACCCCCCGTACCGGGCTTTTCCGGCGGCGGGCGATCCTAGGGACAGCCGCCGCCAGACGGTGTCGCTCCTCCGGCTGCGACCAGCCTCCGTCCTGCGCAGCAACAGGTCTCGCCCCCAGCGGAGACCTAAGGCTATCGCAGGGCTGGCGGCTGCTAGCGAGCGCCGTCCCTAGCGGTGCTTCCCAGCTGTCCGCCACCAGCTCCAACACCCTCGTCCCTCCGTTGATCCGTCCGTACCCCTCTTCGCCAAAAAATATTTCGCAAACGCCGCCCCCGCCCCATCGTCGGGAGAGTATCTGCGAGTATTTAGTCGCGGAAAAGACATATCGGACTGGCCGAGCGGGAGATCCCTGTGCCGGAGTACGGATATTATGTTTTTCCAAAACCCTCCGTATAGGGCTTCCCGACAGCTGCTGATCCCGCGGATCGCAGCTGTCGGTACCTCACTCAGCCCCCTACCGTGCCAGGCCTGGCACGGTAGGGAGTTACCAGCGCCCACCGCGTGGAGGTAGAGGTAGGTGCCGACGGGCATGCGAGCGCACCCCCCTCCAGGGCCGCCGCCGCTGCGCCGCCGGCGGGCGCCACGTATGCGTTAGTAAGCTTCCTAACTGATCGTGTGTGCACGGTTTAACACGTTATGGGCCCCCGCCTCACGTCACTCACGCGCGACAACCTGGTTCGGCGAGCTGCGATTGCCACCTCTCCCGCAGAAGGCAAGTTTACATAGATACTTAGTACTTTCACCTTGTAGTCGGCGGTATCGCTAGTATAATCAGCGCTTTAAAAAACCCACCCTCCATCCCACTTAAGTCAGCCGCTCGAAGACGCCAGGCAGTCACCCACACCGACGTACTCGTCGTGTGTGGATACGGTGCATACATGTCCAAGCTGGTGACGGGAGGGGGGGCGCACTATCGGGTGAATACGCATACAAAGAGTGCACGACAGCCTTAGATTAAAATTTTAATTAATATGTTATCGTAGCGACTCAGCCGCCACCGCATCGCCCCACTTGCACTGGCCGTGGCCCCGACTTGTGCCCCACACTGGGTGGAGGACACAGAAAAGATGCTTTGAGACACCCCGGGGCATCAGGCCGAGGGGCCGGCGGGCATCAGGCCGTCTCTCTGAAACCACTGGACGGTGCAGGGGTGAGCTTGATGTCAAAGTTGAGGGGGCAATAAGGAATGCTTACACTCGGTGAGTGACACTGCATGTCATCTCACCCTCAGCAAGTGCCTAGCACTTGCCTATCACAGGACACGCACTCACCTTGTGGTGAGCACACGCCAACATATATTCTGAGCCTTTAGATGATATCTAACGCTCAGCAACTTGCCACCATCAGCAACCTAATCCTCTCTATTGTTGATTGGCTTATCATCTCATAGTGCTGAGTCACAGCCGTACTATCACGATGCTACTTGACCAACATTGCTGTGTAGCAACTTGATTATCACACAAAACCATGTCTCGCAACACTCCCCCTTGCTACGCAGGCAATCCCATGATGGCATTGCACAACTTGCTATGCCTTGCACTCACTAATGGCTTGGTAAGCACATCAGCAAGCATGTTCTCCGTCGCACAATATTGCACCTCGATGTCTCCGCTCTCCACCTTCTCCCGACAGAAGTGGTACCTCACGTCCATGTGCTTGCTGCGTCCGGTCGTCATGCTATTCTTGCTGAGTGCAATACAACTCTGATTGTCCTCGTGAATTGTGATGGGAGACCCGGAGTCTTGGTGAAACTCGTGGAGTAGTTGCTTCAAAAACATCGCCTCCTGAGTGGCGGCAGTCAGCGCCATATACTCTGCCTCCGCTGTCGACAACGCCACAGTTTGTTGCCGCTGGCTTTTCCAACTCACCGCTGCACCGTTGAGCATGAACACATACCCCGTGCGAGAGCGCCGCTCGCCAATATCACTCGCGTAGTCAGAATCTGACCATCCTACCACCTTTGATGAGGGTGCGCCACCGTACATCAACACCGACTCTGCGGTCCCCTTGAGGTAGCGAAGCACCCTCTTGGCTTGCTCCCAATGTGACTGAGAGGGGTCGGACATGTACCTACTAAGGTGGCTAACAGCCATGGTGATGTCGGGCCGTGTGCTTACGGAAGCATACAACAAGCTACCGATCAAGCTTTGGTACGGCACTAGACCGGGAGGCAACCTTGATGTCGACGTCTCCACACAATTGCTCAAAGCATCGACCGCCATAGGTGAGCCCACTGGCTTGCAGCCCATCATGTTGAAGCGCTCCAACATATCTAAGACGTATTGCTGTTGTCCAATCCTGATGGTGCGGCTGCCACGATCACGCTCGACTGTCATGCCAAGCAACCAAGACACTGGACCGAGGTCTTGCACGTTGAACCTTTCGCCGAAAGCCGACTTGAACCCAACGATGAAGCTACCCGCTGGTCCGACGATGATGCTGTCGTCCACGTACAACGCCAAGACATAAAGCTCACCCTCCTTGATAAAGACGTAAATGCCGGGATCCACCTTGGATTGGGTAAAGCCATACTCCTCTAGCCATGCTGTGATGGTCTTATTCCAGTTCCTTGGAGCTTGCTTGAGGCCATACAATGATTTCTTCAACAAGCACACTCGCTCCTCTCCATTGATGTCGAAGTGACGGAATCCTTCCGGCTGCCTCATGTAGATTTCCTCCTCGATATCGGCCTCCAAAAATGCCGTCACCACATCAAGCTGCTCCACCTCCCAATCATTATAAGCAGCAAGCGCGAGCAACGTTCGAATAGAAATCACCCTCACTGTGGGAGCGAAGGTCTCGTGGTAGTCCACACCCTTCTCCTGAGTAAACCCGCGAGCCACAAGTCTTGCTTTGTACCTTGCAATCTGTCCATTGGCATCGCGCTTCAGCTTGAACACCCACTTGGAATCTACGAGTTTGCGACCGGCAGGACAAGGGACCAATGTCCAGGTTTTCCGAGATACAAGTGAGTCGTACTCGCTCTTGATAGCTGCCTCCCACTCCCCCGATTGGGGACTCCTCAGCGCTTGCTTGTATGACACCGGCTCTTGAACGGTCGGGCTGCTGGCTGACTTAATAGCTGCGGCACTTCCCGCAGTCCATCCATCTCCCGAAGCGCCCGCTGAACGGAGATTATACCTTGGACTGGGTACGCATTGCTGTGGTGCAGCAGTGGATCGAAGATTATACCTTGGCCGTGGAGTCTCCCCCGAATGCATGTCCCGTTCCTCTTCCGTCGACCCGGAATGCTGCCGCGACTCCCGTAGCGGCGACTCCCCCGAAGGTGTATCCGGTTCTTCGCTACACATGGTGCGCGGGATGCTGTCCTCTTCATCATCATTGCGTTGCTCCGCATTGCTCTCCCCCATGGAGAGGACTGCAGCCTCATCGAACACCACGTTGCGGCTGCTCACCACCCGACGAGTAGCAGGATTGTACACCAACCACGCAGGTGATTCGGAAGCATAGCCCACAAAGACACCCTTCCACGCGCGATCGTCAAGTTTGCGGCGTTGAGACTTGTCAACGTGGACATAGGCCGGACAGCCGAAGACCCGCATGGAGCTCAAATCAGCTCGTCTACCGGTCGCCAAGGTGAAAGGTACACCGCCGGCTCCGCTACTATGCACACGATTGCGGACATGCACCGCAGCGGCCATCGCTAAAGCCCAATACGATTTTGGCAGCGCGGCTTGCCGGATCATTGACTGCGCCATCGGGACCAATGTCCCCCACTGCCGTTCAATACGGCCATGTTGCCAATGCGCGTAAGGGGCAGTGATCTCCACAGCGATGTTGAACTCATCCAAGAGGTTTCGGAAGGCAGCACCTAAGAACACCGTGTCATTGTCCACCCGAAGACGACGAACCGTGTGCCCCAGAGAACGGATGGTAGTCAACATGCGACGGAACGAGGCGGGAGCCTCATCCTTGGAGCGGACCGCATCATGCAGCATGAAACGGCTCCGGAAATCAACCGCACACAAGCTGTACCGCCGTCCTCCCAAGGATGGAACACTCATAGGACCGCAGAAGTCTAAGCCGAGGACCTCAAAGACACCAACGTTCCGGTCAGCCGGCTCACGAGAGATACGGCGGACGTGCGACTTACACACAGCACACGTCTCACAGAAGCCCAACTTCTCCGACGCAGAAAACGCCACACCCTCCACCTGAGTGGCCAAGAGCCCGTCCAATTGCGACTCGCCAAGGTGACCGAGTCGGGAATGCCACAACCGTTTTTCCGATGGCGCAGTGGCGACCGAAGCGGTAGGATTCAACGAAGCAACCCGCGCCGGCAACCACACCAATAAATGCGCGCGCTCCAACGGAACCACCACGCCACCACCATGACCGGCATGAAGACGAAGGTGGTCCACGGGATCAGCTAACACCACAGAATGACCTTGTCGCCGAGCTTGGGTGAGGCTGAAAAGTCGATGGTAAGACCACGACGCACGACGGGATAGCTCAGGAACGTGGAGCACATTCTTTAGCGTGGCAGGAATCTCCTCTCCATCTTCAGCCTTCACAATGATTCGGACCGAGCCCACTCCAACAGCGCGGGCGCTGATACCCTTCACCCAAAGCCGGTCGGTGAGCGCTCGATACTCACAG
Organism: Tetraselmis chui; assembly: GCA_026401115.1. Lineage (NCBI taxonomy): Eukaryota > Viridiplantae > Chlorophyta > Chlorodendrophyceae > Chlorodendrales > Chlorodendraceae > Tetraselmis > Tetraselmis chui. The sequence continues at coordinate 304,032 of JAPMLY010000090.1, forward strand.
AAGTCACGGCGCACACTAGTCATGTGATGGCTGGCGCCGCTGTCGGCCAACCACATCCACGTTTCCCCATCGCGCTCGAACATGTGTCGAGCCTCGGAGAATGGCCTCGCAGGGGTGGCTGTCACGTCCATGACCGCCGGAAAAGCAACCGGGGAGTCCATTTGCGCAGAGTTACCTCCGGTGTTGTTGACGGGGCACTCGGACCTGCGATGGCCCTTCTTACCACAGCCATAGCAAACACCACGAAAAATTCTCGCTCCGCCTCTGCCATATGAGGTACGACGAGTAGTCGCAGCTCCTTGAAGAGATTTCAGTTGGTCTTGGAGCTCGGAGACTTGCCGCTTCAAAAGTTCAGTCGTTGAGTCATCATGAGACGCTGCAAAAGCCGTAGGCGTTGGGGGCTCCGTTGAATGTGATTGCGCACGACTCTCGATGCGCATGCCCTTTTGACGAAGATCACGCTTGACGGTATCCATGCTGAGGTCGTGTACGTCCCACGTGTCGGTGATGGAGTGGTATTCGCTGCGCAGGCCCTTCACCAAGTACATGATGATACGCCGGTCGTGGACGACGTCCCCAACTCGGGCAAGCTGTCGTTGCAGTCGAACTAACCGGTTCAGATATTGAATGCCGCTCTCGCCGTCCGCTTGCGGCGTCTCCAAGTCCTGCAATAGTTCCGTACACCGGTAAATACCATCGTCCTCATAATGATTGACTAACGCAGTCCATGCAGTGTGGCCGCAGGTCTTGTCATCCTCGCTAACATTCTCGATAATAGAAAGGTCGTCCTCCGGCAGCGCAAGAATCAATGTGGAGTACATGTCGACTTGTTGTTGAGAGGAAGCGGCACCATCCGACGACAAAGCCGGAGCCCACTTTTGCATCAAGCCAAATGCACGAAAACGTTTCTTCCACACGTCAAAATCTCGTCTCTCCCCACTGAACTTGGGTAGTTTCACGGAGTCCATATCAGGTACGTCGGATGCGCTCGCAAGAGCACCAGAAAATCAGGAAAACTGCCAACAAGAAAAGCACCAAGTACCGGTGAAGAGGCGGGCAACACGGCTCAGAAAAGGAGACGACAAAGGGCTGACCGAAGACGCAATTGTACTCCCGGAGTCTATACAGCCAAGGCAATCAGAAACGAGTCTCAGAAGGTCGGTCAAGTGACGTCGTACAGGAGTGCTAGTACACTTGTGGTAAGATGCCTTTCCAAAAATTCAGCCGGACCACTATCGGCTTTCACGAGAAAAGAAACTGGCGGGTGACAAGCTCCGGAAGCGAATAAAATTCCAGAAAGCGCCAAGCTATAACAAAGAAGAGCAAGCCGATCTTCACGTCACACGAGTCGGCGTTCGGGGGTTGAAGCCGGCTCCAAGCGACACAAACAAGTCGCTACCAGCCGGGTATCGAAGTAAAGCTACAAACACAAGCAAGAGCCAGCCACTTTGTGAGCCAGCCGCACCTCACGTATCGTGCGACACCACAAAGGTCTACCACTCTTCGAGAAGCAAGCTCTAGGTTCCAGTCAAGACAAATGACTCCAACAACTAGCAGCTAGAGGGCCCATAACCTGTCAAAGTTGAGGGGGCAATAAGGAATGCTTACACTCGGTGAGTGACACTGCATGTCATCTCACCCTCAGCAAGTGCCTAGCACTTGCCTATCACAGGACACGCACTCACCTTGTGGTGAGCACACGCCAACATATATTCTGAGCCTTTAGATGATATCTAACGCTCAGCAACTTGCCACCATCAGCAACCTAATCCTCTCTATTGTTGATTGGCTTATCATCTCATAGTGCTGAGTCACAACCGTACTATCACGATGCTACTTGACCAACATTGCTGTGTAGCAACTTGATTATCACACAAAACAATGTCTCGCAACATGCCCGCGCTGTTGGAGTGGGCTCGGTCCGAATCATTGTGAAGGCTGAAGATGGAGAGGAGATTCCTGCCACGCTAAAGAATGTGTTGCCGGCGCGGGTTGCTTCGTTGAATCCTACCGCTTCGGTCGCCACTGCGCCATCGGAAAAACGGTTGTGGCATTCCCGACTCGGTCACCTTGGCGAGTCGCAATTGGACGGGCTCTTGGCCACTCAGGTGGAGGGTGTGGCGTTTTCTGCGTCGGAGAAGTTGGGCTTCTGTGAGACGTGTGCTGTGTGTAAGTCGCACGTCCGCCGTATCTCTCGTGAGCCGGCTGACCGGAACGTTGGTGTCTTTGAGGTTCTCGGCTTAGACTTCTGCGGTCCTATGAGTGTTCCATCCTTGGGAGGACGGCGGTACAGCTTGTGTGCGGTTGATTTCCGGAGCCGTTTCATGCTGCATGATGCGGTCCGCTCCAAGGATGAGGCTCCCGCCTCGTTCCGTCGCATGTTGACTACCATCCGTTCTCTGGGGCACACGGTTCGTCGTCTTCGGGTGGACAATGACACGGTGTTCTTAGGTGCTGCCTTCCGAAACCTCTTGGATGAGTTCAACATCGCTGTGGAGATCACTGCCCCTTACGCGCATTGGCAACATGGCCGTATTGAACGGCAGTGGGGGACATTGGTCCCGATGGCGCAGTCAATGATCCGGCAAGCCGCGCTGCCAAAATCGTATTGGGCTTTAGCGATGGCCGCTGCGGTGCATGTCCGCAATCGTGTGCATAGTAGCGGAGCCGGCGGTGTACCTTTCACCTTGGCGACCGGTAGACGAGCTGATTTGAGCTCCATGCGGGTCTTCGGCTGTCCGGCCTATGTCCACGTTGACAAGTCTCAACGCCGCAAACTTGACGATCGCGCGTGGAAGGGTGTCTTTGTGGGCTATGCTTCCGAATCACCTGCGTGGTTGGTGTACAATCCTGCTACTCGTCGGGTGGTGAGCAGCCGCAACGTGGTGTTCGATGAGGCTGCAGTCCTCTCCATGGGGGAGAGCAATGCGGAGCAACGCAATGATGATGAAGAGGACAGCATCCCGCGCACCATGTGTAGCGAAGAACCGGATACACCTTCGGGGGAGTCGCCGCTACGGGAGTCGCGGCAGCATTCCGGGTCGACGGAAGAGGAACGGGACATGCATTCGGGGGAGACTCCACGGCCAAGGTATAATCTTCGATCCACTGCTGCACCACAACAATGCGTACCCAGTCCAAGGTATAATCTCCGTTCAGCGGGCGCTTCGGGAGATGGATGGACTGCGGGAAGTGCCGCAGCTATTAAGTCAGCCAGCAGCCCGACCGTTCAAGAGCCGGTGTCATACAAGCAAGCGCTGAGGAGTCCCCAATCGGGGGAGTGGGAGGCAGCTATCAAGAGCGAGTACGACTCACTTGTATCTCGGAAAACCTGGACATTGGTCCCTTGTCCTGCCGGTCGCAAACTCGTAGATTCCAAGTGGGTGTTCAAGCTGAAGCGCGATGCCAATGGACAGATTGCAAGGTACAAAGCAAGACTTGTGGCTCGCGGGTTTACTCAGGAGAAGGGTGTGGAAAAGTCAGCGGCAACAAACTGTGGCGTTGTCGACAGCGGAGGCAGAGTATATGGCGCTGAATGCGGCACCTCAGGAGGCGATGTTTTTGAAGCAACTACTCCACGAGTTTCACCAAGACTCCGGGTCTCCCATCACAATTCACGAGGACAATCAGAGCTGTATCGCACTCAGCAAGAATAGCATGACGACCGGACGCAACAAGCACATGGACGTGAGGTACCACTTCTGTCGGGAGAAGGTGGAGAGCGGGGACATCGAGGTGCAATATTGTGCAACGGAGAACATGCTTGCTGATGTGCTTACCAAGCCATTAGTGAGTGCAAGGCATAGCAAGTTGTGCTATGCCATCATGGGATTGCCAGCGTAGGAAGGGGGAGTATTGCGAGACATGGTTTTGTGTGGTAATCAAGTTGCTACACACCAATGTTGGTCAAGTAGCATCGTGATAGTACGGCTGTGACTCAGCACAATAAGATGATAAGCCAATCAACAATAGAGAGGATTAGGTTGCTGATGGTGGCAAGTTGCTGAGCGTTAGATATCATCTAAAGGCTCATAATATATGTTGGCGTGTGCTCACCACAAGGTGAGTGCGTGTCCTGTGATAGGCAAGTGCTAGGCACTTGCTGAGGGTGAGATGACATGCAGTGTCACTCACCGAGTGTAAGCATTCCTTATCGCCCCCTCAACTTTGACAAACTCGTTGACCTTCCCCCGGGTCGCATGGTAGTTAACAACATGTGGATCTACAAAGTCAAGTCTGACACCGCCGGTGACGTCTCCCGCTTCTAAGCGCGGTTCGTCGCCAAAGGGTGCAGCCAACGCGCTGGACTAGATTACACTGAGACGTTCTCTCTTGTCATCCGCATGGCCAGCATGCGTCTCTTCCTGACCATCGCAGCCGCCCGCGACCTTGAGCTTTGCCAACTTGACATCGACACTGCGTTTCTCTACGCACCCATTAAGGAAGACGTGTCCTCGGCTTCAGCGATGGCACGTCCAAAGTGTGTCACCTCAGGCGCCGCCTATACGGCCTGAAGCAGTCCCCCCGCGAGTTCAACATGCTCCTCCGTGCATGGCTCGTCGACAATGGGTGGCAACAATTCGTTTTTGACCCTTGCATCTACATCTTCCGCACCGGCTACGACTTCGCCATGATCGCGATGTTCGTCGATGACATCCCTGTAGCCTGCAATGATACCGCATGGCTTGCATCGTTCAAGGCCAAGCTCGGAGAACGGTTCAAGATCAAGGACCCCGGCGACCTCTCCCAATTACTCGGCATGCACATCACCCGCGACCGCTTGGCACGCACCGTCTCCTTGGACCAATCCAAGTACTTGCGCGACATTCTCGCCAAGTACGGCATGACCGACGCTAAACCGTCGCCCCTTCCCATGGACCATGGCTTCCTCGCCGGCCTCGCGTACATGTCCTCACCCTATCTCACCGGCGTGGCCAAGGATGTTTAAGCAAGCCTCTTGGGCAGTCTCCAGTACGCGGCCGTGTGCACGCGCCCCGATGTCTCCACGGCGTTGAGCATCCTCGGCTCAGCCCAAGCTTCCCCTACGGACGCCCACATGCAGGCTCTGAAGAAGGTCCTTCGATACTTCCATGGCACCATCGACATGCGCCTGGCGTTGGGGGGTGGCACGGACCACCGTCTCCAACTCACACGCTTTTCCGACGCTGACTGGGCAAACAACAGCAGCACCCGCAAGTCCCGTTCGGGCTATGTCTTCACACTCGGACGCGGGCCCATCAGCTACAAGTCCAAACATCAGACATGTTTGGCCCAATCCACGTGTGAAGCCGAGTACTACTCTGCGGCGGATGCCACCAAGGATGGACTCCACCTCCGGCAGCTTATGGGGGAGATCTTCAACTACCCCTTAACCGAAACCACCACCATCTGGGAGGACAACCAAAGCGCCATTGCGTACTCCCAGAACGCCTTGTTCAGCGAGAAGACCAAGCACATCGGTCTGAAATGGCACTTCCTCAAGGACCACGTAGAGCAGGGAACCATCAAGTTGAGGTACCTCCCCACTGACCATATGGTGGCTGACATATTCACCAAGCCCCTCTCAGGACCAGCACTCACAAGACACCGAAGTCCAATCCTTGGAGGACAAGACCCAATGCAACGCTTCATCCCGTAGCTACCTTCAGGGGGAGTGTTGTAAGTAATACCTTATAGTTATTAGTTGCATATAGCTAATGTAAGCTATTCTAGATATGATTAGTGCATGTCTAGATCGGACATACCGATACCCTGTTTGTACTGGTACATAGCTGTCGCTAGGCTTCAACTCTAACACTTCTGTTGTCCCGACACCACGCCTCGGGCTGGTTGTCTCTGTGATTGTCCCTTTGCGTGACTGTGACTGTAACTACGTATGCGTTAGTTACCTTCCTAACTGATCGTGTGTGCACGGTTTAACACACCCACCGCGCTATGGAGCTTCGCACCTTACGAGAACTCCAGCGATTGGCAAGCGGCTGCTACTCTCTCCGCCTGGCTCCTCAACGTTTACACCGCTATCGGCGCCACACCTCCGAAAGGTTTCAAGTGGACATCGCACAGCCTCCGCAAAGGTGCAACCTCCGCTGCTAGCTGCACTGGGGCCCCACTTCAAGTCGTCAAATACATGGGTGGATGGGCCAAGAACAGTTCCGTCACTAAAGGAAAATACATCAACCCCACCATTACCCCATCTTCAACAGCGTGGTAGTACTTCGGCTGGCTCGTCCCAGCCAAACCGCTTAATTAAGACTAGGCTGCGCAAGCCTCCGGCTTTGATAATACTGGCAAAACGTACCCTCAGGTAAATAGTCAGATTGTTTTAAATCTAGAGGTTTGCAAAACTTACTTACATATGTGACAGAACGCACACATGTACGGTAAAGCGTTACTTTAAAAGCGGTGCGTCTTGCCCAGTCCTCGAGGTGACCCTCGAGGACTGAGGAAACGCCTAGCGCAACGCCCCATGCCATGCCCCCAGCAGCACTAGCTAGCCACAGCTCCTTAAGCCGGTGCAACCCCCGAGCGCTCGCCCTCTTTGCTTTGCGCTCGCCCACCAGGCTCGCGCAACCCACCCACCCAACCCATAATTAGCGCTAATCTTCCCCCAGGCCAAGCATGTGGTTTTGCAGAGAGGTCGGGAAGGGCTGACCACGGGGGGTTGCAGTAGTTTATCTCTCGTTGCCATGCGGTGTCCGGGAGGTGTAGACAGTCGACGTCCTCGCATTTGGGGTCGCGCAATCGGGCGTTGAAACGTGGGAGTTGAGAGTTTTCCATTGACGCGAAGCGGTCGATGGAGTGTGGTCCCCACGTTGACTGAAGGTAGTCGAATATTCGAGGGTTGAGCTGCCAGTCGTCGCGGTCGAGCTCCCGGCTTAAGCTGTCGGCCCAGATGTTCGCCGCTGATCGGATGTAGCGGGGCCGGATGCGGATGTCGTTGACGTCGAGTAAGTGCCAGAGCCTGCGCAATTCGGTCATCATGACCGGTGAGCGCGTAGTCAACTTGGAGAGCGTAGCCACGACGGCTGTGTTGTCCTCGTGTAGTAGGACGTGTCGGCCTCGGAGTTGTGGCAAAAAGGACTCGATCGCGAGACGAACGGCGCGGAGTTCCTTCCAGGTGATGTGTTGCAGGCGGTCGTCGTCGTACCAAAACCCGCGGGCTTGGTAGGCTGGGTTGTCGTTCAGGACGGCGCCCCACCCGTAACCACTTGAGTCGGTGTGTAAGTACGCGGTCTCGATCGGTTTGTAGATGGAGCGGCCGTTGTGTTGGTTGGGCACAGTGCGCCACCACTCGAGGTCGCGGCGTAATTGATGTGTCATCCGTACACGTCCGCCCCATCCACTTCGCGTAGCCAGCACGCAGTGTAGTTCGCGCAGAAAGAAGCGGGCTGGTGCGATGGCGAGGTAGAGGAACTGTGCCTTGCCAGCAAACGCTGCGAGTTGTCTGGCGGGTAGCCACCGAGCGGAAGTAGCTGCGCGGCCGAGTAACGCTGAAGCTTGTTTCGCGAGGGCTTGTAGCTTGTCGATCGGGGCTCGGAATTCGCCTTTGAGGAGGTCGACTGTCATGCCGAGGTGGGTGCCCACTTGGGTGGGCTGCCACAAGCCTTTGTCGGGATTGCGCTGGAGGCCTAGCCGGTTGAGGAGGGTCTCGATGCGGTCGCGTAGCAGTAGAGCTGCGTCGTACGAACTGGCCATGAACATGAAGTCGTCCATGTAAGGTAGCAGTCGTACTCCGCGCCATCGGACGTTGCGGAGGAAACGCCGTGACGGTTTGTATGGCGTCTCGGAGCCGGCGGTCATCGGGGTAGGCGCCCGACGCAAGTAGTTTGTGAACACCTGGGTTAGCTTGCAAAAGTAGTAAGCCGACCCCGACCAGCCCATTGGTAGGCATGCGAGGCGCCACAGCTCGCCGCGGTAGTTGACCGTGAAAAAGTCGCGGTCCTCTTCCCGAATGCCGAGCGTGTAGTAGCCGTCCGCCATGTCGAGGGAGACGAAGTAGTCGCCTGGGCGTGACAAGTGGCGTAAGTGCTTGAGGGTCTCGCACGACATCTTGAACTCCGCGCAGTAGCTGTTGAGTTCGCGGAGGTCGATGATAAGCCGCCACTTGTTTATACCGGGTTTCGGGACGAGGAACATTCGGGAGACGTAGCGAGGGTTGGAGGCGCGCTCCCAGGCTCCGCAGGCCTCGAAGCGTGGAAGCTCCGTAGCTAGGAAGTCGAGTTGAGGTTGAGTGGCGTCCTTCATGGAGACACCGTGGTTGAAAGGTCGGGGACGTAGGCCGTTTTTGAACTTGACCCGCACGCCATGGCGGATCCAGTTCACGACTTGACCGCTCGCGCCGATATGCTCCCACTCCCGCCATCTTAGCCGCACGCGGTGACGCATGTAGTTGGAGGACGGGGAGCAGGAATCGGAGCGGCGGGTCACACCATCATTTTTTGGTGGTCTTCGCTCCGTCGATGGGTTAAGTCCCGGACGTTGCAGCTGCTGCTGTTGCTACTGCGGCCTTGCGCTTGTCGGCGGCTGCCTTCTTGGCCTTGGCGTCTTGTCCGGGCGGCTTGTCCGGCGTGACTCGAGCGAACGCTGCTCCAGCAGCTGCTTTGCTGGCGGCATGTAGGCTGACTTCGAGGGTCCGATCGACGAACGCTTGGCGGAGCTCGTCCAGTGCGCTCGAGACCGCGGTAGGGCGTGAGCGGCAGAAACGCTCGTGGGCAAGTTCTGCGAACACTCGGTCCGAATCCGAGCTCGTTTGTCCGCCCTTGGTGAGGCGGAGGAAGCCCAGTCGAGTACGGGCGGCCTCCTCCGTCGCTGTGTGGGTGCGATGACCCGCTCGGATGAGGGCAACGGCCGCCGCATGCTTCGCTGGTAGAGGAGGTCCGGTTGACAGCGTGTCCAAAGCCTCGCTGATTGCCGCGTTGGCGCAGCTGTCGAAGAAGGCATAGCACCCGAGGTGGAGGTACTCGTCGTACCCCGCTTGAGATTTCCGGTCGTTGAGGAAGCGGGCCGTGTCGTCCGTTAGCGTCCACAGACGAGGTTCGTCGATGTCGCGAGGGGGTCGCTCCAAACCGGCCGGAATGATTTTGCCGTAGGAGGCAAAATCGACGAACTCGGGCTCGTGGAGCTCGGGGTCGTCGTTCAGCAGGTCGATAGGCTGCTCAGGGGCTGCCTTACCACCCTCAGTCGCAATGGTCTCGTCAGGGGGAATGGACTGCTATTGATTCGGAAGCTCGGTCGGGCCTGTTAAACGTTCGAGCTGGGCTAGTAAGGCGGTGTTAGACGCCTGAATCTGCTCAGCTAATCGGAGTTCGAGGGCCGAAACCGCGCTTTGAATCTGTTCGGAGGTACGCTGTTCGATTACAGAGGGGAGGGGGTCGACTCCGGGGGCGGAGGACGACGGCTCAGGCTGCATGATGTTAGACGGCGACTTAGAACGGGGGGAAGTGTCTCGTGACGCTCGAGTGCGCATGAGGCGATGTAAAACTGACACCCTGCTCGACTACGAGAGTCGAGACTGCAATCGCGCGAGCCAGATGGGCGAGCGCAAAGCAGAGAGTGCCAGTGCTCGGGGGTTGCACCGGCTTAAGGGGCTGCCGCTAGCTAGTGCTGTTGGGGGCAGGGCATGGGGCGTTGCGCTAGGTGTTTCCTCAGTCCTCGAGGGTCACCTCGAGGACTGGGTGAGACGCGCCGCTTTTACAGTAACGCTTTACCGTTCAGGTTTGCGTTCTGTCACATATGTAAGTAAGTTTTGCAAACCTCTAGATTTAAAACCAATCTGACTATATATTGTAAAAACGTATGTAATTTTTTCCGTACCACGAGTTTCATCGCTAAGGTTTACCTTTACGTACTCCCCACCAACGGAAAATCCCGTGTCGCGCGCGGTACCCATTCCGTAGTGTGAGCGCCCCGGTCCCATCCTCGGAAGGGGATGCCGACGGTTGGACGCTTGAGGGTTGCACCTCCTCAACTGCGTCACACCCCTTTGGAAACACGGCATCACCGAACGGTCGCAAGTGACCTTACGCGCTACTAGCACTAAACTCATACTCAAAACCGCAGCCCATATCAAGAGACTCGAGGGCGCATGCACCAACATCTCTACCCCCATATACCTCTTCGACGCGGTTCTCATGGAACAAACCACTACCGTACACAACCGCTTCCCCCCTACTAAACCCCTGCAACCCTCCTACGCAGTACGCACATGCCACAACACGCACGCCCCTCGTGGATCCCAAAGATGACCCCACACATTCCACCCCAACCTCTTCCCTCTTTCCATACATGAAACGACAACGCAACACCCAACGCTCCATCAACCATGAATCAACATACATCGATGCAACGTACCTCACCATCAACGACGCAGACTACCCTCCTTGCGATGTCATAAAAATACTGTCCAAACACAAAGACTCGGCCACTCACCGAACACAGTGCATGGTAGAATGGGCACCAAAACGACTCACCGAATCGGATATACGAAAGCAAACAAAGCAAGGATTTGAACCACATACATGCACACCTCTCAGCCAACATAAGCTCCCCCGGAACCCAACACATGCATCTCATGTCACGAATCTCTACATGATGACATCCTCCCGTGCCACACATGCCCTAACTTTGCTATCCATCTAGAATGCGCTACTCGTAAACGCCCTGCAAGATGGACATGCAATTGGTGCCAACGTGGAGGTCAACACAGGCTCACCTCCCTCAGTACAATGGGCAATGGGCCCCGTGCCTGCATTTTCGGGACACCGTCGTCACCACCCATCCCGTCCGGTATGGCGGCCCTCACTATATTTGAAAAGATTTCACCCCCGCAACACACCCCATCCTTCCGCAACCATACCTTCCACTATGGCGCACCTCCGCGGCCACCAATCAACTTATAAACCCCGATATGTACATGAACCCCGATGGACATTTTACAATCCACCACCACCCAACCATACCAAACGTAGCCGTACTCTGCCTTGCAACTAGAAGGGCAATTACCACACTCTCCCTTGACCGCATCACCCACCTCTACCATTTATTCCGACCCGAACTTACCCACCTCACATTCGAGGAACCGCTCTATCGCCTTGTCCCGCGCGTCGGCACAACATCCGAAATCGACACCCCTCCCACAATAGAGACCCACAAAAACATATGGGCCACCCGGGAAGACCTGTTTGACGCCCTACGCATTGCCCTAAACACAATCGCAGAACTATACTCCGACCCCCCGTAATAAGTCATTAGGTTAAAAAACATACCACTCCCTCTACCCGGAAGATATGGTCTTCTCCTCTAGCGGTAGTAACACTACCTTCGCTTGGCAAGGGACCTACATCGCAGACTCCGAATACGACCACACTTGCTTGCGACGAGTTATGAAACATGCCGTAGCCAACGCTCATAGACTATAACCACACACTCCATCGGCCACAATACTTGTTCTTACACACTTGCAACACACACCTACCGACATGAAAAGTACATCTCCTCACTATACACACACCTCCTCTACCACCTCCCTGCGGACAAAAAATATATTCTTCCCTCCTAACCAACATATATGCACCCCTGCACCCACCTCCTTCGGCACTGAATGGGGAGTAGATATATATATCGTGTGCAACACTCCTGCCCTACCCTTCCTTCCCTCGCTTGACACACTCGACACACTACCCCGTACCATCGAGCACATACACGAGACACACCTCCCCTCCCCACCTACCACATGCACGCATCCACCCCCACCTATGCATACAATCTCCACATCGCTGGCATCTACTACTCTTCACCATCCAACGTCCACCCGCTCACCAACGCACCCCCCACCGCACGCACGTCCCCTATCTTCCTCTTCCATGCGACCCTGCCCACGATTGGACAACCTTTGGTTGCACATGCGGCTCCAGAAAAGGTGGTTCCGCCCCCTAGGGGCCGCAGCTACTCCCACTTCCACTAACACCCCTCTCAAAATCCTAATAACCTCTACACCACCAACCCCCACACCATTAGTAGGGCCGAATTTGCAGCCATAGACCTCTGCTTCAACTAGGAAATCATGCCCTCCTATCAGACAACGCTTGCTCCCTCCGCCTCATTCAAAAGTGCATCCATAGCCCCCATAACATGTAGCAACAACCCCACAGGGAAATCCTCTCATCTATCCTATCTACACTCCAAACCCTCAACACGGCCGGTTTGATGACACATCTCGGTAAGATAAAAGCACACAACAACTCTTCGGGCAATGACATTGCTCATTACTTAGCAAAAACAATCGCAGACGGTCAACCCCTGATGCAATGTATTTCAAAAGCGCTAGCACATCTAGGACAGTGGACCTTGCCGTACATCACACAACTTGATGACCTTAACCCTACTAAGACCCTCATATACGCCAACCTCAAAACATATGCACGAAAATACAGTTTCGCCTCAACCATCACTTCCCTTCACCACTCCACCAAACATGGCGACCTCCTCGCCGCAGCCAAAGAAATGGAGCAGACTTTACCAACCATGGTCGACACCCGTTCCTCACATCCACTCAACTCACGCTCAAAATTGAATGTATGTGGGGCGTTCACAGCATCCGCCTAATTCCTTGGAACAAACTCTTAAAGGCCCAGTATGCGGCCATTTCATTAGCAACAGCAGCATGGCGGGCAACTGTCACTCAATGCATGGCATGCAGCAAGACCGCCACAATGTATTAAGATTGAAATTGAAATTGTTTACAACATGTACCGTATGCGCCGGTTTACAGCATGTACCGTATGCGCCGGTTGCTGTCGCTTGGCCATCCCAACAATGCCATTCAGGAAACTTACAAGTCAGGGCTAGACCGTTAACCGCCTATGTCCAACCTTTTCAAAGGGTGGTGGGGGTTTTTAATCCCCCCCCCCCCCCCCCCAAGGAGTGTGCTGTGCGTGGTGGTGGCATCGTGCAGTTAGGGGCGTGCGTAGGTGCATTGTGCGGAGTCGCGGCGAGTGGTTGTGCGGGATTTAGTGCGGTATATGAGAAGGAGATTATGCAGCCATTGGACAGTGTGCGTATGGAGTTGTGCGATGATGCGTGATGTGTCGAGTCGTGTTTTGGAGATGAGCTTGTCTGGAGGGTATGTGCGGAGGGTGGAAAAGAGACGTGAGACACGCGATGGTGGATGAGTGCGGTGTACCCGTGCGGCTCATGACGATGGGAAGGACGTCTACTTCGGTACCATGCCAATGTCGGCGGATGGCGTTGGCGAGGGGTGTGTATTTGGCGCGAATCAATTGAGATGTGTGGGAGAGGTTGTGGTTCGTGTAGTACTTCCATTCCCATATCGGAATCTTTTTAATCGAGCAGTATCGGCGGCGACCGTTTGTGTGACCGACGTATCGAGGTTCAAAGAGGTGGATAAAGTCGGGTTGGTGTGCTTGGGTTCTCAGGGCGAGGGGGATAAACTCGGTGGGGAGGACGGCCGGGCACAAAGTTAGGGAGTCGGGTGAGAGGCCTTCGTCACCAGCAACAACGCGGGTGGGCATGTGGATGGGGTGAAGGGGGTGACGGCAAGAAGGATTTGGGAGGGTGTGGGGGGTGTGAATGACTTGATGGGGTTGTTACCGAAGTCTGCGGTGATGGTCTCCCATCGGCCTCCGTTGTGGCGTTCCATGAGGGAAAGTAGGAGTTGTAGCGCGCTTTTGTGGCGGTTCTGTCTTAGGCCAGACATGGTGGGGCAGTTATCGGCCATGTGGCCGTTGGTCGTGAATTGTCCACACATGGGGCAACGCAGGGAGGGATTGTGGATGAGGAGGCGGGTGTTGTGTACGTTCCACATGAATTCTTGCTTGTGAGTATATTGGATGTTGGTGAGTGTTGTGTGGTTTTTGTGGAATGTGAAGTCGGCTCCGTCCTCCACGGCGCGGGCGAGGAGGGCACAATGTTTGGTGGTTAGTGAGAGGGGTGTATGTGTGTGCTTGGTGCTGTATGTGTGGGCGTCCGTTTTGAGGTTGGTGTATCTCTAGGGTATGGGATCCCCTAGGGTTTGTGGTCTGAGGGTGTGTGGCCAAGTCCAGTGGCCTATCGACACGTCTAAACATGTGGTGTATGTTGTGTCTGGAGGGTGTTAGTCCGCAGCTCGGTAAGCGAGTGTGTATGCGAGGTCGTTACCTAATGAGTGGTTGTGTGCTTTGATTTTGCAAATGCGTGTGCGGATGCCTGATTCGCCGCGGGCTTGGAGGGTATGAGTGATGGAGAAGAGTGTGTCGCGGTGAATGTCGTGACGGTAGGCGGACGGGCAGTTCATGTGGCCTTGGATAAGACGGAGGGAACACGCACTGTATGTAAGGAGGAGGGTATGGCCGATTTGGAGGCCGATATCTATGCCCGCTAGTTCCGCGCGATTGATGGTATGGGAGGGAGGGGTAGAGCTCACCAGAATTTTGATGCGTGAGTCCGAGGCGGGGTGAGTGGCGGCCGCTCCAAGGGGGGAGGGGCCTCCCTTCTTGGAGCCGTCCCTATATCCGAAGTCCTGCCAATTCCAAGCAAGCTCTCCTCTAGTGGGGGAATATGTTAGTGTCGTGCGTTCCGGAAGGGGGTAAGTGATGAGGTGAGTAGGGTTCGGGGGGATATGGTCGATGCCTGTTGAGTGTGGCGAGTAAGTGTGGAAGAGGTGCGTGGGTGGAGTGGCGATGGTGGGGTTGGGGAGTTGAGTGTTGTAGATTGATTCCAGTGTGCTGTGGAGGGCGGTCATGGCTGAGTGTGAGGGTGGGATGGAAAGTGCGAGGGGTTGGCGACAAATGAGATGTCGATCATCCAGTGTGTGCCAAATGGAGTGGGTGTGGGGTTGCCTTTGTGTTCGTCGGGGGGTAGAAAGGTGTTGCGTCGTTGGGGAGGGTTTTAGAAGTGGTGGGTGTACGGAGAGTTGACGTATTTGGAATGTCGATAAGGTGTGTGTTTCCATTTGGGAAGTATGAGAATGGTGGCGCTGGGTGTGTGTGAGGATGTGGAGTGGGCGCTAGTGATTGCATGTTCCGTGGGGCGGCGCATGCATTCGTAGTCGTATTCCGGGTTGGCTATGTTAGAGCCCGTGCGAGGTGTGTGGTGTGTTGCTTCCGCAGGATGAGAAGACAATGTCTTCGGGGTAGAGTGAGTGGTAAGTGTGTGAGTCTAGTGATTTGCTGAGGGGTCGGAGCAGAGTTCCGTCTAGATGTGGAATGAGCTGCGGAGTGCTGTGAGGAGGTCCTCGCGTGTGGCCCATCTATTTCGTGTGGTGAGGGCGGGTGTTGGTGATTGGATTTCCGAGCGGGAACCTAGACGAGTAACGAGGTGGTAGACCTCTTCTTCGAACGAGCGGTGTGTGAGGTCGGGGCGGAAGAAGTGGTAGAGGTGTGGGATGCGGGGGCCGGAGAAGGTTGTGACTGCGCGGCCGTCGGGGGTGCAGAAGATGGTAGTGTCACGGAGGGTGGGGTGGGTGTGTACGGTGAATGCGCCGGTGGGGAGCATGTCGAGGTCTAGGTTGATGGGGTCGCGGTTGAATGTAATTATGGGATGCGTCCACGGGGTGGATCCTGTCGGGTAGGATGGGTGTAGTGGACGGGACGAATCTTGACTTGAATGCGGTGAGGGCGGTGGGGCCGGAGGGGTTCTCACTGATGGTGTTATGGAGGTGTAGGCAAGGGAACCCACCGGACCTCATGTATGCGGGTAAGGTCGTGTTGTTGGCCGCGTTTGCGCCAGTTGCAGTTCCACGTGACGGGTCCCTGGGCGAGGCGGCAGTTGGAGTGGACGGCAAAGTGCGGGCATGTGCCGCAAGTGGAGGTGGGGTATGTGTGGAGAGGGTCATGGCAAATAGAGCAGGTGGTGGGGGAGGGGGTGGTGAGGCATACCGATGTGGGGGTGGAGGAAATGAGGCGGAAGCCGTCGTCGATTCAGAGTTGGATGTCCTAGTCCGTGAGCTGTTCCGAGGCCCATTCCACCATGTATTGTGGTTTGTTGTATTTTGTGTCTCCGTGTTTGGAAATAATGCGTGTGACGTCGCAAGTGGGGTAGTTGTGGTCGGAGGGGGGAAGGTATTCCGCTTCGATGTGTATGGTGGGGGCCCAGAGAGAGGGGGTTTTGGTGCGAGATTGTCGGATGCCGGAGGGGAGGGTGGTGGGGGAGCGGGGGAGGTGGGGGGTTAAGACAGAGACCCATGATGGGTGGACGGGGGGGGGGGACCGTGTTTGGTGGAGTGGTGTGTGGTGAATGGGCGGTTGTGAATAGTGTATAGGGGTTCGGTGAGAACTAAGGCTCGGAGGCGGATGGGGACTGAGAGTGAGGTGGTGGACCCCGCGATTGTGGATCTGGATTTGCATGACTGCAGGAGAATGGAGGTGTTTGTGCCACGGAGGAGGACTTGCGGCCATGTGGTGATGTTATTCTGCCAAAGGCGGTTGAGGCGGGGAAGGAGGGATGTGTGTGTTCGGCGAGGTGTGAAGTCGCAGTATGCTTGTTTGTGAGTGTGTGGGTCGGTGATGTGGGTGGCTTTGGCGCGGAGTGAGGCGATGAGGGTGTTGTCTTGAAGGGTGAAGTGGGCGCGGAGTGATGTGGAGGCGATGAGGCTGGTGAGGGAGAGTGGTGGGATGTGGTGGAACATGGTGCATGCATCGCGCTGGGCCCGGACTAGGCATCTGAGTGTGGGTGGGGAGGTGTTGCGTGACATGATGGATTATGTGGGCTAATGAGTGTATGTGGTGGAAATGGTGTGAATTTGTGCTCTTGCCATGTGGGCTCTGTGGCTAGGGGTGTTCATTATTTGGTGTAGGTGGCACACTGTGAGTTGTGCGGCGTGGGCTTTTAGGGAGGGAAGGCCGTAGCCAAGGTCGCAAGTGGGGCGCTAGAGTGCTGTGCGGGGGAGGTTACGTACCGAGGAGACGGCGGAGCGGAGTTCGCGGCAGACTTACCCGTCGAGGGCGTCTAGCTGGGAGTCGCCGAAGAGGCCGAGCTGGAGTGTGAAGTGCTTGCCGATGAGTAGACCGCGGATGACTCGGATTCTGCGGGATTGTGTTAGTAGAGGAGTAGAGAGGGCATTGATGAGGGATGTGGCAGTGCGCTTTATATCTTGCCAATGCGTGGTGAAGTTGAGGGAAGTGTTGAGTTCGACTCCGAGGACTCGGTATGTGTTCAAGGGGCCTATGGATGGGATGGGGGAGGAGCGTGAGTTGATGGTGATGAATTGTTTTGTAGTCGGGATGCGAGGAGGGTGCGGTTGGCGAGGGAGAAGGCGTTGCCTAAGCGCGAGAGGGCGCTTGTAATGCAGCATTTTCGGACGTTGACAGTCATACATGTGTAGGCGCTGAAGAGGGAGAGTTTTCGGAGTTGGATGATCACGTTGGGGAGTGAGCCCGTGGCGAGGCTAAGGTCGTCGGCGAGGCCGTGGCCGGGGTAGGTAGCCGTGGGTCATGTGGGGTAAGTGTTAGTGGCGGGGCCCAACATCCCCGGGCGATATCCCTGGCTGCCCACTGTGAGCCAGCGGAGGAATGGTTCGAGAAAGAGAGTGAAGAGGAAAGGGGAGAGTGTGTCTCCTTGGAGGATGCCACGGTTGATGTCGATGGAAGGGGTGGGGCCGTCGGGGGTGATCTAGTCTGCGAAGGATGCCCCATATAGTTGTTCGCAAGTGTCTACGAAGGTGGAAGGCATACCTAGCTGACGCATGTGTTTGAACATGATGCGATGGTCGGCGGCGTTGAAGGCGCCTTTGAAGCCCGCGTACATGACGTAGATGTCCTTTTTGTAGAACTTGGCGTCTTCCATCATCATGATGGTGGAGGAGAGCTCGTCGTGGATGCTGCGCTGGTGGCGGAATCCATCATGTTGGTCGCTAAGGATGCCGTGGGTTTCTGAGTATTTCGAGCCTGAATCTTTTATTAGTGCGGTCCATAGTTTGAGGAGGTTGTTCATTAGGGCAATGGGGCGGTAGTTGTTGAGGAGGGTCGGGTAACCTTTTTTGTGCAGTAGGTAAGTGGTGATGTGGCACCAGTCAGAGGGAGTATAGGCCTTGTGGGCGAGGGGGGAGAAAAGGGAGAAGAGGGCGGAACGGGTCGACATGGGTAGGAAATTTATGATTTCGTTAGGGATAGCGTTAGGGCATGGGGCCTTGCCTGTGCCGAGCGAGGTAATCGTGTTATCGAATGTGTCTCGGGTTATCATGTCGGCGAGTGTGAGGGTAGAGTCCCCGCGGGTTTCGATGAAGAAATGGTCGGGGTTGTCCGGGTGTTCCCACGGAGGGATGGGAAGTTCTGTTGGGGTGGCGCGGGTGAGTTCGGTGTCGAAGTGTGAGTGGACTGCCGCTAGGACTGCGGTGGGGGAGGTTACAATTGCTTTGTCTGGTCGAGTGATTTTATCGAGGGTCGAGGATGTACAACCGTGGGGGAGAAGGCCGCTTTTAATTTTCAAAAGGCGGAGGGAGGATTTTGGATTAGCGTCATAGGCCGTATTGTCGGGGCATTTTATTTTGTTCAACTTATCCGTGGTGGCTGTGCGGAGGAGGTGGCGGTGGGGTCCTTGACTTATGTTTGATGGTATCGGGGTCTATATAGTCGGTCGTGTGTAAGAGAGATTGGGCGAGGGGGGGGGGCGGTTGGTGCTGCAGCGACGGAGTTTTTGAATGAGTTTGCGGGATTTTTTAGAAGGCCAGATGGGGTTCGGGGATGTGTTAGTGGGTCGAGGTATCTTCGGGGGGAGGAGGGGCCACATGGTGGCGGCGTGGTCCATGTGGTTGGAGAGGAGGGTAGTGAATTGCGAGGCGAGAGTGTCTAGGGCGTCGGGGGAGGCTGTGGATGGGGGCGTGTTGAGTATTGCAACATGAAGGGTGGCAGTCTGGTTGATGAGGGAGGGTGTGCTGGATTGGTACTCGTTTATTGGGTGTTGTGTGAGGGGGAGTTTGAAGATGACTTTGCGGGTTATGTGTGGTGCGTGTGAGGGGTTGTTGGGCGTTGGGGCATGAGGGATGAGGGTGAAGGGGGCTGGAATGACGAGGTGGGTGGCCGAGTGGTCCGTGAAGTGTGTCGGGGAGGGGAAGACCGAGACGCTGGTAGGGGAGGGGGTGAGTAGCGAGGGGGCTGTGGAGAGCCAGTGGTCTAGGCAGCCGCCGCTGCGGGGGAAAGTGGGAATGGGGGGGTGGAGGGGTTGAAGGTGGGAGATGAGCAAGGAAGTGAGGGCGGGGTTTCTGGAACATTGGGTAGTGGTCGTTCGGAAGTCTTCGCCCCATAGATTGGACGCGATGAGACGGGTAGTCGTCTGCGAGTCGGAGGCCCTACGCTGCTACTTATGCGTACATGCGGGTCAGTTGGGGGGTGTGGAGTTGTGGCATGTAAACTCGGAGGAGGAGGTAAGGGGTGCCTATCAAAGTTGAGGGGGCGATAAGGAACGCTTACACTCGGTGAGTAACATTGCATGTCATCTCACCCTCAGCAAGTGCCTAGCACTTGTCAATCACATGACACGCACTCACCTTGTCGTCAGCACACGCCAACATATATTCTGATTTTAGATGATATCTAACGCTCAGCAACTTGCCACCATCAGCAACCTAATCCTCTCGATTCTTTATTTGCTTGTCATCTTATAGTGCCGAGTCACAGCCGTACTATCACCATGCTACTTGACCAACATTGGTGTGTAGCAACTTGATTACCACACAAACTATGTCTCGCAACACTCCCCCTTGCTACGCAGACAAGCCCATGATAGCATTGCATAGCTTGCCATGCCTTGCACTCACTAATGGCTTGGTAAGCACATCAGCGAGGACGTTCTCCGTCGCACAATATTGCACCTCGATGTCTCCGCTCTCCACCTTCTCCCGACAGAAGTGGTACCTCACGTCCATGTGCTTGCTGCGTCCGGTCGTCATGCTATTCTTGCTGAGTGCGATACAACTCTGATTGTACTCGTGAATGATGATGGGAGACCCAGAGTCTAGGTGAAACTCATGATGCAGTTGCTTAAAAACATCGCCTCCTGAGTGGCCGCAGTCAACGCGATATACTTTGCCTCCGTTGTCGACAACGCCACAGTTTGTTGCCGCTGACTTTTCCAACTAACCGCTGCACCGTTGAGCATGAACACATACCCCGTGCGAGAGCGCAACTCGCCAATACCACTCGCGTAATCAGAATCTGACCATCGTACCATCTTTGATGAGGGTGCGCCTGTCAGAGTTGGGAACGGATAGTTACACGGAGGTCGTGCCGGCCCCACAAGGGGGCCGGCTGTGGTGACTCGAGAAGTGAGAGGAGAGAGATGGCGGCCGGCGAAGGCACCGGCAGGGCCGGCCGACCGCCACTAATAGGGAATAGAGTACCGCTAATAGCATAACACAAAGTACTGTGATGACAAATAGCTACCTTGTACATAAGGCAACGGGGTGCTAGTGCTAACACTCCCCCCTCAAGGTAGCCGAGGTCTTGACTTCGTCCTAGCTTGCGTTGAGGAAGACGCCATCTTGGTCGAAGGTGTAGTGCTTTTAGCGTGTGTCTCAAGCCGGGTAGGTGTAGCGACATGCGCTCACAAGAACGTGCCGCTACCGGCGAGTTGCCGATATGAAGCGGCTCCAAATGTAATGCGTATTGTACTATTCTGACATGAAGCGGGAAAAACTGTCCACGGGCGAATTAGCCGACGCATGAGAGCGACCGGCGAGGAAGATGCAAAGCCAAAAGTGCTGTTAGGAGCGTATGGGCACGCAAAGGCATAGATGGGCGCTCGTGTTGACTCCCCCCTTTCGCCGTGGGCAAGTTAAACTCCTCGCTAAGTAAGGTGAGCGTTGCGGCTTTGCCTCGGGATAAAACAATAACAATACTAAGTAAAGTACGCACATGCCGAATTTTCGCGGGTCGGTCTTAGAACTAGATCCGGTCGAGAGCATCGGTAGGCTGAAGGCTAGGTAAGACTAGAAGCTTGGTGGGGCAAGCGTGGCGCCGGGCGCTTTACACACGCTCTTCTCCTTTTTACGTGGGAGATGGTAGGACAATCGCGGACAACCAGCTCGAAGGCGAAGCGTGGTATCGGTTGGACAATGAATTACTAGCGTGGCGCCGAGCACTTTACACACGCTCTAGTCTTTTTGACGTGCGAGTAGGTAGGACTAGCGTGGCGCCGAGCGCTTTACACACGCTCTTCTCTGGTGTAATTTGGTGGAGGGCCCATGACATGTTAGAGTTGGGAACGGATAGTTACACGGAGGTCGTGCCGGCCCCACAAGGGGGCCGGCTGTGGTGACTAGAGAAGTGAGAGGAGAAAGATGGCGGCCGGCGAAGGCACCGGCAGAGCCGGCCGACCACCACTAATAGGGAATAGAGTACCGCTAATAGCATAACACTAAGTACTAGGATGAGAAATAGCTACCTTGTACATAAGCACTAGGGAGCGGGATGCTAGTGCAAACAGCGCCACCGTACATCAACACCGAATCGGCGGTCCCCTTGAGGTAGCGGAGCACCCTCTTGGCTTGCTCCCAATGTTACTGAGAGGGGTCGGACATGTACCTACTATGGTGGCTAACAACCATTGTGATGTCGGGCCGTGTGCTTACGGAAGCGTACAACAAGCTGCCGATCAAATTTTGATATGGCACTAGAGCGGGAGGCAACCTTGATGTCGACGTCTCCACACAATTGCTCAAAGCATCGACCGCCATAGGTGAGCCCACTGGCTTGCAGCCCATCATGTTGAAGCGCTCCAACATATCTAAGACGTATTGTTGTTGTCCAATCCTAATGATGCGGTTGCCACGATCACGCTCGATTGTCATGCAAAGCAACCATGACACTGGACCGAGGTCTTGCAAGTTGAACCTTTCGCCGAATGCCAACTTGAACCCAACCATGAAGCTACCCGCCGGTCCGACGATGATGTTGTCGTCCACGTACAACGCCAAGACATAAAGCTCACCCTCCTTGATGAAGACGTAAATGCCGGGATCCACCTTGGATTGGCTGAAGCCATACTCCTCTAGCCATGCTGTGATTGTCTTATTCCAGTTCCTAGGAGCTTGCTTGAGGCCATACAATGATTTCTTCAACAAGCACACTCGCTCCCCTCCATTGATGTCGAAGTGACGGAATCCTTCCGGCTGCCTCATGTAGATATTTTCTTCGATATCGGCCTCCAAGAATGCCGTCACCACATCAAGCTGCTCCACCTCCCAATCATTATAAGCAGCAAGCGCGAGCAACGTTCGAATAGAAATCACCCTCACTGTGGGAGCGATGGTATCGTGGTAGTCCACACCCATCTCCTGAGTAGACCCGCGAGCCACAAGTCTTGCTTTGTACCTTGCAATCTGTCCATTGGCATCGCGCTTCAGCTTGAACACCCACTTGGAATCTACGAGTTTGCGGCCGGCAGGACAAGGGACCAATGTCCAGGTTTTCCGAGATACAAGTGAGTCATACTCGCTCTTGAGAGCTGCCTCCCACTCCCCCATTAAGGACTCCTCAGTGCTTGCTTGTATGACACAGGTGCTTAAACCGTCGGGTTGCTGGCTGACTAAATCCATCCGTCTCCCGACGTCCATCCATCTCCCGATGCGCCCGTTGAACGGAGATTGTACCTAGGACTGGGTACGCATTGCTGTGGTGCGGCAGTGGATCGAAGATTATACCTTGGACGTGGAGTCACCCCCGAATGCATGTCCCGTTCATTTTCCATCGACCCGGAATGTTGCCGCGACTCCCGTAGCGGCGAGTCCCCTGAAGGTGTATCCCGTTCTTCGCTACACATGGTGCGCGGGATGATGTCCTCTTCATCATCAGTGCGTTGCTCCGCATTGCTCTCCCCCATGGAGAGGACAGCAGCCTAACCTAACACCACGTTACGGCTGCTCACCACCCGACGAGTAGCAGGATTGTACGCCAACCACGCCGGTGATTCGGAAGCGTAGCCCACAAAGACACCCTTCCACGCGCGATCGTCAAGTTTGCGGCGTTGAGACTTGTCAACGAGGACATAGGCCGGACAGCCGAAGACCCGCATGGAGCTCAAATCAGCTCGTCTACCGGTCGCCAAGGTGAAAGGTACACCGCCGGCTCCGCTACTATGCACACGATTGCGGACATGCACCGCAGCGGCCATCGCTAGAGCCCAATACGATTTCGGCATCGCGGCTTGGCGGATCATTGACTGCGCCATCGGGACCAATGTCCCCCACTGCCGCTCAATCCGGCCATGTTGCCAATGCGCGTAAGGGGCAGTGATCTCCACAGCGATGTTGAACTCATCCAAGAGGTTTCGAAAGGCAGCACCTTAGAACACCGTGTCATTGTCCACCCGAAGCCGACGAACTGTGTGCCCAAGAGAATGGATGGTAGTCAACATGCGACGGAATGAGGCGGGAGCCTCATCCTTGGCTGACCTCATCATGCAGCATGAAACGGCTCCGGAAATCAACCGCACACAAGCTGAACCGCCGTCCTCCCAAGGATGGAACACTCATAGGACCGCAGAAGTCTAAGCCTAAGACCTCAAAAACACGAACGTTCCGGTCAGCCGGCTCACGCGAGATACGACGGACGTGCGACTTACACACAGCACATGTCTCACAAAAGCCCAACTTCTCCGACGCAGAGAACGCCACACCCTCCACCTGAGTGGCCAACAGCCCGTCCAATTGCGATTTGCCAAGGTGACCGAGTCGGGAATGCCACAGCCTTTTTTCTGCAATGGCGCAGTGGCGACCGAAGCTGTAGGATTAAACGAAGCAACCCGCGCCGGCAACCACACCAACAAATGCGCGCGCTCCAACGGAACCACCACGCCACCACCATGACCGGCATGAAGACGAAGGTGATCCATGGGATCATCTAACACCACATAATGACCTTGTCGCCGAGTTTGGGTGAGGCTGAAAAGCCGATGGTAAGATCACGACGCGCGACATGAGCTCAGGAACGTGGAGCACATTCTTTAGAATGGCAAGAATCTCCTCTCAATCGTCTGCCTTCACAATGATGCGGACAGAGCCCGCGCCAACTGCGCGGGAGCTGATACCCTTCACCCAAAGCCGGTCGGTGAGCGCTCGATACTCACAGAAGTCACGGCGCACACTAGTAATGTGATGGCTGGCGCCGCTGTCGGCCAACCACATCCACGTTTCCCCATCGCGCTCGAACATGTGTCGAGCCTCGGAGAATGGCCTCGCAGGGGTGGCCGTCACGTCCATGACCGCCGGAAAAGCAACCGGGGAGTCCACTTGCGCAAAGTTACCTCCGGTGTGGTTGTCCGGGCACTGGGACGTACGATGGCCCTTCTTACCACAGCCATAGCAAACTGTTGTAAGTAATACCTTATAGTTATTAGTTGCAGATAGCTACTTTAAGCTATTCTAGATATGATTAGTACATGTCTAGATCGGACATACCGATAACCTGTTTGTACTGGTACAGAGCTGGCGCTAGGCTTCAGCTCTAACACTTATGTTGTCCCGACACCACGCCTCGGGCTAGTTGTCTCTGTGACTGTCCCTTTGCGTGACTGTGACTGTAACTACGTATGCGTTAGTTACCTTCCTTATTGATCGTGTGTGCACGGTCTAACGGGTTATGGGCCCCCGCCTCACGTCACTCACGCGCGAAAACCTGGTTCGGCGAGCTGCGATCGCCACCTCTCCCGATGAAGGCAAGATTACATAGATACCTAGTACTTTCATCCTGTAGTCGGAGGTATCGCCAGTATAATCAGCGCTTTAAAAATCCCACCCTCCATCCCACCTAAGTCAGCCGCTCGAGGACGCCAGACAGCCACCCACACCGACGCACTCGTCGTGTGTGGACAGGGTGCATACAGGTCCAAGCTGGAGACCGGGAGGGGGGGCGCACTATCGGGTGAATACACATATACAGAGTGCACGACAGCCTTAGATTACTGTATTAATCAATATATTATCGTAGCGACTCAGCCGCCGCCGCATCGTCCCACCTGCACTGGCCGTGGCCCCGACTTGTACCCCATACTGGGTGGAGGACACAGAAAAGGTGCTTTGAGACACCCCGGGGCATCAGGCCGAGGGGTCGGCGGGCATCAGGCCGTCTCTCTGCATACCGCTGTTAGGCACACGTCCGGCTTGCGGTTTTTACCGCTGCGTGTTTTTTCAGCTCTTGTTTTTCGCCCTGTGTCGAAATGGCGCCGAAAACTCGCTATGTCGACAATCCCCCCGATTCGCCTCCTGCTTCCCCTGACCTCAGCTCTCCGAAGAGCTCTGTAAGTCCCACCCCTGCTACCCTCGCACTCGTCCTGCAGCAAATGGCGCTCATAAACGCCCGCCTGGATGCTCAGTCTGCTGCTGCTGCTGCTACTGCTGGTCCTGTTGCTGCCCCTGCGGACCCCTCTTTCGCTGTGCGTCGTCGACGCGCAACTCGACCCCCATCGCGACAGCCACTCTCTGAACCTTCTTTCCTCCGACCCCCCAACATACGCATCTCCCTTTCCCGGCACTCGGCTGGACGCGCAGCCGGCCCACGATGCTGCTTTCGCTGAAGCGTCGGTTGGCAACCCCCATGTCACACTCCGCCGCCACGATGCGCACAACGCCCCACAGCCTCACGGACTGCCCGCGGAACACCTACCACCACCCCCTCCGTACCTTCCTGCAGGGTATGCCCTCCCGGATCCCGGACCTTTTTTCCCGGCGGCCCCGCCGCCCCGCGTCCCCGCCTCCCGTGGCCACCCGCACCCGTACGCCCCCCCGCTTTCAATGGCCGGCCACTCTCCTTTCCCCGGCGGCCCACCTTCTCCCTTCCCCGGTGGACCACCGCCTCCCTTTCCTGGCCGGCATTCGCATCCTACACAGCGTGGTGGGCACACCACCCGTGGCGGGCGTCGCCCCACCATTGACCCTGTGGTCATCGGCCGCGCGGCCCACGAGGCCACCGGTTTCGACAAGGACGCCCTCAACCGGTCCATGAAGATGTCGGTCCCTACCATGGGGCCCACCACGGACTTCAAGCAGTGGAAGAGGAACTTCCTTAATTTCCTCTCCATCAAGGCCACTTACCTCATCCCACAGCTTGCCCTCCGCGACTCGGGCGTCATGTTAGACGAACCGGCGCAACACTACGCCTACACCCTGCTCCTTCATGCAACTAGCGCGAACCCAAGCGCCGACCAAGCGATGAAGTGCGTCTCCCCAGCACGCCCTGACTGCGCAGCGGCAGCGTGGGACCTTCTGTGTGAACGTCTCGACAGTCGGTCCTTTGCTCGCTCATTGTCGCTGCTGGACAACTTGATGATCAGACAACGCCCCGGACAGTCACTGAGTGACTATGTCCACTACATGCGACAGACGTTCGACGACTACAACGAGACATGTCAGATGGTTGGTGGTTCCGCTGCCATTCACCCCCACAACCTCGGTCTCCTCATGCTGCGCGGTATTTCCATCAACGGCCCACACGGTCAGGCCAAACAGTGCGTCATCAACGCGTTCGACACATACTACCTGCAGTCCGCTGATGACGTGATGGCCAGCATCCTCCACCTTGCGCACAATATGGACGAGGACGACGCCCCGGCCGCAACAGCTCCCCACACCTCACCGCCTCCCATCTCCGCGTTTGTCGCTGCTGGCCGCGGATCACACAACGGTCGAGGCCACCCTCCACGTGTCCCTCGCGGTGGTCGCGTCCTGCCCACCAAGTGTACCGCTTGCGGCAGCCCGGACCACATCTTGTCCTCATGTAATGCCCCGGATGACGCCCTCTTGCGGTGGACACTCGCGAAGCGCAAAATGATCATCCAGAAGTACGGCACCCCTGCTGGTGGCGCTCACTCTGCGCACGCCGTTGTGCTGAGCGACATCCCCGCCGATGACTTTGACAGTTTGCCTACCCTCGAGGAATGCACGGATGATTACGATGACACTACCGAGATGAGTGTGCCTTTCAGCTCCGTAGCCTTCTCCTCTTCCCTAACCCCCGGTCGTAACCTCTCACAGTACTGGGTAGTCGATTCCGCCTGCTCGATCAACCTCACCGCGTTTAAAGGCGACTTCGTACGATTCACACCCCCCTCCGCTCCCTCGCGCGTTGGCGGGGTTGGTGTTGACGTCAAGGGCAGTGGCTCCGTCCGAATTTCAGTCCGACTTGACACAGGCGTACTTATTCACCGCAGTGTCCATGCGTTGTACACCCCTGACTTGTCCTCTCGCTCTGCTCAGCGCATCGGCCGGTTACTTAGTGTGAGTTGGATGCAGACCCACAGCGGTTGTGAATTCATCTTCCCCTCTAACTCTGACATTGGTTTGCTTGTGGTTCCCACATGAATGGGTGTGCTAGAGCCCTCCGGAAACGGCCTCTACCTCCTCCCCCACCAGCCAGAGCCCCCCCCCAGTACCTCCGCGATGATAGTGAATTCTCCCTCCCCTAGTGTTGCCCTTGCTGCCCAGTGCGACCCTATACTGTGGCACCGTCGGTTTGGACACCTAAAATGCAAAGCCTGCGGGCCCAGCACACGCACGGTGTCCCGACTAGCCCTGGGTTAACCAGCTTTGTAACCAATGTCTCTTGCGACTCATGCTTGTTACACAAGGCCACAGCTGCACCGCGCAACACCGATGTATGCGCGAAACCTTCCCGTCCCCTCCTCAACCTCTCCTCTGACCTATGGGGACCGGTCAACGTCCCCTCCCCACATGGCCTCCGCTACTGCTTGCTCGTCATTGACCACCACACCCATTACATGTGGGTGCGTTTCCTCAAGTCCAAAGACGATGCGTGCTCGGAGTTGGAAAACATCCTCCTCGACATCAAGCACATGCATGCACGTTACCACTCCCAATCGGGCGCGTTTGCACCAATCATAAAATTTGACTCGGACTCTGTCTTTGAGGCTACAACAACCCGTCAGATGTGCGCACAACTCGGCGTCGGGGTCCAGTTCTCTGCCCCATACGCCCACCACATGCTCGGCAAAGCCGAACGTCCTTGGCGCACTATCCGGGACAATGCGTCAGCGATGCTCCACAGTATGGCCGTTCCCAACTCCATGTGGTCATGCGCTGTCAGCACTGTTGTGTACCTCCGCAACCGCACGTACAGTCGCTCAGTCGGCCCCACTGGTGGCATCCCACTCACCCTCCTCACGTCGTTTGTGCCTGACGCCTCCAAGTTTCGCGTCTTCGGGTGCGCCGTCTTCGCCAAGGTGCCTGACAAACTGCGTCGAAAACTCAGTGAAAAGGCGTTTCGTGGCGTCATGGTCGGCTACCCCACTGA
This sequence comes from Tetraselmis chui, assembly GCA_026401115.1. NCBI lineage: Eukaryota > Viridiplantae > Chlorophyta > Chlorodendrophyceae > Chlorodendrales > Chlorodendraceae > Tetraselmis > Tetraselmis chui. Next base: position 332,264 of record JAPMLY010000090.1, read on the forward strand.
CGCACCCGGGTACCTCGTTTACAACCCGGAAACCCGCCGAATCACCATTTCCGTCCATGTTGTCTTTCAGAAAGACACCCCGGGCTTCGGCGCACAACTCTCCGTCGACTCCACCATCACCAACCCTTCGGATGACGCCCCGGCCACCTCACTCCAATCCCACCCCATCGACATACCATTGCCAGACCCCATGCTCCCTCATGCCGCCCCTCGCCAAGCTCGGCTCCGTTCCCATCCCCTACGCTACGGCGACATGGTTGCCCACGTGTCCGACTTCCCCCCGACCCTCGTGACGGCGTGTTGTGACCCTGAACAGGGCAAAGCCAAAGAGGACATCTTCGAACACCCTCACGTTCCCAACCTTATCAGTGGTCCCCCTCACACACCTGCCGGCACATCGCCTACTGCCGTCGCCCTCCTGTCCGCCCGGGAGTGTGTGGAACCGAATTCGTACCGAGCTGCCTTGGGCAGCGCCCATGCCCCCTAGTGGCAAGCCGCTATGCAGCAGGAGTACTCCTCCCTCATGGACAACGGCACTTGGGAACTCGTTGACCTTCCCCCGGGTCGCATGGTAGTTAACAACATGTGGATCTACAAAGTCAAGTCTGACACCGCCGGTGACGTCTCCCGCTTCAAAGCGCGGTTCGTCGCCAAAGGGTGCAGCCAACGCGCTGGACTAGATTACACTGAGACGTTCTCTCATGTCATCCGCATGGCCAGCCTGCGTCTCTTCCTGACCATCGCAGCCGCCCGTGACCTTGAGCTTTGCCAACTTGACATCGACACTGCGTTTCTCTACGCACCCATTAAGGAAGACGTGTACATCCGCCAGCCCCTCGGCTTCAGCGATGGCACGTCCAAAGTGTGTCACCTCAGGCGCTGCCTATACGGCCTGAAGCAGTCCCCCCGCGAGTTCAACATGCTCCTCCGTGCTTGGCTCGTCGACAATGGGTGGCAACAGTGCGTTTCTGACCCTTGCATCTACATCTTCCGCACCGGCCACGTCTTCGCCATGATCGCGTTGTACGTCGATGACATCCTTGCAGCCTGCAATGATACCGCATGGCTTGCATCGTTCAAGGCCAAGCTCGGAGAACGGTTCAAGATCAAGGACCTCGGCGACCTCTCCCAATTACTCGGCATGCACATCACCCGTGACCGCTCGGCACGCACCGTCTCCTTGGACCAATCCAAGTACTTGCGCGACATCCTCGCCAAGTACAACATGACCGACGCTAGACCGTCGTCCCTTCCCATGGACCCTGGCTTCCTCGCCGGCCTCGCGCACATGTCCTCGCCCCATCTCACCGGCGTGGCCAAGGATGTTTACCCAAGCCTCTTGGGCAGTCTCCAGTACGCGGCCGTCTGCACGCGCCCCGATGTCTCCACGGCGTTGAGCATCCTCGGCTCAGCCCAAGCTTCCCCCACGGAAGCCCACCTGCAGGCTCTGAAGAAGGTCCTTCGATACCTCCATGGCACCATCGACATGCGCTTGACGTTGGGGGGGGGCACGGACCACAGTCTCCAACTCACAGGCTTTGCCGACGCTGACTGGGCAAACGACAGCAGCACCCGCAAGTCCCGTTCGGGCTACCTATTCACACTTGGACGCGGGCCCATCAGTTACAAGTCCAAACAACAAACCTGTGTGGCCCAATCCACGTGTGAAGCCGAGTACTACTCTGCGGCGGATGCCACCAAGGAGGGACTCCATCTCCGGCAACTTATGGGGGAGATCTTTAACGCCCCCATCACCGAAACCACCACCATCTGGGAGGACAACCAAAGCGCCATCGCGTACTCCCATAACGCCTTGTTCAGCGAGAAGACCAAGCACATCGGTCTGAAATGGCACTTCCTCAAGGACCATGTGGAGCAGAGAACTATCAAGTTGAGATACCTCCCCACTGACCAGATGGTGGCTGACATGTTCACCAAGCCCCTCCCATGACCAGCACTCACAAGACACCGAAGTGCAATCCTTGGAGGACAAGACCCAATGCAACGCTTCATCCCGTAGCTACCTTCAGGGGGAGTGTTGCAAGTAATACCTTATAGTTATTAGTTGCAGATAGCTACTGTAAGCTATTCTAGATATGATTAGTACATGTCTAGATCGGACATACCGACAACCTGTTTGTACTGGTACAGAGTTGTCGCTAGGCTTCAACTCTAACACTTCTGTTGTCCCGACACCACGCCTCGGGCTGGTTGTCTTTGTGACTGTCCCTTTGCGTGACTGTGACTGTAACTACGTATGCGTTAGTTACCTTCCTTACTGATCGTGTGTGCACGGTCTAACACAAACACCACGAAAATTCTCGCTTCGCCTCTGCCATATGAGGTACGACGAGTAGTCGCAGCTCCTTGAAGAGATTTCAGTTTGTCTTGGAGGTCGGAGACTTGCCGCTTCAAAAGATCAGTCGTGGCGTCATCATGAGACGCTGCAAAAGCCGCATGCGTTGGAGGCTCCGCTGTATGTGATTGCGCACGAGTCTCGATGCGCATGCCCTTTTGACGAAGATCACGCTTAACGGTATCCATGCTGAGGTTGTGTACGTCCCACGTGTCGGTGATTGAGCGGTATTCGCTGCGCAGGCCCTTCACCAAGTACATGATGATACGCCGGTCGTGGACGAGGTCTCCAAGTCGGGCAAGCTGTCGTTGCAGTCGAACTAATATAACCGGTTCATGTATTGAATGCCGCTCTCGCCGTCTGCTTGCGGCGTCACCAAGTCCTGCAATAGTTCCGTACACCGGTAAATACCATCGTCCTCATAATGATTGACTAAGGCGGTCCATGCAGTGTGGCCGCACGTCTTGTCATCCTCGCTAACATTCTCGATAATGGAAAGATCGTCCTCCGGCAGCGCAAGAATCAATGTGGAGTACATGTTGACTTGTTGTTGAGAGGAAGCGGCATCATCCGACGACAAAGCCGGAGCCCACTTTTGCATCGGGCCAAACGCACGGAAACGTTTCTTCCACATATCAAAGTCTCGCCTCTCCCCACTGAGCTTCGGTAGTTTTACGGAGTCAATATCATGTGCGTCGGATGCGCTGGCAAGAGCACCAGAAAATCAGGAAAAAAAGCCACCAAGAAAAGCACCAACCGGTCACGAGGCGGGCAACACGGCTCAGAAAAGGCGACAACAAAGGGCCGACCGAAGACGCAGCTGTACTTCCGGAGTCTATACAGCCAAGGCAATCAGAAACGAGTCTCAGAAGGTCGGTCAAGTGACGTCGTACAAGACTGCTGGAACACTTTTGGTAAGATGCCTTTCCAAAATTTCAGCCCGACCTCTATAGGCTTTCACGAGAAAAGAAACTGGCGGGTGACAAGCTCCGGAAGCGAATAAAATTCCAGAAAGCGCCAAGCTATAACAAAGGAAAGCAAGCCGATCTTCACGTCACACGAGACGGCGTTCGGGGGTTCAAGCCGGCTCCAAGCGACACAAACAAGTCGCTACCAGCCGGGTATCGAAGTAAAGCTACAAACACAAGCAAGAGCCAGCCACTTTGTGAGCCAGTCGCACCTCACGTATCGTGCGACACCACAAAGGTCTACCACTCTTCGAGAAGAAGCTCTAGGTCCCGGTCAATACAAATGACTCCAACAACTAGCAGCTAGAGGGCCCATAACCTGTCAAAGTTGAGGGGGCAATAAGGAACGCTTGCACTCGGTGAGTGACACTGCATGTCATCTCACCCTCAGCAAGTGCCTAGCACTTGCCTATCACGGGACACGCACTCACCTTGTGGTGAGCACACGCCAACATATATTCTGAGCTTTTAGATGATATCTAAAGCTCAGCAACTTGCCACCATCAGCAACCTAATCCTCTCTATTGTTGATTGGCTTGTTATCCTATAGTGCCGAGTCACAGCCGTACTATCACGATGCTATTTGACCAACATTGCTGTGTAGCAACTTGATTACCACACAAACTATGTCTCGCAACATTGAATGGGTGAGGGATGATGGATGGGCCAGCGATGTGGGGGGCGAGGTGGGGTGGTGGAGGTATGACACTGGCTGAGTGAAGTGAGGTCTTGCGGACCGCGAAGAGGACGCATGCGTTGGGTTGGGGCACAGGTGAGTGAGGCGGAAGAGCACTGTTGAGAAGATATTGGGGGCGGGCGATACGCCAACGGGATTTGCGGGTCGCGTGGTTAAAGATGAGGACGTGGGTGGTGGGTGGGTGGTTGCGAGGTACTCGACGTCCATGATGGACGTGTGGAGGCCGCGTGTGTTAATGTTGATAAGGTGGAGTGGTTTGACGATGTGGTGGGAGAGGATCGGTGAGGAGAGGCGGGCGGGGTGTAGGCGAGGGTGGGTCGGTGGTGAGGGGTGGGAGGGGGGTGGGAGGGAGGCGCGGGGGGTGGGCTGTGGGGGGTGGAGGGCGGTAAGTAGTTGGGAGCGCCCGATAGGGAGGGGAGTGGAACGGAAGGTGTGGTGCCAGAGAAGTGAGCGTTGCGAGTAGACGGTAGTGCGGGGGTCAAAGGAAGGGGGGTGGTATACGTGGTCGGGAGGTGCTGTGAGGATAAAGTAAGTGTGGAGGAGGACGCGTGTTCCGCACGACCACGCGTGTGTCGCGTCGTTCTGCCGTGGGGTGTTGAGGACGCGGAGGGTTCCGGTGGGTGGTGGTGGCCTGGCGCTCCAATAGGCGAGGGAGTGAGGCGGAGCGCGCGAGTAGGGTGTGTGTGGGGGGGTGGAGGGAGTCAGTCATGGTAGCCGATGTGTGGGTGAGGTGGAGGAGACCAAAGTGGGAATGTTGTCAGGTAAGGACGAGTAGACAATGACGGGGCGGGCCAGGGTGTGGGGGTGAGCCTTTGTTTGAGAGGTTAGTCCACTGGCTTGGGTGTATCTTATGGTTATGGAAGTTGTTGACCTCGTTATTGGTGATTATCGTGTATGAGTAACATGCGGTGGAGCATAGTTTAGCGAGGGAGGTAGCAATGGAGTAGGTGTTGGTTAGTTCTTGGTAGCGTCCCCATTGGAAGGAGAGTACTGCGGAGGAGTCGAGATTGCCAATGGGGGTGTGGAGGCCGTATTCAAGGTTTAGATCAAACATGTAGTTGTGTAGTTTGATGGTGTAAATTTGAGGGTTGAAGTGAGGCGGGAGTGAGGCCCGATGCGAGTTGGCTACAATGTGTCAACGGATATCGGGAAGGAGGGTAGGGGGGGTATGGGTCAGACCTCTGGGCCGTGTGGCCCATCCGATGTGGAGTTTGGGACGGGTATTGGCCTTGTTGGCCGGTGGAGACTTGGAGGTGAGGTTGGAAGGGCCGGAGGGGTGCGGATTTGCAGGGTCGGTGGCTGCGTCGTCTGGGAAGTCCTCGAGCATGTCCTCAAGGTCGGAGTCAGAGTCTGCCCATGAGGGGGCGGGTAGCGGGAGGAGGGAGGGGTGTGGGAATATTGCGGTGCTGAGGGTTGGGGTTGGGGCGGAGGTTGGGGTGGGGGGAAGAGAGGAGAGAAGGGTGGCGGGAGGGCGTGTGGTGGTTGTGCGAGGGGGTTGGCGGGAGGGGGGGAAGGGGAGATCTTCTTGTGGGGTAGGCGGGTGTGCTTGGTGATGCCGTCCGGGGGGGCGAGTTTGAGGGCGGGGTCGGTTGGGGGGCGGGTGTTGGGGGAGGAGTCCATAGGGTCGTGTGGTGGATGGGTGGGGTTGTACGAAGGGGGGGCGGGTGGGGGGATGTGGCGGTGGTGAGGGTGGGCGCGGACGAGGGGAGGGGGGGTTGGGAGGGGAGTGAGTGTGTGCGGGGGGGGGGGGGTTGGGGTCAGGGTGTGTGAGGGGGGTGGAGGAGGAGTCCATGGGTCCGGCGGAGTATCGGTGATAGTGGGGAAGGGGGTGTGGCGTGTTGGAGTGGGCCGGTGTTCGGGGGAGGGGGCTGGGGAGGTGGCGGTGGGGCTGTCGGCGGATGGGGTTGTGGAGGTGGAGCGGCGTTCTTACGAAGGGTTGGGGGTGCGTGGGAGTACCGTGGTGGGGTGGGTGGGGAAGGATGAGAGTTGGATGTCGGGAGTCAAGGTCGAAGGGGGTGTCCTCGTCGGCGTCCATCATCGAGGAGTTGGAGATCTCGAGCTGCCGCTTGGTGTATGTGTTACCGTCTAGAAGGTGGCGGGTCCAAAGGAGGAGCATGGCAAGGGGGTTGCGGTAAAGGGTGTTGTGTTTGGAAATGTTGAGTGGTTGGGGGGAAGGGATGTTAGTGTAGATAGGGTCCGAGAGCCGGGCCCTACCGAATGTGGAGTAGTGGTGGGGGTTGATGTTAAGTGTGCAAGAGACATGGGTGTGTGAGCTTATGTGAACGAATGGGTGTCTAAGGGGGATGGTGGCATTGCCGTTGGTGGATATGATGCAATACATTTCGGTGGTGAGTGAGATTTGGATGATGGTGGCGATGACGGGGGAGGGGGAGGGGTGAGAGCGGTAGTAGGAACCATCTGGGAACTTCTGTAGGGAGGTGTGGCATGTGAGGTCAAAGGTGAAGTGGGGGAGGGATGTAAGGTGTTGTGAAGGGGTGTGTATTTGCGTGTTGCTTGGTGTAGGAGAGCGGAGAGCCAATGTGTGGGTGGAATGACGCCGTTGTCGTCAATGCAAGGTAGTGAGAGGGTGTGCTATGACTAAATGAAGATTGTGGTGAGGCAAGTGGCCGTCCTAGAGGTGCTTGGGACGTGACAAGTGACATGGGGGGGTGAGATGGTGACTGTGTAAAGATGGGGGGCAGGGGGCACTGGGTTGTGAAGTGAATTATGTGAAGTGTGTAGGGATACATGGCATTGTTGTGAGATCCCTATGGTGGATATGATAATGGACACATCAGTACGCTGGACTCCCGGGGAGTGTTGGCCCTCCATCTATAGGTGTTAGCTATAGGTGTTCGCTGTGTGTGCACGATGCGATGCGATGGGTTCATATGCACAATATGTTCCTATCGGGTACCGACTTTTGGCGGTACTTGGATAAGGCGTACAACTCCGTTCCGGGAAGCGGCGGTTCTAACCCCCTTCATGCCATTCCGTGTGTTCATGGATTAACATGTTATGGGCCCATGAACTCCGGCCGGTGCCCTAGTAAACCCTCCGCGTTTACTGCGGGGTTTACTAGGGCACCGGCCGGAGTTCATGGAATGATGTCCATTAAGGGGGAGTGTTGTGAGATCCCTATGGTGGACAAGATAATAAACACATCTGTACGATGGACTCCGGGGGAGTCTTGGCCCTCCACCTATAGGTGTTCGCTATAGGTGTTCGCAGTGTGTGCACGATGCGATGCGATGGGTTCATATGCACAATATGTCCCTATCGGGAACCGACTACCCTGTGAATGAATGGGGTTATTAGGAAGGTGGATGATATTTACTTAGTAGGAGGAAGGGTCGTCTTTGATCGGGGTCGGGTCGTCTATTGGTTGGAGGGCGTCCGCAAACTAGAGGAGGAACTGGGTCGATTCCGGGAGGTCCCCGACTTGGGAGGGCAGGGACGGCGAGTGGGCGGTCTAGGCGGGGGCTAGCTCGATCGCGAGGAGGTTTGTGAGAAGGTCATGTTCAAGGGCGACGGTTTCCGGGCCAGAGAGATTAATGAAGAGGGGGAGCTGAGTTTGACACGGCGACTTGAGATTTCGGGGACCGTTACTGCTATGAGGAACTCAATTTTCTGCCGAGTCAAAGTGGTCAATAGGTGGGGGATGGCTGCTGCGCGGGGCGGCGCCGGACCGGCCCATCGGAGTTCACGCTGCTGTGAAGTTAGTTGGTATAAAACATTATTGCACTCCAAATCTTATCACACTACAAGGGCAATCAAACGGGGGGAGATGCGAAACTATCACCGCCGACTTCGGTAATAAACCTATTAGAACATTTACATCTGTCAGAGTTGAGGGGGCAATAAGGAATGCTTACACTCGGTGAGTGACACTGCATGTCATTTCACCCTCAGCAAGTGCCTAGCACTTGCCTATCACAGGACACGTACTCACCTTGTGGTCAGCACACGCCAACATATATTCTGAGCCTTCAAATGATATCTAACGCTCAGCAACTTGCCACTATCAGCAACCTAATCCTCTCTATTGTTGATTGGCTTATCATCTTATTGTGCTGAGTCACAGCCGTACTATCACGATGCTACTCGACCAACATTGCTGTGTAGCAACTTGATTACCACACAAAACCATGTCTCGCAACACTCCCCCTTGCTACGCAGACAAGCCCATGATGGCATTGCACAACTTGCCATGCCTTGCACTCGCTAATGGCTTGGTAAGCAGATGAGCAACGCCGATCGTCTTCGCTCTGGGCCTGGCCTCCCATTGAGCGCAAGACTGGTGGACAGGGCTGCCGGACGGCGTGCACCATCCACCTCTCCCCACCCGAGCCTAGCTCACAATGGTCAGTGGATCCGTAGCGACACCAGACGGTACACGCTCAAAGGCGCAGCTTCCAGGGATTTGAATTTTATCCTCCCGACAGCTACCGCGCCATCCACTTCAAAATCTTCACAAGTACCCGTCAAAGTACTACGTCACACCCTGACACCTCATCGCTTACAAAAAGCTTCTTCACCGGTCGGCAGCGCGCCCCATCGCGCCCCTCCGAGCGTCCGGACGTCCCTGTCCGCCGCCAACATCCAACAAACCCAGGTCCCATCAGGCCTGGTCGCGTGCAGCCAACACGTGAACGACTCTCAAAAACCAACCACAAAAGCTAAACATACCTCCTACATCCCTCTCCCTCACTCGAAATCCTACTCGACCGCCATGTCTACGCCCCCTACCCCCCCCCCCACCTACAGGCAGGCCCTTCTGAAGGACCCCCCGCCGCATGGCCGCTTCACCGACCTCTACCAACCCCGGAACGCACTCGCGGGACACCCCCTGACCCCGTTTCTCACCGCACCCCAGCTCATCCACCCCCAGCAACTCCTGGGCACGCCACTGGACCCCCTCCCTCTCCGTCGTGGCCTACAGACCCCTCTAGTCCTGTCCCCCCCACGGTCAACCGAGACCACGGGACAGGCCGACGACCTCTCCACCCGGACTGTCGACTCCCTCCTCCTCACAGGCCAGTACTCCACCACCCCCCCCCACCTCGCTCGGTTCTGGATCCACGGAGTCTTCCTCCCGGATCCATCTCACCCCGACCCGATCGTGTCGGCATGCTCGTTGGCCCGCCGCTGGCTACTCGAAAGCCTACACGACCTTTCCGATCTCCCCAACCGCATCCGAAATATAATAGGCAGGGAAATCGCCCAACACACACGGTGGACCGCGACCGCTACACGAACCCTCCACCCCACCTCCCCGAAATGCAACGATGTCACCCCCCTGCCAGTCGAGCTCCACACGAGCTTCCAAGAGATCCACCTGACGATTCCTACCTCCTGTGTAGCGGTGGGGCTCCTGTACCAACTGACTTCACGCCAGCGTGAATTCAGTTCGGCCGGTCCAGTGCCCCCCTTCATACTCTCATCCCCTCCGCTCCTGGAAAAACTAAGTCAGCAGAAAATTCGCTTTCTCCGGGCTGCCTCAGCTCCAGGAGTTTCAGGCCGCAGGATGAAGATCCGCTCCCCGATATTCAATGGTATCACCGGCCAAGAAACAGTCGCCCTACTACAGGATCTCCTCACCTCCGACCTCGCGACAGCTCTCACCTCCACAGGTTTCACCCCCCCATCCCACAACCTGTGCAAACTCGAAGACCTACCCGAGCAAGCCCAGTTCACCCTCCAGTTCGCGGACGCACTCCAGCCGTTGGACACTCCCGTCCCGATCGAGTCCGACCCGTCCTCCTTCTGGGTAAATATCCTCCACCTGCCCAATAATCCCATTCATTCACAGTCTGGACCTGTATCCCTTCACATTTTCCCCCGTTCACCCTATGAACCAGTACCCCCTGACCACCACCTTCACACCATCACCATCACACCACCCCCCGTCACAGGACACGTCCCCGGCTTATCCTGGGCTGACACCTGCCTCACCACTGTCCTAGTCCAATCCCGCCACTCCCTCTCCCTACCATGCATCAACTCCGACGGTACCATTCCACCCACACACTGGTTATACACCCTCCTATCCCAAACTGCAACAGAATACCTCACACAACATACCCCCAACCCCACCCATCCTCCCCAACACCCCCTCAGCCTCTACCACTACACAACTCTGAAAAAATTCCCTGATGGCTCGTACTTTCGCTCCCACCCCTCCAACTCGCCCACTATCACCACCAGCATCCAAGTCTCACTCAGTGCTGAAATGTACTGCATACTCATCTCCACCAACGGCACAGTCACCATCCCTCTCACCCACACATACACCCACAGAGGCACACGCATTCCATCCACCTGCACACTCAATGTCAACCCACACCACTACTCCACCTTCGGAAAAGCCCGACTCCAGGACCCCATCTTCACCACCTCTCCCTCTCCGCCGCCCCTCACCATCACAAAAAAATTCACACTCCACCGCAACCCCCCAGCCCTCCTCCTCCAATGGACCAGACACCTCGCAGATACCCATGCCACCAGCCAGTGGCACCTGGAGCCCTCCGACTTCCAACTCCAGGAAGACGAGGACCTCCCTCTCGACCTCTCCTCCCTCCCGGAGATTCAACTTTCCAACACCCCGACCCTCCCAACCCAAAACACATGGCCACTACACCAACCCGCGACCTCACACCCCACCTCAACCTCCTCCTACCACGCCCACCCCTCCCCCCACCCTCCCACCCCCCCCCCGGTCCCACACCCTTACACACAACCTTCCCCTCTCCCCATCATCACCGAAGACTCCTCTGAACCCATGGACTCCTCCGCCTCACCCCCCCACCCCGCCCCCCACACACAACCTCCCTCCCACCCTCCCGTCCCCCCAAACCCCACTCAAACCCTCACCACACCTCCCACCCTCTCCCAACACCCCACCCTCTCCCTCTCCACTCCGCCCTCATCAGCAGACTCCCCTCCCCACACACGCCCCCCCACAGACCCCTCACTCAAACCAGCACCCCCAGTAGGGATTACCAAACCCTCACGCCCCTCCCGCAAGCAACCCTCCCCAACCCCCCCAACTCGTGTCCCCCCGCACCCCTCCCTCACACCCCCCCGTGCCCCTACCCCTCCTCCACGCACTCTCAACCCCAATCCCCCCCTACCCACGGACACCCAACCCCCCCCATCCGCCCCAACACACCATTCCCTCCCATCCGACACCCTTGAAGACGAGGAACTCGACCTCGACGGCTACTCCAACCTGTCGGAGGACAACGCGGCGACCCCTGGGACCCCACCGACCGCCGCTAACTCCCCCAATCAACCCACCATGTCCCCCCCGGCCGAGCAGGCCGACTATCATCATTAGGTCCCCCCAGGACGAAACGGAGGTTAGACCCCACACCCCTTCCCCCACCCCCCAACCAGACATCCGCGCTCATACTGTAACCACCGTACCTCGATTCACTCTACCGGCCCACTTCAGCCCCCGCACCTGCCGCACAACTATGCATCAATTTTTAATCGACTACAACCTGGACTCTGGTCTTCCCACCCCTATCGGCTACCTTGATTCCTCTGCTGTCCTCTCCTTCCAATGGGGACAGTACCAGGACCTATCTAACCTGTACTGCCTCGCGTCAGAAATCACCAAACTCCATTCAACTCCCTCCGCCTCGTACACAGTTATTACCAACACCGACGTCGATAACCACCACCGTACCTCCCAATACCCCAGCCACTGGACCAACCTAGCCAATCGAGGCCACCCCCCGCGTCCGGGGACGCCTAACCACTCTCTCCTCGTCCTCACGTGGCAACACTCGCACTTCGGCCTCCTCCACCTTACTCACTCCTCTGCTACATGGATTGACTCTTTACATTACTCCCCTCCTCCCGACCTCCTCGCCCGCTCTCTCAACCTCCTCTCGGCCTGGAACTCCTCCCCCCCCCCTCCCATCGGCGCCCTACACTCCCTCAACCCACCTCGCCAAAACGACTCCGACAGGGCGTGGTCGTGCGGCACCCATGTCCTCTTACACACATACTTCGTTGCCACAGCTCCCCCGGACCAACCTTACACTCCTCCCACTTTCGACCCCCGGTCCACAGTATACTCCCTACACACTATGCTCTGGAACCACACCTTCCGCTCCGCCCCCCTCCCACAGGGACGTCGCCGCCTCCTAGACGCTTTCTGTTCCCCCACATCCCCCTCACCCCCCAAACTCCCTCCCCCTACCCACCCCTCCCCCCCCCACCCTCCTCGCCCCCCACCTCTCCTCGCAACCCCACCCACAGAACAACCCCCCCCAGAACCCCCCTGCAACTCCCCCAACCCCACCTTCTCCGTTCAACCTATCCACACACACCACCCACTACATCCCCCCTCTCCTCCCCCCCTCCACCCACCTCCCAGACCCCCCCCCGTCGAGAACCCCCCAGTCGCCCCCCCCAGCACCACCCCCTCCCTCCCCTCCCCCATCCTCCCACACCACACATCCCAACCACTACACTTCATCACCCTCAACACCCGCGGCCTACACACCTCCATTATGGATGTTGAACACCTCTCCACCTCCCACCAACCGGACGTCTTAATCCTCACCGAAACCAACCACAACACCCACAAATCCCGCTGGCGCATAGCCCTCCCCCAATACCACCTCAAAAGCTCCCGACCCTGCTACTCACCTGTGCCCCTTCCCAACGCAGGCGTTCTCTTCGCGGTCCGCCGCGCCTCATTCCAGTCTGCCTCTGTCCTAACCCCGCCCCCCCACCTCATCCCCCATATCGCCGGACTAAAAATCGTCCCCCACTCAGGCACCCCTTACCTCCTTATAGGTACTTATATGCCCCAGCTCTACAACACACAACTGACCCGCCTCTACGCAGAAGTTGCAGCTTGGGGCCTCCGACTAGCGGACGAACACCCGCAACACCGCACCCTCTGGGGAGGGGACTTCCAATCGACCACCCACACAGGTATAGGACACCCTGCCCTCACCTCCTTACTCAAATCCCACCTCCTCCCCCTCCACGACCCCATCCCTACCTTCCCCCGCAGCGGGGGCTGCCTTGACCACTGGCTCACCACGCCTCCTTCACCTATCACCCTCCCACCATCCTCTTGCTCGATTTTCCCCTCCCCCTCCCACTTTACTGATCACTCTGCAATCCACCTCGTCATTCCCGCCCCTTTCTCACTCATGGCGCACCCCCCCCCTCCCCATACCCACCCCCACACACAACACACGACGCGCAAACTCACCTTTCGCCTTCCCCTCACACCCGACCACATAAAAGTATACCAATCCAGCACCCCCGACCTCATCAACCAAACGGCAACCCTCCACGCAGAAATTCTCAACACCTCATACACCTCGGCCACCCCCGACACCCTCGACACCCTCGCCTCACAATTCACCACACTCCTCTCCCAACACATGGACCACGCAGCCACAGTTTGGCCCCTCCTCCCCGACAAAAAACCCCGCCCACCCCAAGCGTCCCTTGACCCCACTTGGCTCACAAATAAAACACGCACTCAAATACTCAAACTCCGTAAATGCAGCAAAAACAACGGCCCCCTTCCCATCGCCCAAGCCCTATTAAACACAACGGAATATCTCTCCCCTGACGCCATCAAGCAACAGTGCCAAGCACGCATCCGCCAGCTCCTTCACGACACCACCACGAATAAAATAAAGAAAATAAAAACTCGAGCCAATGTGGCCTACGACACCTGCCCCAAACTCTCCCACCGCCGATTGAAAATTAAAAGCGGCCTCCTACCCCCCGCCGGCACCACCTCCACCCTCCACCGCATTACCAAACCCGATAAAACCACCGCATCCTCTCCCTCCGCCGTCATCGACGCGGTACACTCTCACTTCGCTAGCGAACTCGGCTGCGCCACCCCACCCGAACTACCCACCCCCCCATGGGAACTCCCTAACAACCCCGACAACTTTACCATCGAACCCCGCGGAGACCCCTCTCTCACCCTTGCCGACATGATTACCCGCGACACTTTCGATAAAACCCTCAACTCCCTAGGCACCGGCAAAGCCCCCGGCCCCGACGGTATCCCCAATGAAATAATCAAATTCCTACCCCCGGCGACCCGCTCCGCCCTCTTCTCTCTCCTCTCCCTCCTAGCACACAAATCCTACACTCCTCCTGATTGGTGCCACAGCACAACATGCCTCCTACATAAAAAAGGCGACCCCTCCCTCCTCGATAACTACCGCCCTATCGCCCTCATGAACAACCTCCTTAAACTATGGACAGCACTAATCAAAGATGCAGGCTCGAAGTACGCCGAAACCCATGGCATTCTCAGCGACCAACAAGACGGATTCCGACAACACCGCAGTATCCACGACGCCCTCTCCTCCCTCATTATGACGATGGAGGACGCGAAACTCCACAGCAAAGACATCTACGTCATGTACGCGGACTTCAAAGGCGCCTTCAACGCCGCGGACCACCGAATCATGTTCAAACACATGCGTCAACTCGGTATGCCTCCCACCTTTGTCGATACATGCGAACAACTATACGGGGTCTCAACCACATCATATATCACTCCTCACGGCCCCACCCCTTCCATCGACATCAATCGAGGAACCCTCCAGGGCGACACCCTCTCCCCCTTCCTATTCACCCTCTTCCTTGAACCGTTCCTTCGCTGGCTCACGGTGGGAAGCCGGGGCTACCGCCCAGGCCCCCCCACCACTAACGTTGACCCCACAGAACCCACAGCCACATACCCAGGACACGGCTTCGCCGACGACCTCAGCCTCGCTACGGGCTCGACCCCCAACATGACCATCCAGCTCAGAAAACTCTCCCTCTTCAGCGCCTACACCGGTATGACGGTCAACATCCGCAAATGCTGCATCACCGGCGCCCTCTGGCGTACAGGCAACGCCCTCACCCGCGCCAACACTACCCTCCTCGCATCCCGCCTGCAAACACAGTTCATCTCCCTAAACTCCACCCCGGCCCCCATCCCCTCCATTGGCCCCAGGGACACATACCGCGTCCTAGGGGTAGAACTAAACACCTCCCTCACCTTCACCAGACATTGGCACGAACTCAAACGTACCACTGCATCCCTCATCACCGCCCTTTCCACCTCCCCACTAACTCAATCCCGCAGAATCAGAGTCATCCGTGGCCTCCTCATCGGAAAACATTTTACCCTCCAGCTCGGCCTCTTCACGGACTCCCAACTCGACACTCTCGAAGGACAAATCTGCCGCGCTCTCCGCTCCGCCGTCTCCTCGGTACGTAACCTCCCCCGCACCGCCCTTCACCGCCCCACATCAGACCTAGGATACGGCCTCCCCTCCCTCAAAGCCCACGCCGCACAACTCACAGTATGCCACTTACATAAAATCATGAATGCCTCAGGCTATAGAGGCCACATGGCCCGCGCACACATACGCACCCTATCCACAACGTATTCCCACTGGCCCTCAGAATCCATCATGTCAACCTGTTACACTCCACCCACACTAAAATGCTTAGTCCGAGCTCAACGCGACGCGGGCACCCTATTCCACAACATTCCCCCACTCTCCCTCACCAACCCTATCGCCTCCACAATCCGTGCCCACTTCACCACTCAAGACAACGCCCTCCTCACCTCACTCCGGGACAAAGCCACACACATCACCGACCCTCACACATACAAACAAGCCTACTGCGATTTCTCCCCCCGCAAAACACACGCCTCCCTCCTACCCCGCCTCACCCCCCTCTGGAAAAACAACATTACCACATGGCCACAAGTCCTCCTCAGAGCCACCTCATCCTCATTCATCCTCAAATCATGCAAATCCATCACCACACTCACGGGGTCCACCACCCCCCTCTCAGTTCCCATCCGCCTCCTCGCAGCAATCCTCACCGAACCCCTCGATACTATACACAACCGCCTCCCCATCACAAGCCTCAATACCAACCAAGCATCCCCCCCCACCACTATACATCCCTCGTGGATCCCCCTCCTCTCCCCTCACCTCCCCCGTTCACCCCCCACCCTCCAATCCGGCATCTGCACCTCCCACACCACTCACTCCACCCCCACCGCACCCACCACACACTTAGACACAGAATACCTCACCCCCTCCGACCACCACTACCCCCCCTGCGACGTAACACGCATCATCTCCAAACACAAAGACACAGAATACGGCCAAACGCAGTACATGGTCGAATGGGCCCCGGAACACCTCACGGAATGGGACATTCAGCTACAACTCGACGACGGCTTCCGCCTCATCTCCTCCACTCCCACATCGGTATGCCTCCCCTCCCCCTCCCCCACCACATGCTCCATCTGTCATGACCCCCTGCACACAGAACCCTCCTCCACCTGCTGCACATGCCCGCACTATGCCATACACTCCCAATGTCGCCCAGCTCAAGGACCCACCACATGGCAGTGCGAGTGGTGCGCTCGCGGCCAACGACACGACCTTACCCGCCTCCACGAAGTGCAGTGGGCCCCGTGCCTACAACTCCACGACACCATCAGTGAGACCCCCTCCGGCCCCACCGCCCTTACCGCATTTAACTCCGGCTATGTCCCCTCCACCGCACCCATTTTGCCAAAACCCGGACCCCCTCCGTGGTCACACCCACTTATCACATTCAACCATGACCCCATCAACCCCGACCTCGACATGCTCCCTACCGGTAAATTCGCTATCCACGCACACCCATCACTCCACGACACCACCATACTCTGCACTCCCGACGGCCGCGCGGTCACCACCCTTAACGGCCCCCGCGTCCGCCACCTCTACCAACTCTTTCGCCCCGACCTCTCGCAGCATACGTTCGAAGAGGAGGTCTATCACCTCCTCACCCGTCTAGGTTCCCGCTCAGAAATCCACTCACCCACACCCGCCACCACCACCCGAAATAGATGGGCCACTAGAGAAGACCTCCTCACAGCCCTCCGTCACACATTCCGCATCCAGACAGAACTCTACTCCGACCCCCTCAATAAATCCCTTCACTCCCACACATACCACTCCCTCTATCCCGAAGATATAGTCTTCTCATCCAGCGGTAGCAATGCCCCGCACACCTGGCAAGGCACCAGCATAGCCAACCCCGAATACGACCACGAATGCATGAGACGAGCCATGGAACACGCAATCACCAGCGCACACCTCACAGCCCCTCACACACCCAGCGCAACCATCCTCATCCTCCCCCGATGGGAACACACACCCTATCGCCACTCCAAATACATCAACTCCCCATACACCCACCACCTTTACACCCTCCCCAATGACGCAAACACATTCCTACCCCCCGACCAACACACTGGCAACCCCACCCCCACCCCATTCGGCACACGATGGATGGTCGACATATACCTCGTCGCCAACCCCCTCGCACTCTCCACCCTCCCATCACCCACAGCCATGACCGCACTTCACAACACTCTCGAATCTATCTACGACACTCACCTCCCCAACCCCATCATCACCCCCCCTCCTCCACACCTCATTGTCACCTACTCACCCCACTCAGCAGGTATATACCACCGCCCCCCAAACCCAACTCACCCCCTCACATACCCCCTCCCAGACCGCGTACATCTAACGTACCCCCCCACCAGAGGCACCCTTGCTTGGAACTGGCAGGACTTTGTATACACAGACGGCTCGAAAAAAGGCAGCTCGACCCCCCTCGGAGCAGCAGCTACCCACCCCGCCTCGGACACCAAAGTCAAAATCCTGGTGACCTCTACCCCTCCCTCCCATACAATAAATCGGGCTGAATTAGCTGGCATAGATGTAGGCCTCCAATTTGGCCGCACCCACCTCCTCACAGACAGTGCGTGCTCCCTCCGCCTCATACAAGGCTACTTAAACTGCCCTTCCGCTTACCGCCACAACATTCATCGCGACACCCTCTCATCTATCACACACACCCTTAAAACCCGCTGCGAAGCAGGCATCCGTACACACCTCGGCAAAATCAAAGCCCACAACCATTCCCTAGGCAACGACCTCGCAGACACACTCGCAAACCAAGTCGCGGATGGTCACCCACCCGACACTTTATACACCACAGGTTCTGAAGTCACAATAGGCCACTGGACATGGCCATACACCCTCCTCCCACAAACCCTAGGGGACCCCATACCCTACAGATACACCAACCTCAAATCCGACGCACACACCTACAGCACAAAACACACACACACTCCTCTCTCGCAAACAACCAAACACGGAGCCCTCCTCGCCCGCGCCGCGAAGGACGGCGCCGATTTTTCTTACCACAAAAAACACTCAACCCTCACAAATATCCAGTTCACACACAAACAAGAATTCATGTGGGGCGTCCACAACACCCGCCTACTTACTCACAACCCCACCCTGCGCTGCCCCCTATGTGGTCAATTCACCAGCAACGGCCACATGGCCGGTAACTGCCCCTCTATGTCTGGTCTAAGACAGGACCGACACAACAGCGCTCTGCAACTCCTACTCTCCCTACTGGAACGCCACAACGGAGGACGTTGGGAAACCATCACCGCAGACTTCGGTAACAAACCCATAAAATCGTTTGCTTCCCCCACCCCTGCCCTCACTCCACTTGACTGCCACCCACCTCACCCCACCCACATGCCCACCCGACTTGTTGCTGCTGACGAAGGTCTCTCGCCTGACTCCCTCACCTCATGCCCCGCCGTCCTCCCCCCTGAGATTCTCCCCCCCCTGCTTCGTCCCCCTGCACACAAACCTGACTTCATCCGCATCCTCGAACCCCGATTCGTTGGTCACTCCAACGGTCGCCGTCGCTACGCGTCCATAAAAAAGATTCAGATAGGGGAATGGAAGTACTGCACAGACAACAACCTCTCCCACACAGCCGACCTCATACGTGACAAATACACACCCCTTGCGAACGCCATCAGAAACCACTGGCCAGGCACAGTGGTCGACATCCTCCCCATAGTCATGAGCCGCACAGGTACACCGCACTCCTCCACCATCACGAGTCTCACCTCCCTTCTCACCGCCCGCACCGACCCTCCAGATAAACTCGTCTCCAAAGCACATCTCGACACATCTCGCATTCTTGCACAACTCCATACGCATACTGTCCAATGGCTGCATCACCTCCTACGCATATACCGCATCAAGTCCCGCACGACCTCCCGCCGCGCATCCGCACATTGCCCCCTCGCACGACCCTGACTGCACACAACCTTCGCCTCTAATTGCACCCTCCCCGGGGGGGAGTAAAACCCCCGAACACCCTTGGAGAGGTTGGATTAGGTGGTTAACGGTCTAGCCCTGACTTGTAAGTTCCCTGTATGGCATAGTTGGGAGGGCCCAGAGACAGCAGCCGACGCATCCGGCTTTTGTAAACAATTTCAATTTCAATTTCAATAGGCAGTAGATGTTGTAAGTGAACAAAGGAATTGTTAAAAGGTTCTGTCACCTCCCTCTACTGCACTGGGCTTAAATAGGTTTCAGCCCAGACTAGTTACGCCTGCAAGCTTCGCTTACGTGTCAGGCGTTAGTGCTGCTCAACCGTCGTCATCTGTCCTCGAGACACGGCCTGCCTAGCATTGGGTTTCACGACGCGGCTCCTTCTGAATTGAAGAGCTTGTTCTGGCGCGTCATCTGGCTAGTTAGATTAATTATGCATATTTGTACGTACCGGGAGGTATTGGTCGTACTGTAGCATTAGCACCATTACAATATTGCAGTAGCGACGTACCCACGAGTATACGTCCGTCCTGTGGAAAAGCACGAATTGGAATCCGTAACGAGTACCTGTACAATGTCCTGCAATGTAATGTTGCAGGACTGTACTCGTCACAACGTCCGTACCCCGCACCCTTGAGGTTGACATGATTTCCCGACCCAATCTCTCCTCTCGTCGGTACTCACCATCGACATGAGTACCTCATGCGATATGCTAGGGTTAGGGTTATCGCGAAAGCACATCGCCCGTATACATGGCGGGGATCCGACCTTTTTTGGGGGGTTTCGGGTAAGTCGAATTTGTTTTTTTCAATCCCGAATGGACACGAATTTGAGTAATCGGGGGATGAGT
Organism: Tetraselmis chui; assembly: GCA_026401115.1. NCBI lineage: Eukaryota > Viridiplantae > Chlorophyta > Chlorodendrophyceae > Chlorodendrales > Chlorodendraceae > Tetraselmis > Tetraselmis chui. Next base: position 352,359 of record JAPMLY010000090.1, read on the forward strand.
TGAGTTGAACCCCACAATTTTTTTCATGAATTGAATAAAACCTAAAGTCACTAGGTGATGAGACTGGGTAAATACCCAGATTTTTTCGACCGGTCCGAACAAGTACTTGGGCATGCATATCTCGATACGCGGACGAATACCTTTGGATTTTTTTTGTGAATGAATACAGAGGTATTCCCGAACTTCAGTCGGATTTCCGAGCCGGAACATGCAAGGAGATGCTGCTGCATTATGTACTGAAAGATGATCATTTACATCGGAGGAATATGAATTAAAAAAAAAATCTATCCCATACAACTTTGGAAGACCCTCCGTCGCACAGTGCCCGAAATTTGAGTGTGTTGACGGGTGTGCTTAAGGGGCACACCACCCTTGGGCACCGTGCTTCATCACCGGGATTGATCAGCCTATTGACCTGTAGTGGAAACAATATTAGATTGGGTTTATTTATGAGAGTGATGTTTGAAATCTACATGGCCAGTGTAGATTGCAAACACCGCTTTCAAAAACAAACACATGCGGAATGCATCATGGTTATTTCCAAAAGAAGAAAAATAATGAATGAATGATTACAATATCTATGTTCACATCAATTTCTAAAACCAATTCAAGGCTGAACATTCTTGGAGTCCCGCTTCATTCTCCTGCTGACCCTGTCCTTCACAGCCAATCAATGAGCTCGCACACGTGTTATTAGGGCTCCCATACAGCTTACCCATTACAAGAAACGGTCGCGCAGTCGGAAAACGGTCCAGTCTGTAAGATCTAGTTCTGAAAACAAAAGTCCACAGTCCCACATTACTGGATAAAATCCAATATCTGTCATCCTTCACACATCCAAACCCAAACACAATCTCTCTCTCTCTCTCTCTCTCTCTCACACACACACTCCCATACACACTTACTTTGGCTTTTGCCCTCAATTAGCGGCATCACCTTGTCTAGGTCCATATACCATGGACAGACAAATGAGCTATGTACATATGACTTGCAAACACACACTCACACGAACAACTATTTCATAACACTTTATTAGTTATATACACACAACGACACACGACACACATACATTACTGTCTTAATAAACATTTTGAGGTGCACACACTCATAGACACAATCCAGTTTCTCATCTCGGGCTAGTCGTCATAGCATAGCAAGCGCACACAATAGCCTGACTCACACGCTGCATGTATCGACAAAAACAAACAAAAAGATAGCCAACCACCAACAAGCTCTATAACATACAGCCACATTAAGAGCCACATAACCGACAATTAGCATGTTGTACATGCAAGCTTGACGTTCGCTCACACCCGTCCACCTTGTGCCCCTCGGGCTGTGTAGTTAAACTTATTCGGCGCATACAATATAGACACACATGAACATAAGCCCAACACACACACACGCACACACACACACACACACACACACACACACACACACACACACACACACACACATACACACACACACGAGGTGTCATATATTCGTTGGCACACACGCGCTCGTGCTCAACTCCATAAGAAGTATCCTGCGACGACACAGCAAAACTACATTACATGAAGATAATGATGGAATATCGAGGTACGGCTTGGCCGGCTAAGCGAAGAAGAAAGTGCCGATCAGATTTAAACATAGTGTAAAACTTCGGAATGTGTAGCTTTTTATTGCCGTGCGTTTGCGAAATAGCAGCAGATGTTCTGCGTGTGTGCGTGTGTATATGTAGGCGTACCTATGCGTGTAAGCCAGCCCGCTTGAAAGGCGGTTATTGCAGCAAGGGTTAGCGCGAATACCACTATTGAAAAAATGTAAGCTGCGATGGACGGGGCAACCACGGTAACGAGGACCGCGCGGCGGGCACTAGGAACGCGCTGCTGATCTTTGATTGCATCGCGACAATAAAACGACAATAAGCTTGACTGAGAAGGGTGGACTTTCAGGTAACGCCACTAACCTTTCTCATCACCTCGACGATGGCTTGCTGTAATTGAAGGCAGGGTAGTGTCGACA
>JAPMLY010000091.1:0-7500 GCA_026401115.1 Tetraselmis chui
AATAAGTAGTTATGCACTGTTAAGCTGCAGGTGCGGGAGTTAAAGTGGTTCGGGAGAGCGGAGCGAGTCACGGTGTTTACAGTGTGTCTGCGTATGTCGGGTTGGGGAGTGGGGAGGGAGGTGTGGGGTCTAACCTCGGGTTCGTCCTTAGGGGGACTAATGATGACAGACGGCCGTATCGGCCGGGGGTGACCTGGGGGAGCTGTTGGGACTGGGGGAGGCGGTGTTGGCCTGTGGGGGGCCGGTGGTCTCCTCTAAGTCTTCCTCCAGCAGGTCGTCAGAGTCGCCGAAGTCTAGTTCTTCTTCTCCAGGGGAGGAGGGCGGAAGGGGAAGGTGGGCGGGGCTGGTGGGGGGGAGGGGGGTGTCTGAGGTCGGGGGAGGTTTGGGGCTGTGGTGGTGAGGGGGGGTAGTGGTAACGTGTTGGGGTGTGAGGGAGGGGCGCGGGGGGGCGCGGGGTGGGGGTGATGGGGAGGTTTGTTTGCGGTAGGGGCGGGAGTGCTTGGTAATGCCCGCAGGGGGCGCGGGTTTGAGTGAGGGGTCTGTGGGGGGGCGAGGGTGGGGAGGGGTGCCTGTTTGTGCGGGTGGAACGGAGGAGGTGGAGTGGGGGAGGGGATGAGGAAGAGGGGGGGTGAGGGTAGGCGTGGGGTTCGGGGGAGCGGGGAAGAGGGGAGGGGGTTGCGTGTGGGGGTGGGGGGGGGTGGTGAGGAGGAGGAGTCCATGGGTTCGGAGGAGTCTTCTGTGAGGGTAGGGAGGGGGGTAGGGGTAGGAGTGGGGGGGAGGGTTGTGGGGGGAGCTGGAGGCTTGGGGGAGGGGTGGACGTGGTAGGAGGAGGTGGAGGTGGGTTGAGAGGCAGTGGAGGGGTGGAGGGGCCATGGGGAGGGGGAGGTGTGGGCCGGGGTGGTGGAAGAAATTTGGATGTCAGGGAGGGAGGAGAGGTCGAGGGGGAGGTCGTCGTCTTCCAGCATGTGGAAGTCGGAGGGCTCCATGTGCCACTGGCTGGTGACTTGGGTGTCTGTGAGGTGGCGGGACCATTGGAGAAGGAGGGCTGGGGGGTTGCGGTGGAGGGTGTTCTTTTTTGTGATTGTGAGGGGAGGCGGAGAGGGGGTGGTGGTGAAGATAGGGTCCGTGAGTCGGGCCTTACCGAAGGTGGAGTAGTGGTGGGGGGTGATGTTGAGGGTGCAGGTGGATGGAATGCGTGTGCCTCGGTGGGTGTATGTGTGTGTGAGGGGAATGGAGACTGTGCCGTTAGTGGAGATGAGGATGCAATACATTTCGGTGCTGAGGGATATTTGAATGCTGGTGGTGATGGTGGGAGAGGTGGATGGGTGGGAGCGAAAGTATGAGCCATCGGGGAATTTTTTCAGGGTTGTGTAGTGATAGAGGCTGAGGGGGTGTTGGGAGGGGGGGTGGATGTGGGGGTGTGTTGTGTGAGGTATTCTGCGGCTGTCTGGGATAAGAGGGTGTACAGCCAGTGTGTGGGTGGAATGGTGCCGTCTGAGTTGATGCATGGAAGGGAGAGGGAGTGGCGAGATTGTACGAGGACTGTGGTGAGGCAGGTGTCAGTCCAGGACGAACCTGGGACATGGCCTGTGACGGGGGGGGGGTGTGATGGTAATGGTGTGAAGGTGATGGTCCGGGGGTACTGTTTCATAGGGTGAATAAGGAAATATGTGAAGGGATACATGGCCGGACTGTGAATGAATGGGATTATTGGACAGGTGGAGGATATTTACCCAGAATGAGGATGGGTCGGACTCGATCGGGATGGGAGTGTCCAGCGGTTGGAGGGCGTCCGCGAACTGGAGGGTGAACTGAGCTTGCTCGGGTAGGTCTTCGAGTCTGCTCTGGGTGTGGGTCGGGGAGGTTGGTCCGGTCGAAGTGAGGGCCAGGTCGGAGGTGAGGAGGTCCTGCAGGAGGGCGATGGCCTCTTGGCCGGTGATACCGGTGAATATGGGGGAGCGGATTTTCACCCTTCGGCCTGGAACTCCTGGAGCCGAGGCATCACGGAGAAAGCGAATTTTCTGCTGACTTAGTTTTTCCATGAGAGAAGGGGAGGAGGTCGCGTAGGGGGGCATTGGACCGGCTGAACTGAACTCACGCTGGCGTGAAGTCAGTTGGTACAGGAGGCCCACCGCTATACAGGATGTGGGAATAGTCAGGTGGATTTCTTGAAAGCCCGTGCGGAGCTCGACCGGGAGGGGTGTGGCATCGTCGCATTTCGGGGCCGTGGGGTGGGGTGTTCGAGAGGCGGTCGCGGTCCACCGAGTGTGGTGGGCGAGTTCCCGGCCTATTATATTTTTAGTGCGGTTGGGGAGATCAGTGAGGTCATGGAGGCACTCGAGGAGCCAACGACGGGCCAACGAGCATGCCGACGTGATCGGGTCGGGGTGAGTCGGATCCGGCAGGAAGACGCCGTGGATCCAGAATCGAGCGAGGTGGGGGGGGTGTTGGAATACTGGCATGTAAGGAGGAGTGAGTCGACCGTACGGGTGGAGAAGTCGTCGGCCTGTCCGAGGGCCTGGGTTGACCGTGGGGGAGACAGGACCTGGGGGGTATGGAGTCCACGTCGGAGAGGAAGGGGGTCCAGAGGTGTGCCCATGACTTGTTGGGGGTGGTTGAGTTGGGGGGCTGTGAGAAACGGGGTCAGCGGGTGTCCCGCGAGTGCGTTCCTGGGATGGTAGAGGTCCGTGAAGCGACCATGCGGCGGGGGATCCCGCAGAAGCGCCTGCATGTAGGTGGGGGTGGGGGTAGGGGTCGAAGACATGGCGATCGAGCTGGATTTCGAGTATTGGAGATGAGTGTAGGGGGTGAGTGTGGCTTTTCGAGTTGGTGTTTGAGAGTAGTGCGCGTGTTGGCTGCACGCGACCAGGCCCGATGGGACCTGAGTTTGGTGGATGTTGGCGGCGGACAGGGACGTCCGGACGCTCGGAGGGGCGCGATGTGGCGCGCCGTCTCCCGGGGGAGATGCATTTTGTAAGCGGTGTGTGGTTTTAGAATGTCGCAGTACTTTGAGGGCTACATGTGTAGTTTTTGAAGTGGATGGCGCGATAGCTGTCGGGGGGACGAAATTCAAATCCCTGGAAGCTGCGCCTTTGAGTGTGTACCGTCTGGTGTCGCTACGGATCCACTGACCATTGTGAGCTAGGCTCGGGTGGGGAGAGGTGAATGGTGCACGCTGTCCAGCGGCCCTGTCCACCAGTCTTGCGCTCGATGGGAGGCCAGGCCCAGAGCGAAGACGATCGGCGTTGCTCATCCGAGCTACCGACCCATCCCCGTTATGTGGTCCAGTAGTACTTTAGTAGTACTGTGGATCTTTTTACTGTCTTTAGTGACGGTAGGATACCTTTTTGTCCCTTCGTCCCTAAAATACTAATCGCAGGGCCCACCGGCCCGGAGGTCCGAACCCCCACCCCCCTCTCCATCCCCTACCTGACATTAGGCAACATAATGGTTTAACCACTACTGCTCCGGCCACACTACCGTCTCATTTCCACCCACACACTTGCGCCATCAAAGTCCAAAATTACCTTTCTGACTTATGGACTCCCCACCCCATTGGCAACCTAGATATATCTGCGGTGCTCCCCTTCCAAGGTGCAGGTACAAAGAATTAGCCTCCAAATTCTCCATAGCCACCTCAATCGCCAAATTGTACTCCTCTCCCTCCGCCTCATACACCATCATCACCAACAATGAAGTAGACACCCACCACCACCATGGGGTCTTCTCTAGCCAATGGACTAACATTTCCAACATGGGCGCACCCCCACAACCGGGCACACCCCACCACCCACTACTTATTATCATCACATGGCAACACTCACACTTCGGCCTCTTACACATCACCAACACCTTTGCCACTTGGATTGACTCCCTCCACCACCCACCCCCACCGGAACTCCTCCACCGCACCATCTCCCTCCTCGTAGCATGGAACCCCACCACCCCACCGGCCCACCCCCAATCCGTCCCTCCACATCCTCAACCCACCCCGACAACTCGAGGCCGACCACACATGGTCGTGCGGCACCCACATACTCCTCCACACCTACTACATACTCACGACACCGCCCGACCAACCATTCTTTTATTCATATTGGTATTCAGAAAAAATATAATATAAAACGTGGGCACACCCCACCACCCACTACGTATTATCATCACATGGCAACACTCACACTTCAGCCTCTTACACATCACCAACACCTTTGCCACTTGGATTGACTCCCTCCACCACCCACCCCCACCGGAACTCCTCCACCGCACCATCTCCCTCCTCGTAGCATGGAACCCCACCACCCCACCGGCCCACACCCAATCCGTCCCTCCACATCCTCAACCCACCCCGACAACTCGAGGCCGACCACACATGGTCGTGTGGCATCCACATACTCCTCCACACCTAATACATACTCACGACACCGCTCGACCAACCATTCTTTTATTCATATTGGTGTTCAGAAAAAATATAATATAAAAAGTGGGCACACCCCACCACCCACTACGTATTATCATCACATGGCAACACTCACACTTCGGCCTCTTACACATCACCAACACCTTTGCCACTTGGATTGACTCCCTCCACCACCCACCCCCACCGGAACTCCTCCACCGCACCATCTCCCTCCTCGTAGCATGGAACCCCACCACCCCACCGGCCCACCCCCAATCCGTCCCTCCACATCCTCAACCCACCCCGACAACTCGAGGCCGACCACACATGGTCGTGTGGCACCCACATACTCCTCCACACCTACTACATACTCACGACACCGCCCGACCAACCATTCTTTTATTCATATTGGTATTCAGAAAAAATATGAAATAAAAACTGAAACTATTTACGGATACGATTTAGATTGTATCGTTACTGCCAATGGAGAGGTTGGAATAGGCGGCTCACGGCGCTAGCCCTAATCAAACACCCTAGATGGCGGATTTAGGGAACGCCAAGAGACAACAACCCTGAACTCGGTGTTGTTGTGAATAGTTTCAATCTCAATGAAAGGGCCTACTACTCCACTGAAATCAACTTATCAACATGGTTACGTTTCGACAATATTAAGCACACCCGGGCGGACAAAACGGGCACGTGCACAAGTTAGCACGGCCGCATATTGGTTATCTCCCTATTTATGGTTATAATAATTTTTGAGCCCTCACGCATAGCATTTTGGGCCTTTTAGGGCACGTAATGTGGTGACTAATTCGACTCCTGATGGCAAAAAATGAAATTGTTTACAACATATACCGGGTGAAACCGGTTGCTGTCTCTGGCCCTCCTAGCTCCGCCAACAAGGGAAATGACAAGCCGGGGCTAAACCGTGAACATCCTAGTCCTACCTCTCCAATAATGAGTTGGGAATGATGGAAATACAAGCACGCGAAGGAGGACAATTATATGGTATGGCCAATTATAGGGGAGCGCTTGCTTGTCGTGCGTTTTTGTGGTACACATGAACCTATTCTAAGGCGTAACTTGAAGCGAGCGTGCATGCCTATTTGCTACGAGTTCGCATGTCGTTCGTTTCAAAGAATGTATAGTATGTCCTCGCAATATAATACCATTTTGACGGCATGCCACGCCAATGTCCAGTTCCGTGAGCAGTGACTCACAACGCGTCCGGAATTGGAAATTGACTTTTGTTTTAAAGTTTTGCCATCTTTGCGATGTAGGTCTTTCTATCCGGGTCCCTCGACCCAAAGATATGAGCCATCCTAACATGACATATTGTAACACAATTTCAATTTCAATTCCGGGTGTCATGAATCGTGGTTGTGGGCCGTTTCTTCACATCTCGCATTGTTTGACTCACAATACAACTGTTTGCATCGATTCGGCCCCGTCGCTAAACGGAGGAAACGACCATGGCGACGACGAATCACGATGGTCGGTCAAGCGAAGGCGGCAGAGGAAGGAGGTTGCTGTTGAGTGCTTTCCTCCAAATGCTTTGAGTAGCAGTCCATGAAGAGCTGACGGCACGGCACCCTCGCGCGCAACTTGATGCACGAGAGGAAGGCGCCACTCAACTTACGGTGAAGGGAGTACGCCTCTTCGGGGGGCGGCGTCAAGCGGTGCTTTATCATGACACCCCCGAGGTCACTCACCTACCACAACGGGTGTTAGCGTAACACGCCTCGTTAGCACCGTGGCTCGACTCGACTCGCTATACCTAAGATTAGCAAATTATGTAACGGCGCTGAGGATGAGCAACGACGGTCACTAGTTGATGTGGCTAATATTACCTCGCGGGTCATTGTCTTTTGGGCACCAAAGTCGTACATCCCTTCGTGCGAAAATGGCAACCCCACCACGAATCCCGCCTGTGACAAGGAAATGTTGAGTTGCATTACATTCACCTCCCTTTTCAATCTATTAAGCTGCAAAAAACTAGCATAAAAACAAGTGAGTGGAGGAGCAAATAATCAAGTCGAAATTTACGCACGAAACAGCGAAACGATCAATCAAAATGAAACAATCCAAGTAAAAAGTTCATAATACAGAAAACAGGAGAAGGTAGTAACAAAAAGCGACGGGGGTTGATTAAAAATGATTTGACAACGGAGTAGGGGGAGGGGAGCCCACCTTGACGTGCGCGTCAAGCATGACCTGACTTTCCTCGCCCGTCAAGAATCCAAGGCGGATGGACATCGCGACCACCTCGTCGGTGTCTTCCTCGGCGCAAGCCTTCACCTACCAAAGCGAAGTAGCGTGGAGCCGTGTCAGAAATAATGTATCCGCAAATGGATGCGGCGACAAAAACCACCCCCTCCCTCTCACACATACGCACGCACCCACAAATACACACACACACACACACACACACACACACACACACACACACACACACACACATACACACACAAACAGAATCACACTCACAAATACACACACATACATACATGCGAACAACCTAACAGTTCTAGCGGGACCACGCACCATACGGAGGTAGTCGTCCACGAAAGACTTTGGGTAGTCACGCGCCGCGCCGAAGTCGATCAGCTGTAGACTGCACTCGAGAGACGAACGGGTTAATGCGGACAGTCAACACTGTTGTGGTGGCGCCATGTGTGCTTGAATTGATGTTAAAGCGAATGTGTACACATGTTGTACGAAGCTGTGCACGCATTTGCATATCGTGCTGTAAGATATACTTGAGTTCATATGTGAGCTCGCAAAATTTCAAGGGTGCATGTGATCATGTGCGCGTGGTTGTGCGTGTGCTTGCAGAGGGAGGGGAGGGGTGGGGCTGCCGCACGTGTCGCTGTCTGCGTCGTACAGGAAGTTGCCCCAGTTAGGGTCGGTCTGCATGAAACGCCACTCGAAGAGCTCCTTGAGCGTGAGAGTCAGCAGGCGTGTGGCCACACAGTCGCGAATCTGCAGCCAGGTACGTGTGCAGAGGGGAAAAGGGTTCAGAAAGGGGGGCGCATTGCAGATGTGAAAGAAGAAAAACATGGACACTCGAACAACATTGCTACAAATAAGGAAAGCCATGG